>OY757311.1:87360695-87858195 GCA_963583905.1 Stenurella melanura | reverse complement strand
CCTGGCCGCGTTAAGTATAGAAATCACATTCTACAACAAAACGCTTTGTTTTGATTTAAACAAGCACCAGCCGAAAGAATTATTCCTAATTAAAGGAAACTCTCGTACCAGCCGTCTCAGACTAACTTGCATACTGCAGTTTCGCACTTCCTGGTGCTCATCAGTGCAAGGCGAGCCCGAGACGACTAGTACAAGAGCCTGGTTAACCAAGTGGCCAGATCGACGTTGTAAAACGACGAAATGGGGGAGGCTCCATCTAGCGACAGCTGCCTGTTGAAATCATGTCGGGATATTATTGTTTTGATTTCAACAGGCAGCTGTCGCTAGATGGAGCCTCCCCCATTTCGTCGTTTTACAACGTCGATCTGGCCACTTGGTTAACCAGGCTCTTGTACTAGTCGTCTCGGGCTCGCCTTGCACTGATGAGCACCAGGAAGTGCGAAACTGCAGTATGCAAGTTAGTCTGAGACGGCTGGTACGAGAGTTTCCTTTAATTAGGAATAATTCTTTCGGCTGGTGCTTGTTTAAATCAAAACAAAGCGTTTTGTTGTAGAATGTGATTTCTATACTTAACGCGGCCAGGCTCGCAATTATTTGCAGTTTGGTTTATTATCCTTATGAAAATAAGGATTCACAGAGGTGATTGACAGAAATATTTTATTTTAATATATTCTGCCCTCTGGAAGCACGCTGTTTACTATTACGTGCCCCATGTCGGGATATTATTGTTTTGATTTCAACAGGCAGCTGTCGCTAGATGGAGCCTCCCCCATTTCGTCGTTTTACAACGTCGATCTGGCCACTTGGTTAACCAGGCTCTTGTACTAGTCGTCTCGGGCTCGCCTTGCACTGATGAGCACCAGGAAGTGCGAAACTGCAGTATGCAAGTTAGTCTGAGACGGCTGGTACGAGAGTTTCCTTTAATTAGGAATAATTCTTTCGGCTGGTGCTTGTTTAAATCAAAACAAAGCGTTTTGTTGTAGAATGTGATTTCTATACTTAACGCGGCCAGGCTCGCAATTATTTGCAGTTTGGTTTATTATCCTTATGAAAATAAGGATTCACAGAGGTGATTGACAGAAATATTTTATTTTAATATATTCTGCCCTCTGGAAGCACGCTGTTTACTATTACGTGCCCCATGTCGGGATATTATTGTTTTGATTTCAACAGGCAGCTGTCGCTAGATGGAGCCTCCCCCATTTCGTCGTTTTACAACGTCGATCTGGCCACTTGGTTAACCAGGCTCTTGTACTAGTCGTCTCGGGCTCGCCTTGCACTGATGAGCACCAGGAAGTGCGAAACTGCAGTATGCAAGTTAGTCTGAGACGGCTGGTACGAGAGTTTCCTTTAATTAGGAATAATTCTTTCGGCTGGTGCTTGTTTAAATCAAAACAAAGCGTTTTGTTGTAGAATGTGATTTCTATACTTAACGCGGCCAGGCTCGCAATTATTTGCAGTTTGGTTTATTATCCTTATGAAAATAAGGATTCACAGAGGTGATTGACAGAAATATTTTATTTTAATATATTCTGCCCTCTGGAAGCACGCTGTTTACTATTACGTGCCCCATGTCGGGATATTATTGTTTTGATTTCAACAGGCAGCTGTCGCTAGATGGAGCCTCCCCCATTTCGTCGTTTTACAACGTCGATCTGGCCACTTGGTTAACCAGGCTCTTGTACTAGTCGTCTCGGGCTCGCCTTGCACTGATGAGCACCAGGAAGTGCGAAACTGCAGTATGCAAGTTAGTCTGAGACGGCTGGTACGAGAGTTTCCTTTAATTAGGAATAATTCTTTCGGCTGGTGCTTGTTTAAATCAAAACAAAGCGTTTTGTTGTAGAATGTGATTTCTATACTTAACGCGGCCAGGCTCGCAATTATTTGCAGTTTGGTTTATTATCCTTATGAAAATAAGGATTCACAGAGGTGATTGACAGAAATATTTTATTTTAATATATTCTGCCCTCTGGAAGCACGCTGTTTAATATATATATATATATATATATATATATATATATATATATATATATATATATATATATATATATATATATATATATATATATATATATATATATATATATATATATAATCTATTGTGAGTAACTATGTGTTATACCATGTTAGAATCAACATCACAGTTCGCAAAGCGGCGAAGTGAATCTACATTAAATGGACTACTTTTTTCAGTTCGTCAATTTTTGGTAGTACTTTTTTATTTTATTAGCATCACTTAAAAATGAATTAAGATTTTTTAAGCAAAAAAAGCATTCACATAATATTTTTTTTATTTGGCACAAAATAACAGTAGGTATTTTTTAAAATCCTGTTGTTGGACAGGTGCACCCACTTAAAATCCTCTTAAAAACAAAAAGCAACCAAATAGCAAGGTACTATTTTGATTAGAAATAACCTTAACTATCACCCTTTTTGGTTGATCGTCCACTTATCGGACACCCTGTAAAACATATATTATTGTGGTTACGACCTTTTCCTGCAGAATATATTTCCGCAAAACCTGATACATACATTTTCCTATTAAAGAATAACTGACAACAATAAACAAAAATTTTACATTTCATTTTCTAAGGAGTGTGAATAATTATACCCTTGACACATTTGTTCTATTACTTCTTATAGAAAAGCAAGAAAAAATCATAATAATCTGCCACGGTTACTATATTGTCAAATAAAAATGCGCACGAAACCGTTTTAAGTCCCTCTCTGGCTACGGATTCTAGACAAACCCCACTAACGACACCTCACCTCTTGGGATCGAATAATTTCTTCCTTTAGTTCTACAAACGCTGTAATCAATTAACAGTTGATATTTTCTAAATTAAAAAAAACATATCGGTTGGTGTAAATTAAATAATTTTCATAACGTTTTAACCTAAATTATTAATATTTCAGTGAGTGATTTTCAATTGATATGTAATGAACATATAATTTTATAATTTTTTTCCCATCCTCCGTTTTTGAAATAATAATAATAATAATAATAATACACATGAATCTGGAATGTACAGTACAGTCACTAACCCCACAGGTCGTGGGGAGTGGTTGTTATTATCGCCGGCGCGGCTACCGTGTGGTATTGGTCGGAAAGCACGGAAGCCCTGTCCGGCAACGGTGAAACCGAAAAATAATAATAATAATAATAATAATAATAATAATAATAATAATAAGCGGACCGGCAACCTCCCTGCGGTGAACCTGGACAGGCAGAGCTACCTCTGCCTGACAGATGTCGGACGTGGATCTCAGGGCCAACCACTCTGAGATCCAAGTCTCTGGTTCCAGACAACAGAGAAAGAGCTCCTCACAATCGACCCCGCTCGGATGGGGGTCGGAGACCAGTTGGAGGAGCTCAGCAGGACGGTCTCAATGATGATGAACTTGACAATGAACGCGGACGCTTTAAGTGGACGAGGGAACTCCGGGATGACTTGCTGACCTGCTATGAGAGTAGCGAACCTGCGCACAGAGGGTACATGGCGCGATTGCATGAGATCTGGTGTGACATGCACCCAGAGCATCGCTCCTTCTCTGAACAATACCTCAGAGATCAGGTATCCTTCCTGCGCAGGACAGGTCATGTAAGGGCACCCCGTCAGCAGGAAGAAGTGCCAGCCGCACTTGCACCGCGGAAAATAGCGGCTGGCGAGGGCCACAAGGATTAGCCTTAACAGCAGGGCTGCCCTAAAGCCACAAGACCTGGCACGGATGGACGCTGTCATCGATGAGGAATTACCAGAAAACGCCGACGTTTGGCAAATTAACTGTGCCGTGTACAGCGCCGCCAGCCGACTTGTTCCCCGCGAGAGGACAACCAATGCCTCGAACGGTATCGAGAAGGCTAAGCGGCGTGTACAAAAAATCGAGAGCAAGATATAGTTGACCAGACAACGCGCTTCTCGAATCCAAAGTGTAGTGGAACACGTAGTAGCTGGCGAGGCTTTTACGCCAAAAGTTCGGTGTATGGCTGCAGGACTACGGCGCCAACACCACACTTTAAAGCTAGCAGTGATGCTTACAATTAAGCAGCGCTGTCTGGATAGGATTCGAGCGCTTATGGTTATTAAGAAGAAGCTAAAAAGGCAGGTGAGGAGTATGGAACAAAATTCATTGTTCCGTACGAATCCGTCCCGCCTGTTTCAAGAGGCACAGCGTGTTGTAGATAATCCGCCAAGTGTAGCCGATGTCGAGAGCTTCTGGAAAGGAATCTACGAAACGAGACGTCCATTCGATAACAAAACACCAGCAATAGCACACTTCGAGGCTCTCTGTCACAGAACCTTTGAAGAGCCGGAAGAGGTGTGCTCCACAATCAGTTCGGAGGAAGTCCAACAAGCACTTGTTGGAACAAAGAACTTTGCTCCTCCGGGCCCAGACGGCATTAATAACTGGTGGTGGAAGAAATTTCCTTCCACCCACCGCCGCCTGGTTCGTGTTTTCAACACGTGGTTGAACGAAGGGCAGCAAATCCCGGACTGGTTTGTCGAGGGACGTACCGTGCCAATCCCCAAAAAGGGAGATCTGTCCGATCCAAGGAATTATAGGCCAATCACCTGTCTGAACTCCTGCTACAAGATATTTACACGTATCCTGTATGCACGGACACTACGGCAGGTTGATCCGGTCTTTCAACAGATTTATGAGCAGCGTGGCGCCAAGAAGGGCATGGCGGGTTCCAAAGACAGCCTGCTGATAGACCGCTGTATTACACAGGAGTCTGTGCAGTACAAGCGGAATCTATCGATGGCCTGGATTGACTATCGTAAGGCATTTGATACAACGTCGCATCAACTATTGTTGCATTTACTCAGATGTCTTGCGGTAGCAGAGCCACTAGTGAGATGCATAGAACAGCTGCTGCCACTCTGGAGGACTCGCTTCACCATAACATCTGGTGCACAGCGAGTTACGACAGAGCAGGTAGCATTCCGAAGAGGAGTTTTCCAAGGAGATTCTCTGAGTCCCCTTCTCTTTTGCATCTCACTACTGCCATTATCTGTTGAACTCCGCCAAACTCGCGGGTACTATTGTGGACCACCCAGCAACCGGAGGCATAAGGTCACCCATCTATTTTATATGGCTAACCTCAAACTGTATGCGTCCGGAGAGCGTGAACTTCAGAATGCTCTAAGGGTGGACAACTGCGCGGTCGTCCATCTCAAGAGAGGACGATGCGGGGACATTGCTGAAGACGCGCAGCTCGCAGACGGAAGCATCCTAAGACATCTGGATGCCGGAGAGACCTACACATACCTGGGAGTGCAACAACATCACATCCAGGATGTGCAGCAAGTTAAGGAATCTCTCCGCGGCAAGTACAGGTGCCTACTCCGAAAGATTTGGTCATCCGAACTTTCGGGGAAAAACAAGGTGTCTGCCACTAATATACTTGCCGTTCCTGTTCTGCTCTACTCCTTCGGAGTAGTCAAATGGACTGTAGATGAGCTGCGCCAATTGGACAGAGGTACCCGCAAAATGATGAATATCTATAGGAGCATTCATCCTAGATCGTCCGTTCCTCGTGTGTACCTCCCACGAAATCGGGGGGGGGGCGAGGGCTCTTGGGGTTGGAGTGTATGCATGGCAGAGTAGCACTGGGCATGGCATGTATTGTCCTTAGGAGCTCAGACCCGCTCCTGCAATTAGTGAGAGATCACGAAAATGCAGAGGTGGGAGTGTTGACGTACTTTTTGCATAGGGTCCGTCAAGCCCTTAGTGTATGCAATTTACACAACCACGACTTCGATACCAAAACGCTTAGCCAGTTGCATACGTATCTGGCTGGCAAATTCCCTATATCCGACTGGTAAAAGCCAGCATCATTTTATTAAATTCGATCAAATAAATATAAAGTATAATCACACCTAAACGAAATTTTTCACCAGCATTCAAATAGCTTTGATCTAGGGTTACGTTCAAACCGTAAATCGATATCTTATTAGGTATGGTCGCTAGAGCGTTTGAAAGGTGAATCAAAAAAGGGTTATCGCAATTAAAAGGTAAACCGCAGTCCATTTACACATATGTAGGCTCTAAAAAAGCCTCATAACGTCCTCGACCACATGCAAGGCATGGCATGCATATAGGATTAAGCTCGCGGACGTAATTCGGGACAAAACACCTGAAATCGACCCACGGAGCGGCGTCCGATTAAATCATTAATAACGGCCAGGCCTCTAGCACCTGAGCCGTGAAAATCATACAAAACGTAGTCTCGATTACGCACTATCAAATGAGATAAGTTTCATCTCGATCGGACCACGAATCATCGAGAAATTAACAAAGCATCATTATACTATATTTTATATTTAGCGGCATCTAAAATTGCCTTTGTTACAAAGGACTGCAGCCATAAACCAGAACCCCAAGCCACTTGAAATTGAGACACTTTGGCGACAATAACCTACCTTATAAATACGACCCAGGCAAAATTTTAGAGGGTCAGTGATAAATTCGAGTAAAAGACGAACGTCTATCGCCGGCGCGTACGGGTCTTTCTGGTGAAAAAGTTCATTTAGGCCATTATTTCCAAATTTAAAAAAAAACTACCAGTAAATTCTCAACGCCGTGTCATTAAGTACTCCATATTAAATTGTCTTGAAATTAATTTAAAATCATTTTATCGTGCAGCGTCAGTGTAAGCATCAAGTTTCATATCATAAAGTTATTACCTGGTATTAATCTACCCTTCAGGGCCAAACCATTAACAAGCGTTTTGGTACCTGTCGAGAGGTATACCCAAAGTTAGCATTTTAATTAAATTCATACCTTCAAGAGTGTAGTGCAATCATTTTAAAATTAAATAAATACTCGACCGTCTGTGTAAATTAAGTGAGTGCAATCAACTCAGGATTTACAGCGCTGGATTTTGGTAAGCGTGTTTATCTATAAAATCGACGATCGCACCTAGGCCGTCGACTTTAATTACCTATAAAAAACACCTGTTCTAATTTTAGTACCACGCATTTTAGTTAATTATTTTATCAAGCAGGTTACCTATTATTCATTTTATGTTCACATTATATTTACTTAGTATCATAGTTATATTACCGGTTAAAATAACCAACCTCTGATCAGAAAATTGTGTAATTTTTTTTATTTTTTCACCTGTGCAGCTTTGTCGTCGAAGGAAATTAATTTAGCCTACACATATAAGCCATTTTTGTAACGATTGTTTTGCCACTGTAACAGTATCGTTATAATAGTCTAGGTAGGGTCGAATTTAAATAATAATTTAATTGAGATAGTGGATAGGGACGCTATAGCCATTTTCTTTTTTGCCGTTATAAACTAACCACGCCTCCCGCTTGCAAAGACGAGCTTGGGACGCCGCTCTTAGCGTCACCTAGAAGGTTACTCGGGAACTAGAACTTAGGTAGTTCGCTACCTAAGCTAACTCCTATTTACCGCGTCACTAAATGTCAATTACTTTCTCCTTAGTATAGAGTTCATTAAAATTATTTTAGGTGGCGACTTTTTCATGCTCAGGGGCAAGTTTCCATTGGTACATTGTAACTAGACTATTGTTACAGCTGTACAGTATCATTACAATTCACGTTTTATTAACCTTTTCAAAATTAAGGCTTTATGAATTAATAATATTGTTATTTAAATTATGTACGAAAGTTCATGACTTAACCCATCGTTGAAAGCTCTTTTATTTAATTTTTTCTCGACAACAAACACGCTGTAATAGGTTAAATTTAATAATTAGCATGGTTAGATAGTTCAAATTCGATCTATTTCTTTAATTAATTTTTATACGATCAGACACTATAATTAAATTACTAATTATTGTTCTTGTGCATTTTTATATTAATACTATTAAATACTAAACTCTGTCAGATAGTTCGATTTCGACCTACTACATTATTTAATTTTTTTTTTTGCGATCATCTATCGGGATTAAATTACTGATTATTGTTTCTTGTCAAATTTTACAATAATACTTTAGTTACTAGCATTGCCATACAGTTCAACTTCGAATTACTACATTTTTTTTTTTTTTTACTTCATACGAATAGCTATCATAATTAAATTATTATTTTTTTTCTTTTTGTCAATTTTTTATTAATGCTATTAGCTCAGAGTATCGCAAGATATTACGCTATTAGATTACAGGGTTGAGTGGAATCCCAACTCGTACACCTGATAAAAAAGGTGCAGGTACGGACTGGGACAATTTAGGGGCCCGCATTCCCTAACATAACAAATTATCATTACTTCTCATCTCAATTAATTTAGGTAACACAGGGTTATCCACTCACACCTGTACTCTACGAGTATCTTAAAAGGTTTTGATTTTTTTGTGTGTTTGTTTTGTGTTTTATGGGCATTTCCCATTTTTCTTTTTACTTTTTTGTGTTTAGCTACGCCTACTTTTTTGACATTATTCCGCTCTAGGGAAAACAAATGTACGTTCCCCATTTTAATTAGTTTTTAAGTTACACTTTTCTTTATTTCGTCGCACATAGATCATTGGGCATCTACTTGTAATTAGATAGCCGCCCCAAGGTAACTGCTTGATTCGATTTTTTTTTATTTGTGTTTTTTTTATATATTTTTTTTCTATTTAGTATTTTTATTCATTGTTGTTCGCCTCATGCTTTTATTTTAATATACCCCTTATTATCACGAAGTACGCCTTTTATTTTCCGCACCATTCAGGGGCGTATCAAGGGGGGTCATTACAAAATTATAATTACATAATTCGACAGTCATATCTAGTGTTGGACGGGGGGAATGGTCCTCCATCACTAGTACTCCCATTCAGGTAGTGACAAAGAACTCACCCCTGAGAGATCGACAAGGAGGCGTTCGATATCACCAGATCACTGGCGCCCTCTCTATAAATTTGTGATCTGCCACGAAGGAGTTAAGGGACGACTAGCCCTTACTAACTTCTTCTTCTTCTTCTTCCGCAATCTTCCATCGAACACCGCCGACGTCGACATGGCGCCCAACGTGGGGCTGTGCTAAGTAAAACGCGCTGTCACCGTCATATTCCACATCCAGTCAAGGGCATATACTACATTCATTTTTCATTCATTCCTGTTTTGGATCAATCGTTCTCCTTTGCAGTTACAAATCGGCTAATTAGTTCATTTCTTCTTCTTCTTCTTTGGCCTTTTCTAGCGTAACTGCTCCATCAATTTTTTTTTCCTTCTTCTTTCTTGTGGCTCTATTACTCAGCTCGATGCTTGGTGAACAGTCCGAAGTGCCGGACTACTACCGAATGGGAGACGACAGGCTGGCAGTGCCTGTCAGACAACCCTCGCGGGTGGCGTCCACGCCCACGCCGCTAAGAGGCAACCAGTATGTCACGATTGATATAGATCAATCAGGACGTCAGAGTCCCAACACGACATTTGGCCACGAGCCCCAAACACCACTTGGGTTTGAGGCCAAGATGGAACAGGTGTTCGCCAATATGACGAATGCGTTCGTCACAGCGCTCAGTCGAGTGGCAGCGCCACCAACTGTGCACCATCGCTCGTATCCACTGCCCGAATTTAGGGGCATGGAACATGAAAGCGCGCAGGATTTCCTCTATCGAATGGAGGATCATTTTCAACGGTTGCACGTGACCGATACGTACGTTAAGCTTGCTCTGAGCAGCGAACAGCTCAAGGAGCAAGCCAAGGTATGGTTCGAACCATACCGTTATTTGATCACCACATATGAGGCCTTCACTGAAAGGCTATGTGCGCGGTTTGACGCCGTGGAGAACCTCACAACAGCGACAACCAAGCTGTATGGGGAGCGGCAGAAGCCAGGGGAAAGCGCAGCGGTGTTTATCACCCGAAAGATGTGCCTCTTCAACCGAGTTGCACGACAGCAACCCGAGGAAGCGAGGATATCTATTGTGCTCGACTTGCTCGAGCCAGAGCTCTGCTCTCGGATACGGTGTCACCCGTTCCGGTCCCTTGAACACCTCGTAACCTTGGCATCCAAGGTCGAGGAGGACATCAAGCGAGCGTCGCCACGACACGTCGCGAGAAATTCGGAACGCCCGTCAGGTAACCAGCGTCATCCTGGACGCGCGCCCGAGAGTTATCGAGCGCCTTCAGGCACGACTGACGACACAAGGCCACAGGGGCCGAGACGTAACGTTCCGAACACTCCCTGCCGCTTTTGTCCAGGAGCACCGTTTCACTTCCATAACGAGTGCAACAATAATCCCTATCGTAATCGAGGGCCACCCCACGACCGAGGGAACGATTTCAATCGCCAGCAGGTGAACAGCCAGGGTTCATGGCAGAACCATAACCCGCGTAACGGCAATCGGGCCGGAAACTCCGGGCCGCCAAATCGGAACGATCGCAACCAATTCGCCACACCTTCAGGTTCACATCAGGGAAACCACCAGCGGGCCGCGGGCACCACCAATGGCAACGCCCCGGCCCAGAATCAGTAACTTACACTGACGACCGCCGGAGGGCGTTAAACTCACAAAACAGCGACGGCAGTCGCAGCGATCGCCGGAGGGCGTTAAACTCAATCCAGTATTCGGACGCGCGTTCGTTACCTCTCCCATGCCTAATTCCTTCAGGCAACGATCACGTAAACATCTTAGACGAGCGCGCGCATTCCGAACCCCCAGGCAGCTATCCTTGCCACTCTAACGGTGATCATCCTTCACCGCCACCATTCATTAACTGGGACCGCGTAGCTCACAGCGGCTCACCCACATCCACGGGTCCTTCACTCCAAAGGCCCGTTTCATCTAATAGCGCCTATGCGCCCACAAGCCAACCTTCGGCAAATCACCAGTCTCTCCAGGGACTTGCAAGTCCTGAAGACGAACCCAGCTCTTTTGAATCGTCGCCCACTTCCGGGCCCATTCACGCTCCGAACCGCATCAGGTTCAAACCTTCACCCCCAGCCGGGTCGAACCGCCACTACCTTCGTTTCTCAGCACCTTCATTTTCGCCCCAAGACGGGCCATTTAGTCCCAAGCCGGACACACTTTTCGCAACATCTCCATTTCCGCCCCCAGACGGGCATCATAGTAGTTTTAGACAGGACTCCACGTCCCTAAATCTTCCTCAAACAGCACCGCAGAGTTTTCACGAGGGTCACGCCGCACCCTCAATTTCGCCCCAAGCCGGGCCATTTAGTTCTAAGAAAGACCACACAGGGTCACATCTCAATTTAGTTAGTAGGAACACGTCCCAAGTCGGACCAACTCATCACTCTGCGAATCCAGGCACACTCGCCTCTTCGCCCCCTAGTTTTAAGAATGACCCCACTAGGTCAAATGTCAATTTAGTTAGTAGGAGCATACTGCCAAGCGGTCGCCCACCTGAACCTTGCAGCCCCCAACGCCTCCCGTTGGCGGCAACCATCCCTTCCTCCCCGGAGGAAGTTTTACCGAAAATTCAAGTAGATGAAAACGCAGACTTCTTCTCACCGCATTGCGCGCAATATCCACATGTCGGAGAAGCCATAAATGCAGCGGAAGACCTTACAATACTGCCGCGTATAACATTGGACCTAGATGGCCAACGACGTCGCGGCCTGATCGACTCAGGCGCGACGCGGAACATCATCGACTCAAAACTAACCTCAGGGTACTGCACCACCGGTGGGAATCGGCAATTCGGACTAGCCTGCGGCGCAGATACCGTCACGTCTCCGGGAGACGTACAAATACATTTTACCATTAACGATCACGAGTACTCGACTCGTTTCAATGTAGTGCAAAACCTCAATGAGGAGATAATCCTGGGAGCCCCGTTTCTCTTCAAGGAACGCGCAGTACTGGATTATCAGCGATGTTGCGCATACCTAGGTAGAGAGGACAGACAGACCGTGTTTTGGGACAACGCCCACCGAAACCACGTTCGACACAGTGACGAAACTCTACTCGACCATATCGAAATACCTCTCGCAGGGCGTCCTCTTCTCATGCCCCTGTTCAGAGAGTTCGCGGACATCTTCTCCGACGCTCCGTCCCAAGCAACCACTATCACAACACGCCATCGTATCGTACTGACAAATCATACGCCGATCCACGTCAGACCTTACCCCCTGTCACCGGGGAAGAAGCAAATCCTCAACGAACAAGTCGAGGAGATGCTCGAGGCAGGCGTGATCGAGCCAAGTACGTCACCATACAGCTTTCCTCCGGTCATCATTGAGAGACCGGGGAAGAAACCGAGGTTCTGCGTCGACTACCGTCGACTGAACGCGGTAACGCAGGACGAAGCCTCAGTTTTACCCAAAATATATGACACGATCAAGGACTTCGGAGACGCCCGACTTTTTACACTGCTTGACTTAAAAAGCGGTTACTGGCAGGTGCCCATGCACCCTGACAGTAAACAATACACGACATTTTCTACGCCCGACGGGGCCGCTTACCAATTCACGGTAATGCCCTTCGGACTAAAGTCGGCTCCGGCCACCTTTCAGAAATTAATGGCGCGCGACGTCCTCACAGGATATCTCCACAAGTTTGTGCAGGTATACCTGGACGACATCATCATCTTCAGTAACGACATGACCGACCACTCCAGACACCTACGACTAGTTTTCGAACGGCTGAGAACGCACAACCTTACCGTCTCGCCGAGCAAGTGCACCATCGCCGCCCAAGAACTAGACTACTTAGGGCATCGAATAAGTGGACACACTACGACTCCCCAAGAGAAACACATCCTTGCCATCAAGGAGTTCTCGCCTCCAGCAACCAAGAAACAGCTGCAAAGCTTCTTGGGGCTGTTTAATTGGATAAGGGAGTACGTTCCAAACGTGTCACTTCTCACAAAGCCTCTGACTGCTCTGCTGGCCAAAGGATGTAAGTTCCGCTGGTCTAACGAGTGTCAGAGGGCGTTCGACGAACTGAAGCTGGCTGCTTCGCGGCCTCTTCAGCTTCACAGACCAGATTTCACAAGACCGTTTGTCCTTCAGACAGACGCGTCTTTAATCGGCCTTTCCGCCGTATTATATCAGACTGACGATGAGGGAGGACGACGAATTATTTCGTACGCGAGCTCCACACTTAGCGCGGCCGAGCGCAAATATCACATTAACGAGCTCGAGTGCCTCAGCATGGTGACGTACATAAAGAAGTACGCTATCTATTTACAGGACAGACCATTCACTATACGGACAGACAACCGCTCTCTCCTATGGCTAAACAAACATCGCGACCAAAAGACTAAATTCATGAGATGGTCTCTATTATTGCAGGAATACTCCTTTACCATAGAACATTGTCCTGGTAAGGAGAACTTACTAGCGGATTTCTTAAGTAGACATCCCGATTGCGACGCCGTGCGACCGTCGCTCGACGAAGGGAGAATGCTCATGCCGGAAAACAATTTCGCTTCGGAGGCCATCCGAACGTTAACAACGGCGCAACTGTACGAAGACGTGATCCGGGAGCAGCGTAACTCCGAAACGATCGCGATGCGAATCGAACGATGGGAACGCCTCGAAAACGACGGGCCGGATCTTGTCCGGGATATTCAATTTCACAGGAAACACAGGGTCCTCGACGGAGTGTTGTGGAGATACCATGACGGGCAACATAAACTCTGCGTGCCACGCTCGTGCCTAAACAAGGTCATCGCTACCTACCACGATGCACCGGACGCCGCACATCCCGGTCGGGACGAAACCGCGAGAGAAATCTCGAGAAGGTATTATTATCCTAACATTTCGCGTCGCGTAGGCGACTACATACGTAAGTGTCTCACTTGTCGCGCCGTGAAGAAGCGACAACTCCAGGAAAAAGCTCCGCTGCGGGCGCACTCTCCGCGAAAGTGCTTCGAAATGATCAGCTTAGACATTCTAGGGCCGTATAAAGCCGCGAAAGATTCGGGCAACCGATACATAATCCTAGCCGAGGACGTATTTTCCAAGTGGGTCGAAGCGATCGCAGTACCCCGGGTAGACGGACTCGCGCTAACCAATTTCTTGGACGAACACATCGTTTCACGCTACGGGACGCCGAGACGCATAATTTCTGATCACGGTGGTCAGTTCGTAAGCGCACACTACACCACTTGGTGCGACCAGAACCACATGGAGATTCGCTACTCAGCACCATACCACCAACGGGCCAACCCTGTCGAGAGACGTGTGCAGGAACTGAAGAAGACGATCCGAACGATGACCTACAACAAGTCCAAAGCCAACTGGGATCAACACCTACATAAAGCACTACGAGTGCTTAGAACCAGACAGAACGCCGCCACGGGCCAGACACCAGCATACACTGTGCTGGGCTTCGAACCACCACAGGCGGGAGAATGGGCTATCCGAGCCTACCAGGATGAAAGAAGGCAACAATCTCAAGTCTCGAGGGAGAGACGGATCAGGGAAGCGCGACATCACCAGCGGGCGTACCAGGACAGGTACGCTCCACGAGATGCGGTCCCGCCGAAGACTTTCAAAGTCGGGGACCAGGTGTTAGCCAGGGTGCTACGCCCGCACAAAGCCACATTCGCAGCCCCATGGTCGGGGCCACACCTGGTGCTCGACAAACTGTCAGATGAAGTCTACGTGTTGAAGAGAGGAAAACACAATGTAGACGTGCACGTGGATGATTTGCGAGAGATTCCGCCAGAGCGCGAGGAAGCGCGTCCCAGACAAAGGCCAGATCATCCGATCGAACCCGAGGGTCCGTCCGAGGGAGGACGGGCACGTATCCCAGAGGCGACATCGAAACGACTGAACCGAAGCTCCAACGCCACCACGCCACCCGCATCTGATGAAAAGGAGACGAGCGACGACGATGAACCATTAGCCAGCGTAGCCATCCGTGTCAAGGCGACACACCCTCCTGCCAAAGCAAAGACGGCCAGGAGAACCCCTTGGAAACCATTGCCAAGCACGGTTCCAAGCCCGGGGACGACCGATCAAAGGCGCAGCCAATGCCAAGACGGGTCCCCCAGCGAAAGTTCCAGCAGAGAAACTGACACGCCCGCCCGACGCTATGACCAAGAGTGTGGATTCATAGCCACCCCAGGGCCGAGTACGAAGGGTGCTGAGCTTGAGCGTACTCTTACGCCAGAGACAGCGCAATCAACAGCAGGAGAAACAGACGAAGGCGACGACCGAACAGGGCCGTCCGCAAACCAACCCCAAGCGCACCAACTGCGGATCCAATCACCGACAAGCCAGGTCGGGTGGAGACGAAGAAGTGCGCGAAACATACAGACTGCCAACCCCAAATAGACAATCGTTGTAGCGACGTGAGTGCGCGACGAACAGTCATATCTATCCTCCTCAGTGCCGGCGCGGAGAGGAAGGTCGAGTGCGCGGAAGCCAATTGTCGTTCTTCCGGGTTCAGTGAGCATCGAATCCGGAGACTGTATCATCAACGCGTACTCCACCGAAGCCGATACAGAAGAGGATCAGCACCACAACGCGAGATTGTAACGGTGTCCCCCAAAGCGGGAGCACCGACCCATTTATCATTGTATTTAGGTTAAGTTATGTCCATGCATTCGGACACAATTACAGTATTAATTAAACTCGAGTCGACGACACTAGCTGCGACCGTCTCTTTCGAAAGAAGGGGGGTGTTGACGTACTTTTTGCATAGGGTCCGTCAAGCCCTTAGTGTATGCAATTTACACAACCACGACTTCGATACCAAAACGCTTAGCCAGTTGCATACGTATCTGGCTGGCAAATTCCCTATATCCGACTGGTAAAAGCCAGCATCATTTTATTAAATTCGATCAAATAAATATAAAGTATAATCACACCTAAACGAAATTTTTCACCAGCATTCAAATAGCTTTGATCTAGGGTTACGTTCAAACCGTAAATCGATATCTTATTAGGTATGGTCGCTAGAGCGTTTTAAAGGTGAATCAAAAAAGGGTTATCGCAATTAAAAGGTAAACCGCAGTCCATTTACACATATGTAGGCTCTAAAAAAGCCTCATAACGTCCTCGACCACATGCAAGGCATGGCATGCATATAGGATTAAGCTCGCGGACGTAATTCGGGACAAAACACCTGAAATCGACCCACGGAGCGGCGTCCGATTAAATCATTAATAACGGCCAGGCCTCTAGCACCTGAGCCGTGAAAATCATACAAAACGTAGTCTCGATTACGCACTATCAAATGAGATAAGTTTCATCTCGATCGGACCACGAATCATCGAGAAATTAACAAAGCATCATTATACTATATTTTATATTTAGCGGCATCTAAAATTACCTTTGTTACAAAGGACTGCAGCCATAAACCAGAACCCCAAGCCACTTGAAATTGAGACGCTTTGGCGACAATAACCTACCTTATAAATACGACCCAGGCAAAATTTTAGAGGGTCAGTGATAAATTCGAGTAAAAGACGAACGTCTATCGCCGGCGCGTACGGGTCTTTCTGGTGAAAAAGTTCATTTAGGCCATTATTTCCAAATTTTAAAAAAAAACTACCAGTAAATTCTCAACGCCGTGTCATTAAGTACTCCATATTAAATTGTCTTGAAATTAATTTAAAATCATTTTATCGTGCAGCGTCAGTGTAAGCATCAAGTTTCATATCATAAAGTTATTACCTGGTATTAATCTACCCTTCAGGGCCAAACCATTAACAAGCGTTTTGGTACCTGTCGAGAGGTATACCCAAAGTTAGCATTTTAATTAAATTCATACCTTCAAGAGTGTAGTGCAATCATTTTAAAATTAAATAAATACTCGACCGTCTGTGTAAATTAAGTGAGTGCAATCAACTCAGGATTTACAGCGCTGGATTTTGGTAAGCGTGTTTATCTATAAAATCGACGATCGCACCTAGGCCGTCGACTTTAATTACCTATAAAAAACACCTGTTCTAATTTTAGTACCACGCATTTTAGTTAATTATTTTATCAAGCAGGTTACCTATTATTCATTTTATGTTCACATTATATTTACTTAGTATCATAGTTATATTACCGGTTAAAATAACCAACCTCTGATCAGAAAATTGTGTAATTTTTTTTATTTTTTCACCTGTGCAGCTTTGTCGTCGAAGGAAATTAATTTAGCCTACACATATAAGCCATTTTTGTAACGATTGTTTTGCCACTGTAACAGTATCGTTATAATAGTCTAGGTAGGGTCGAATTTAAATAATAATTTAATTGAGATAGTGGATAGGGACGCTATAGCCATTTTTTTTTTTGCCGTTATAAACTAACCACGCCTCCCGCTTGCAAAGACGAGCTTGGGACGCCGCTCTTAGCGTCACCTAGAAGGTTACTCGGGAACTAGAACTTAGGTAGTTCGCTACCTAAGCTAACTCCTATTTACCGCGTCACTAAATGTCAATTACTTTCTCCTTAGTATAGAGTTCATTAAAATTATTTTAGGTGGCGACTTTTTCATGCTCAGGGGCAAGTTTCCATTGGTACATTGTAACTAGACTATTGTTACAGCTGTACAGTGTCATTACAATTCACGTTTTATTAACCTTTTCAAAATTAAGGCTTTATGAATTAATAATATTGTTATTTAAATTATGTACGAAAGTTCATGACTTAACCCATCGTTGAAAGCTCTTTTATTTAATTTTTTCTCGACAACAAACACGCTGTAATAGGTTAAATTTAATAATTAGCATGGTTAGATAGTTCAAATTCGATCTATTTCTTTAATTAATTTTTATACGATCAGACACTATAATTAAATTACTAATTATTGTTCTTGTGCATTTTTATATTAATACTATTAAATACTAAACTCTGTCAGATAGTTCGATTTCGACCTACTACATTATTTAATTTTTTTTTTTGCGATCATCTATCGGGATTAAATTACTGATTATTGTTTCTTGTCAAATTTTACAATAATACTTTAGTTACTAGCATTGCCATACAGTTCAACTTCGAATTACTACATTTTTTTTTTTTTTTACTTCATACGATTAGCTATCATAATTAAATTATTAATTTTTTTTCTTTTTGTCAATTTTTTATTAATGCTATTAGCTCAGAGTATCGCAAGATATTACGCTATTAGATTACAGGGTTGAGTGGAATCCCAACTCGTACACCTGATAAAAAAGGTGCAGGTACGGACTGGGACAATTTAGGGGCCCGCATTCCCTAACATAACAAATTATCATTACTTCTCATCTCAATTAATTTAGGTAACACAGGGTTATCCACTCACACCTGTACTCTACGAGTATCTTAAAAGGTTTTGATTTTTTTGTGTGTTTGTTTTGTGTTTTATGGGCATTTCCCATTTTTCTTTTTACTTTTTTGTGTTTAGCTACGCCTACTTTTTTGACATTATTCCGCTCTAGGGAAAACAAATGTACGTTCCCCATTTTAATTAGTTTTTAAGTTACACTTTTCTTTATTTCGTCGCACATAGATCATTGGGCATCTACTTGTAATTAGATAGCCGCCCCAAGGTAACTGCTTGATTCGATTTTTTTTTATTTGTGTTATTTTTATATATTTTTTTTCTATTTAGTATTTTTATTCATTGTTGTTCGCCTCATGCTTTTATTTTAATATACCCCTTATTGTCACGAAGTACGCCTTTTATTTTCCGCACCATTCAGGGGCGTATCAAGGGGGGTCATTACAAAATTATAATTACATAATTCGACAGTCATATCTAGTGTTGGACGGGGGGAATGGTCCTCCATCACTAGTACTCCCATTCAGGTAGTGACAAAGAACTCACCCCTGAGAGATCGACAAGGAGGCGTTCGATATCACCAGATCACTGGCGCCCTCTCTATAAATTTGTGATCTGCCACGAAGGAGTTAAGGGACGACTAGCCCTTACTAACTTCTTCTTCTTCTTCTTCCACAATCTTCCATCGAACACCGCCGACGTCGACAGGAGCAGGATTATTCAAGGCGGCAAAAAGAGTCGCAGATGAACTTGGTCTCGCATTCGACGACGGGCGAGGAGACCGGCGCGGTGCTGACCCAGAGTCAGTCACTGAACTTCAGCCACCTCGCCTGAAGGCCCAGATAAAAGCTGCCGAACAGGAACGTCTGTTTAGGCAGCATGTCGATAAACCCATGCACGGGGTGTTCTACAAGAACCTAGACACACTGGGTTTATCGACAAGGCTGACATTCGCCTTTTTAAAGTCAGGCGGGCTAAAGTCGGAGACCGAGGGATTCATTGTGGCCTGTCAAGACGGTGTAATTAACACGCTGGTCTACCGAAGCCGCGTAATGTGTGTAGAGGTTCCTGATATAAACTGCAGAACCTGCCGTCAGGCGCCGGAATCGCTCATGCATTTACTTTCCACATGTCCGGTGTATGCGATTTCGGCCTACATCCATCGCCATAACGCGGCGTTGTGGGCGCTGTATTATCATCTTCTGTACTCGTACGGAATAGACCAGACACAAAGGCTGCCTTACGTCCCCGGGGATATCGAGTCCGTTGTCGAAAACGATCGGTGCGGAATTTATTGGAACTACTCGTTTCCGACATTCAGACTAATTCAAGCCAACAAGCCTGACATAGTTCTCCTCGACCATCAACGCAAGGTGATGTTTGTGATCGAGTTCTCGGCACCTGCCAATAATATTTATTTCTTCCATTTAAAAGTACAAGTACAATAACAGAAGAAAGGGTCAAATATAAATCAAATAAGTGTAAACATAATTAATATGAACATATACACACATACATACACCCACATATAAATATACACATACATACATACACACACATATGCATACAAATGTATAGTCACAAATAGACATGTAAGTGAGAATATTAAACAAATAAAAGTGTAAAAAACAAATGTATATAACAAACATCAAGAAAGAAAAACAAACAAATAAATATCCACAAAATACATAGGAGAATATACCCGTGTATAAATCAACATGCATATATAAATAAAATTCAAGTAGAAATATTAGGTGGCGAGAAGAATTCTTGTATTGTGTAACAGTTTTTTTTGTAGCAGCAATTCTTTCAATCTATTTTTAAAGACATAAACATTGGGGGAATTTTTTAATTCTGCATTCTGTGCATTATAAAGTTTACAGCCAGTATAATGAAAACTCCTTTGGTAAAAAGTTGTTCGAAAATTATTTGGTGCCAACAACCCTCTTGACCTCGTATGATGATCATGGTTCAGTTGGTTTGCCGAGAACATGGTGAAGTTTTTGTAAACATAAGTACAAATCTCCAGAATGTATATTCCAGCAACAGTTAGTATCCTAAGATTTTGAAATGTATTACGACATGACTGAGGATATTCGAGTCCAGCAATAATTCGGAGAGCGTACTTTTGTATTAAAAATACTCTACTTATTTGTGTACTCGTTCCCCAGTTAATTATTCCATATCTTAAATGAGAAGGAAAGTTGGCGTAGTACAATGTTAATCGTGCCTTAGGACTGCAATGTTTAGCCATATAATTTAAAGCTTAGCAACTCCTGCGTAGTTTAGTACAAAGTGCATTGATATGTGAGACCCAACTTAGTTTGTAGTCACATACGATACCCAATATTTTTACCGAGTCCGTGGAAGTCACCTGGAAATCAGTGTTTTCAAAAAGGCAAAATTCTTGTAGCTGTCCCCGCATTCTAAATAGTATCGAATTCGACTTATTTTTATTTACATTCAAAAAGCTCTTTTCTGACCATTTAATTACATTTTTATATACATACTCGGCTGCAATTTTAAGAGTTACCAGATCTTTTTCGACTATTATAATATTAGTATCGTCAGCATAACAAATGGTGTGAATGAGCAACATGCATGAATTTTAGAAATGCCATAATTTATTATTTTTTCGTTATATATGTTATATAAGTTGAGAAAGTAATGAAGAAAAGGTATAAAAAAAATGTGTAGCCTAAATAAACGACTTTGAAATTCAAAATTTTATGGGAACATACCCCCTGACTGAAAACACCACGCTATTGGTCTGACGTCATTCGGCATAATATCTAATGGTCGTCTATCTGCCAACGGGTTAAATCATAAATTGTTTTGTGTTTTGTAAATCTGTATTGATATTTTCATAAAAGAAATCATTCATTTATTTATTTATTTTAATTATTAAGTGGTAAAAATGACGGACAGTGGGTTTTTACGGGGCCAGAGTGACAATTTGCCCGTTGTTGATGTATTTATGATAAACTTTTTTGCTACTAATACTGATTTTATTAGTGCAGAAATTGGAGTACTAAAGCAACAAGGTATGTGTCATTCATTATTCTAAACATTAATTCAATTGTGCCCATTTTTATCCTTTTACTGTAGTTAAATTTAACAAATTATTTATGTACCTAACCTCAAAATAGGTAAACAAGGCAATGTTTTAAAGTTATATTAATTAATATTTTTCATCTTAGAATGCTTTACTTTTTATATAATAAATACCTCCCGTCATTTACTAAGTACGTACTTTTAGGTAGGTAGGTACATTAATAGTAAAAATAACTGTTGACATACTTAGGTATATACAAATATATAACTGGATAATATGTAGAACGTCGAGAAGTTACATTATTCCCACCGTTCTTATACATTTATACATGTTAATTCAAGGTTCCTATTAACAGAAGTTAGTAAACTTCTGTATTCCTATAAATAGGAAAGTGACCGAATTCACCATGATATGTAAACAAATTATCACAATAATATTAGGGTTAGGTACATATTTTCATAATATTATTATAAAGTAATTAGTTTCAATGGGTAAATTTACATCAAAATGATCCTGGCAGCAATGTAATCTTGAGGATGACGGTAATTCTGCATTTCGGTCGTCGCGTCTCATAGCTCTGCACCATCTTTTCCTAACTTTATCGCGTCTAGGCACATTACAAAAATAACTTTTCTGGAGTTTTTATTGTAGTATTTGTATATTTGGGCACAATACAATATTTATAGCTACTTTTCTTTGTATTTTCCATAACACAACATAAATAATATGTACACATTCGCAATCACAATACGTTTTCCGTCGGTGCGATGTGCCCGATGACGTCACACAGAAGTAGTGCGGAAACTTCTCCATTTAAACGTAGTTCAATTGACAGCTGCAGTAAATAATTTTTTTAACCTTTAATTAGAACATAAAACAAAAATAAAATACTAGAAAAATAATGTTTTTAGTGATCTATTCATCTGTGATGTTTAAAAAAATTATGCATTTTGCTCATTGATGAAGAACTGTTATTTAAAAAACTTATTATGTCGTTTGCAAAAATTAAAAATAATAGAGGTCCAAGTATTGACCCTTGGGGTACGCCTTGTTTTAAAATATTACTGGTTATTTTTACATTATTATTTAAGTTGTTAAGTAAGTTAAGTTGAGTTCCACCTTTTAAATAAGAAGTCAGGAGATCTAACGGAGTTCCTCTCACTCCATATCTTGATAATTTTGTTAACAATAAGTAATGGCCAACGCAGTCGGAAGCACGTGAAAAGTCTATAAACAAACCTAAAACTTGTTTTTTATTATCTAAGGCATTTGCAATTACATTTTGAAATTCACAAAGAGCTGTTTCAGTACTCTTATTTTTTGTGAAACCGTGCTGAGACGAAGAAAGTAATTTATTTTTATAGAAGAATGAAGTTAATTGTTCTTTTATAATAAGTTCAAAAAGTTTTGAAATGCTTGAAAGTAAGTTTACTTTCAAGCATTTCAAAACTTTTGCTCTATAATTATCATAATCGTTTGGATCACCTTTTTTAAAAATAGGGATTACTACGGCTAGTTTAAGTTTGCTAGGGAAAATGCCCTTATTAATAGCTACATTTATTAAGTACGTAAGAGGTCTACATAGTTCTTGACTACAGTTTTTTAACAAATTATTTGAGATATTGTCCAAACCACAAGAAGTTGAATTTTTTAATTTACCCACCGACGATATAACATCTACTTCGCTTATTTCAGACATGGTAAGTGAATGACAGAACATGGGTACATTAGCCCGAAGAAAGTCAAGATCATGTTCTTTATTTTCATTGCCTGATGTAAAGTGTAAATTAAAATTATTTGCAGATTCCTGCTCACCTATTTGAAAGTTGTCCTCGTACATAACTATGTTACTCATTTCTTTATTTTTCTTTTCTAGATTATTAATTATGCTCCACGTTGTTTTTGATTTATTGTCTGATCTTGAAATCTGATCATAATATTCCCTATTTGCGAGTTGTAATTTGTCTCTATAAATTTTATTAAAATATTTACTAATCTCCGCATAATTTGCATCATGTGCAGCTAATGTACCGTAGAGTTACGTTATTACTTCCACATCCACGTAGTGGATTGGAAGTATAGTAATCGCAAAAAAAATTTCAAAAATTTTTATTCGTGAAATAGGTTTAGAATATCATGAAACGTCGAGATTTTAAATTTGAGCGTAAAAAAAATTTGTCTGTCTGTCGGAATGTTTGTCTGTCTGTAACTTTTTTTTTGTCCGCACGTTTTCTCCGGAACGGTTTAAGATATTGACTTGAAATTTTGTACACGTACCTATATATTATAACGAGATCTGGAACTGGATTGTTTTTTGAGGATATCCGGTGAAGGGTTGGGGGTTAAATAGGAGTAAATAGGGGAAAAGAGGGGAAAATAGGGGAAAATAAGTAAAGCAAGCTTGTAAGAGTACAGAAACTTGAAATTCGGTGTATGTACTAGAAGTTAAGGTCTCAGATTTTTTTATAATATTTTTCAACCCCCCACCACCCCTACCCCATTAATGGGGTTGATAAAATAAAGTTGAGATATTCATTTGAAATTTCGTACACGTATGTGTTATAAGGACGTCTGGAATTAGATTATATTTTGAGATGATTCCGTTGAAGGGTTGGGGGTTAATTTGGGGTAAATAGGGGAATATAAGTAAAACAAGTTGGTGAGACTACAGAAACTTGAAATTCGATGTATGTACTAGAAACCAAAGCGTCAGATTTTTTTATAATATTGTTCAACCCCCACCACCCCTACGCCAATATGAAAAGTGTTGATAAAATAAAATTGAGATATTCATTTGAAAGTTGGTACACGTATGAATTATAACGACATCTGGAACTAGATTATACTTTGAGATGATTCCGTTGAAGGGTTGGGGGTTACATAGTGGTAAATAGGGGGAAATAAGTAAAGCAAGCTGGTATGACTACAGAAACTTGAAATTCGGTGTATATACTAGAGGCAAAGGCTTCAGATTTTTTAATAATATATTTCAGCCCCCCACCACCCCTACTCCATTATTAAAAGGATTGATAAAATAAAATTGAGATATTCATTTGAAAGTTGGTACACGTATGAATTATAACGACATCTGGAACTAGATTATACCTTGAGATGATTCACTTCGCCGCTTTGCGAACTGTGATGTTGATTCTAACATGGTATAACACATAGTTACTCACAATAGATTTATATATATATATATATATATATATATATATATATATATATATATATATATATATATATATATATATATTGTTGTGTTTTTTTTATTTTTGTATTTTTTTTTTATCGTTTATCCCTTCTCTTAATTTCTATTCTACTTTAACTCACCTTTTCTTTTAGAATAAAATTTTTTGATAGACAGAAAAATTTATTTATGGGCGCCACTGTCTAGGGATAAACACACAATCACAACAGTTGAGCATGTTTTTAAAAGACTCTCCCAGTGCGAGTTCACTCACTAGCCAGTCGTTTTAAAGATCATGTGATTTAATTAATGAAATAATTAAAAATGAAATCAATATAACAAATTTATTGGACAAGGGTAAACTCTTTGTGAAAAATTGACATATATTCTTATTAAATAACTTATACTATAGGCCTTTTCTTTTATTTGTAAATCGAAATTTTTTTAATTATTGTTAATGAAAAGAAAATTTTAAAATTAAAGTAATAAAACTCAAATGATGTTTATTTTGATTAAAGGTACCTGTTTCCTAGATGTTCTTTTCTTCGCTAGCAATTCCAAGTTCCACTAATAGATGGCGCTATTATCTGTGTTCCTCAGCTGTTCTTTCGTGGCTAATTTAACGTTTTGAAATTAACCTTTACAGTAATATTATAATTTGTGTTCTTCTTTCCCAAAAATATTAAAATTTTAGTGCCTGTGGATGCTCTTCTCCTCTGGATACGTCTTTATTATCAGGTAAAACAACTACCAATATTAATTTCAATTTTCAATACTACTTTTGCTTTATTGTTTTTGGATATTTGTTATTATGATTAATTTCGTGAAACAAACTCTCATACAACTATGCTTTCTGTCTTAAATTGGAAATGAATGGAGATTTGACTTGCCTGATTTTCATTTGACGTTTTACTGTCACTTTTCTTGAATTTAATTTTGCATATTTCCTTTTTCTTTACTTTTAACTGGTTTTGAGTAGTTTTCTTCAATGTTTAATTAAATTTTTCGTTTTTAATGGACAAATTTCCCAAAAAACGTCGTTTTCAAAAATTATTTACTACTTTTTTTTTCTTTTATTTTGCTTGGTTACCCCCACTCAAAAGTTTTCAATCTGACATTTTATATCACTTGATTGAAATTTATTTAATTTTTATAAAATTTCAAATTTATATTTTCCTTATACTGCTTCTTATTTCTTTTTAAGCTATTAAATTGTTTTCCCCTTTTCTCACTGATCATTTATATGTGACTTTCATGCATATAGTTGACCTGTGAAATTTTGTTTCATGATAATTATCAATTATTTAAAATCTTCCTTATTTCCTACTTTACAATCAATTTTTGTTTCGTTTACCCTTTTAAACATTCTATCTTACTTATTTTAACTATACCTATACAATATAAAGTTATTTGTTTATATTTAATATAATTATGCATGATTTCCTTTCCAGGAATTTACATGTGACTTCTGGACCTTTGTAGCCCCTATTAATATGCTTTACTTCCTGAAAAGACATCATAAAACTCCCTAGAGATTCCGGTATCAAATGTGAAACAAAATATGTATAACAATACATCTTTAAACTTGAAAAAAACTTAGAAAGTACCTGGCTTTAACACAAACTTCACTTCAGCCAGTATTTCTCACATGAAAAACTAAATTAGGACATCAAATTCAGGGATGGCTCTTAATTAAGTTACTTTAGGTAAGTGTCTTTGTAATTACATTTAAATATTTTAAAAGCGATCACTGAAATTTGAGTAATGTTGAAAGGTTCATTTTTTATTTGCTTTTTTCTTTGACTTTGTTTCAAACCTTTTAAACTTGCTACTCTTAATGTTTTGTTTTGTTATAAGGTTTGTTTTTCCTATTAAAATTTAATAATTTGTAAAGTTTTCACCATTTAATTACAAGTCTATGGCTTATTTTTAACAATTTTGTCTTTTTAGGTATGGAAACCCGCACTTTCCATTTTACAGAATTATTTTCACCGTGAAGTGTTCCTGAGCAATTATTGTTTCTGTACCACCTCGAAACTTGCCAACGATGGATTTCCCACAATAATTTTAACTGTTGCACTTGCACAAAAGGAAGGTTACCTTTTCAAGATAGAGTAAGATTTACAAATTTGCATACATTTTAAATTTACAAATTTCTTAATAACTACTTATTTCTTTGTTATACCCAATTTCATTTTCTTTATTAGTACTTGAAATCACACCAGTTGATTCTTTTAAAATGCACAACTTTAACTTTTGGTTTTTATAGACTGTAAAGCTGTAAAATTGATTTGCATTGACCCTTTTTTGTTTGATACGCCTGTCGGCAATTCTTCCCTTATTTAAGTTAATTATATCATGTCATTTACCCCCCCCAACTAATAAAATTTGAAATACTTTGAAAAATTTCTTAGTTTCCTAAGTTGACAGGATATTTGTACTAATATTGATAGTTTGCAAATTGATTTTCATCTGTTACGTATGGATAAATCATTTCAATATGAAATTTCCCCCGTAATTTGTCTTCTTTTGGATATTTCAATTCATATGTATTTTGATTGAGTATCTTGCTTATAACATATGGTCCTTCATATGGATATGCTAATTTCGCACAAATGTTTTCCTTTTTATTTGTTATTCTCATTTTCTTAACAACCACTTTGTCCCCTTCTTTAAATGTTATTTTCTTCTTTATACGTTTATTCTCGCGTATCATATATTTTTCTGCATTTCGCCTTAATCTCATACGTACTATTTCATGGATATCTTGTAGATTTTTAATATTTTGGTTTTCCCATGGTCTTTCTGGGCTGTCACCAAATAATATTGTACTAGGAGGTAATTTCGTTACTGTACTTGGTATGCTATTCATATAGTTTTCTACCGTTTCTGTTGCTTGTGCCCATTTTGTATGGTTTCTTTGCACCACGATTCTTAGGAATCTTATCACCTCTTGTATGTATCTTTCTGATATATTTGATCTTGGATGTCGAATTGTCGTGAAAGATAATTTTATGTCTTTGCTTTTTAAATATTTTGCCAGCCTATCATTATTAAAATATGTCGCATTATCTGTTAAAATTCTTTTTGGCTTTCCTACCGTTCTACAATAATGTCTTATTTTATTAATGGTTGTAGTGGTATTACATCTAGTTGTAGGATATAATTTTATAAATTTTGAAAAGTTATCCACAATTATTAAAATATTCTTATAACCATCTTCTGTTTTGATTAAATTACTAACAAAATCTATTGAAACAAGTTCTAATGGTTCCGTCGTCAATGTACTTTTAATTTCATTTTTGTTTACATGATTCTTATTTTTTCCCAAACAACATTCTCTACAATTTGACAAAATTTCTTTTATTAAACTTAAATCATTTTTGGTATAAAAAGTTTCCCTATAGATTAGCCAATTTTTTCTAACTCCGACATGTCCAAAACGACAGTGTAAATCTATTATTATTTTTGTGGCCAAAATTTTATCTAACACATATTTTTCCTCATCTGCTATTGTTTTTATTATGAAATTGTCTTTCAATGAATACCCTTTATGTTGTGAATTTTGTATCGTTTCTCTTAGTGTTTGTAATCGTTGTTGACTGTATAATATTTCCCTTGTAGTGTATAGACCTTCATGTTGTGATAGTGTGTTTAGTGATACTAAATAAGTGTTTATTGGTTCAGTATTTACTTGGCGATTTCGAGTTAGTGAGTCTGCAGTAATGTTGTTTTCACCCGGACGGTGTTTAATTGTAAAGGAAAATTCTTGAATAAGAAGTGACCACCTATATATGCGATTATTTGCAAATCTGTTGTTCATTAGAAAACACAGTGCAGCATGATCAGTTTCTAGTGTGAAGTGAGCTCCTGTGAGGTAGAAAGACAGTTTAGAAATCGAGTATGTAATTCCAAGCATTTCTCGCTCCGGCGTAGAGTATCTAGTTTCATACGGTTTCAAAATTCTCGAAATGAAACAGATTGGTGTTTCTACATTTCCCTGATACTGAACTAACTCCGCGGCAATAATAAATTCAGACGCATCAGTCCTTAAAATGAATGGTAACGTAAAGTCAGGACTGTATAACAATAAGTTTTCATGAAAATTTTCCTTTAATTTGTTAAAAGCATTTTCTCTACGTTCAGTCCATTGCCATTTGATATCTTTTCTCAAAAGTTCAATCAAAGGAACTTCGAGTTCTGATAATTTAGGTACGAATTTTTTGTAATAATTTAGAATTCCTAAAAATCCTCTTAGAGTTTTTAAATTTATTGGAGTAGGATATTCCTTTATTTCTTTTATTCTATCCTTACCAATGCTAATACCTGTTTGCGTTATCTTATATCCCAAATATTTAACCGACTTTTGATAAAATTCACACTTCTTAATATTTAATTTTAATCCTGCTTCATGTAAAACATTTAAAATTGTATCTAAGTGCTTATAATGTTTTTCTGTTGTTTCAGAAAAAATCAGAATGTCATCGATATAATGAAAACAGAAGTTCTCGTACCGATCAAGAATATTCTGCATTGCTCTAACTAAAGCTGAACTTGCACTTTGTAGTCCAAATGGTACCACTTTAAATTGAAAAATATGCCCTTCCACACTGAAACCAGTATATTTTCGTGAGTCAGGATGAAGTGGAATAAGCCAGAAAGAATTTTTTAAGTCAAGTTTGGAAAATATCGTGTTTTTTCCTATCCTAGATAACATTGAATCAATTGTTTGTGGCGAATCAAATTGCGATTTAGTTATTGTATTTAAAGTGCGTGCATCTAAACAAAGTCTAATATCATTACCTTTTTTCTTTACTATAACCAATGGATTTATGTAGTTTGTTTTAGCTGACTCTATTATATCAGAATGTATCATATCTTGAATTTCATATTGTACTTGCTCTCTGTATTTAAATGGAATAGGATAATTTTTACTTTTGAATGGTTTTGTTTCATCAACTTGTAATCTGTGAACATACCCTGTTGCTACCCTAGCTTCATAGTTTATAAGTGAATTGTACCTTTTTAATAGTTCATAAATAACTTCTGTATATTCAGATGGACATTTTATTTCAATATTTTCGTGCATTTTATAATTACTATTATTTATTACATATGTAGGATTCTTCTCCCTCATATTTACCGCATTATTTTTGACACAGGTACTCTCTGACCCTATTTCGTGTCCCGCATTGGCTCGTTTGCCTTTATTTATATTTATTACATTATTTATTATATTCTCACTTTTATTTAATATAGGTATTATTTTACCCTCAAGTTCTAGGAATCTTGTTCCCAAATTAATATTGGCACGTAATTGAGATAAAACATCTTCTCCTAATATCATATCAAAATTTAAATCTGGTACTATGTATAATTCACATTTATAAGATTGACCTTCTACGTTAAAACTCGTATTTAAAACTTTGTTACTTTCCGAAAACTTTCGGCCATTCGCATTTAGTAATTTTACCTTTGATATCCTAATGATATTTTGTACAAACTTATCTTTGTGTTTGTCAAATATATCCTCATTGAGCAGTGATACTTCCGAACCAGTATCCAGTAACGATGATAAATTTATACCTTGTATGTTTACCTTTATGATTGGTAACTTACCCTTTCTTGTTTGTTGCATTTTATCCTTATCGTTGTCCGTTGTTATAAATTCGCGCATATGACTGTATTTTGTAGTTAAAATCTTCCTTTCTAAAAATCCTGCGGACGAGGATTAACTTGTGCTTGTGTTTCTATCCTGTTCATGTCCTGAGGTTGTTGAGTGCTTTTTCTTACATTTGTATTCGTGACTTGTGCATAGGTTCTTGTTTCCTGTGGTTTTTCTTCCTTTGATTGTTGTTGTTGTCTTGTTCGATAGTTTTGATTCCCATTATTTTCTTGGTTGTAGTTTCTGTAGTTGTTATTCCTGTTCGTATAGTTCCGATCTTGTCCTGCTTCATATCTTTTATTTGTATCTTCATATTGCTTACTTCCATAATTCCATTTCCGTTTATTGTCATTTTCTCTGTACCTATTTTCATAATTTTGGTTACCATGGTTCGTATTTGCTTCAATTTCATACCTTCTGTTCCTGTCTTCATTTCTGTTTTCGTTTTGTAAGAATGGTCTTCTCCATCCAGTCCTGTGATCGTCAATGTCTCTGATGTAATTTATCAGCTGTTCCAATGTGATGATCCTTTGAGTGATGATAACACTGTTGATGTCATCCGGAAAATGTCTTCCTAGATAGCGTACCATTTCAGCTTCGGTGAACTTTGGTTCAAGGTATTTTATATTATATATTTTTCGTAATATATAATTCTCTCTTGACACTCCATTTGCTTCTATGTATTTCCCATTAAACAAATTGTGTCTCACCTTTTGTTGGTTGTACACTCCCCAATACTGTTTCATCAGCAGCTCTTCAAATTCATCCAACGTCTCGAAATTTTGTTCGATTACGTTGTACCATATCTCTGCCTCGTTTCTTAACATTGTCTGTATGACTTGTTTGATATTGGTACTTGGGTGCAATGATTCTATATGTTGTCGTAATCTCGTTGCAAAAATCTTCGGATGTGTCCTTGAATCACCATAAAAATAGAATGTGTTCTTGTTGCATGGATGGTTGTTCATGATCATCTGATTAGCATTCGCTCCCTGTCTTGCCTGCAATATCTTCGTATTCTTTTCGACCTTATCGACTATGCTCTCCTGTTCTTTTTTATAATTTTCAAACATTGTGTTTTGCCTACTTATTTGTCCATCAATTTCTTCTAAACCTCTTACAATGAGACCTTCAACATTCTGTTGTACTTCAAATTTCATTTCTTCTCCGACGACCTTAACTTTTTCTTTTATTTCTTCTACCATGTTTTCTGTGATTCTATTTAACTTTACTTCCACATTTGCTACTCTTCCCTTCATATCGTTCATGCATTCCTCTAATTTTCTGTTGGTTTGTTCTAGATTTTTGTTTATATCTTCCATCCTCTTGTTTATGTCTTCCTTGTTTTCTTCCATTTTCTTGTTTATGTCTTCTTTGTTTTCTTCCATTTTCTTGTTTATGTCTTCTTTGTTTTCTTCCATTTTCTTGTTCATGTCTTCCTTGTTTTCTTCCATTTTCTTGTTTATGTCTTCCTTGTTTTCTTCCATTTTGGTACCTAGTCCTGATATCATTTCCATCATTCGCTGTAACATACTTGCTTCCATTGTTAGTTGTGGTTGAGCATTATCAACCACCTGTGGCGTTTGTACGTTGTCCCCCATTACTGTTGGTTCAACCTGTCCTTCTATTTGTTGTCCCCCTGTTTCGGTTCCTGTTGCGGATGTCTGTGCTGTTTGTTTGTCTTCCGTGTTCATTTTCTTACCTGACCTTAATCTCATTTACTTACACCAATATTGCAAATATCAATTATATTATTACTCAATTCTAAAATATTACCAAAGCCTTTCAAACCTTATTACCCTTGTTTTAATCTGATATTTTTATTAATAAATTTCTCACAAAGCTGACTTTTTACTTTTGTCCTACGTTACGTAGCCAATAATTTACTCTGCCTCGCGTTGGGCGACAATGTGTTGAGTTTTTTTTATTTTTGTATTTTTTTTTATCGTTTATCCCTTCTCTTAATTTCTATTCTACTTTAACTCACCTTTTCTTTTAGAATAAAATTTTTTGATAGACAGAAAAATTTATTTATGGGCGCCACTGTCTAGGGATAAACACACAATCACAACAGTTGAGCATGTTTTTAAAAGACTCTCCCAGTGCGAGTTCACTCACTAGCCAGTCGTTTTAAAGATCATGTGATTTAATTAATGAAATAATTAAAAATGAAATCAATATAACAAATTTATTGGACAAGGGTAAACTCTTTGTGAAAAATTGACATATATTCTTATTAAATAACTTATACTATAGGCCTTTTCTTTTATTTGTAAATCGAAATTTTTTTAATTATTGTTAATGAAAAGAAAATTTTAAAATTAAAGTAATAAAACTCAAATGATGTTTATTTTGATTAAAGGTACCTGTTTCCTAGATGTTCTTTTCTTCGCTAGCAATTCCAAGTTCCACTAATAGATGGCGCTATTATCTGTGTTCCTCAGCTGTTCTTTCGTGGCTAATTTAACGTTTTGAAATTAACCTTTACAGTAATATTATAATTTGTGTTCTTCTTTCCCAAAAATATTAAAATTTTAGTGCCTGTGGATGCTCTTCTCCTCTGGATACGTCTTTATTATCAGGTAAAACAACTACCAATATTAATTTCAATTTTCAATACTACTTTTGCTTTATTGTTTTTGGATATTTGTTATTATGATTAATTTCGTGAAACAAACTCTCATACAACTATGCTTTCTGTCTTAAATTGGAAATGAATGGAGATTTGACTTGCCTGATTTTCATTTGACGTTTTACTGTCACTTTTCTTGAATTTAATTTTGCATATTTCCTTTTTCTTTACTTTTAACTGGTTTTGAGTAGTTTTCTTCAATGTTTAATTAAATTTTTCGTTTTTAATGGACAAATTTCCCAAAAAACGTCGTTTTCAAAAATTATTTACTACTTTTTTTTTCTTTTATTTTGCTTGGTTACCCCCACTCAAAAGTTTTCAATCTGACATTTTATATCACTTGATTGAAATTTATTTAATTTTTATAAAATTTCAAATTTATATTTTCCTTATACTGCTTCTTATTTCTTTTTAAGCTATTAAATTGTTTTCCCCTTTTCTCACTGATCATTTATATGTGACTTTCATGCATATAGTTGACCTGTGAAATTTTGTTTCATGATAATTATCAATTATTTAAAATCTTCCTTATTTCCTACTTTACAATCAATTTTTGTTTCGTTTACCCTTTTAAACATTCTATCTTACTTATTTTAACTATACCTATACAATATAAAGTTATTTGTTTATATTTAATATAATTATGCATGATTTCCTTTCCAGGAATTTACATGTGACTTCTGGACCTTTGTAGCCCCTATTAATATGCTTTACTTCCTGAAAAGACATCATAAAACTCCCTAGAGATTCCGGTATCAAATGTGAAACAAAATATGTATAACAATACATCTTTAAACTTGAAAAAAACTTAGAAAGTACCTGGCTTTAACACAAACTTCACTTCAGCCAGTATTTCTCACATGAAAAACTAAATTAGGACATCAAATTCAGGGATGGCTCTTAATTAAGTTACTTTAGGTAAGTGTCTTTGTAATTACATTTAAATATTTTAAAAGCGATCACTGAAATTTGAGTAATGTTGAAAGGTTCATTTTTTATTTGCTTTTTTCTTTGACTTTGTTTCAAACCTTTTAAACTTGCTACTCTTAATGTTTTGTTTTGTTATAAGGTTTGTTTTTCCTATTAAAATTTAATAATTTGTAAAGTTTTCACCATTTAATTACAAGTCTATGGCTTATTTTTAACAATTTTGTCTTTTTAGGTATGGAAACCCGCACTTTCCATTTTACAGAATTATTTTCACCGTGAAGTGTTCCTGAGCAATTATTGTTTCTGTACCACCTCGAAACTTGCCAACGATGGATTTCCCACAATAATTTTAACTGTTGCACTTGCACAAAAGGAAGGTTACCTTTTCAAGATAGAGTAAGATTTACAAATTTGCATACATTTTAAATTTACAAATTTCTTAATAACTACTTATTTCTTTGTTATACCCAATTTCATTTTCTTTATTAGTACTTGAAATCACACCAGTTGATTCTTTTAAAATGCACAACTTTAACTTTTGGTTTTTATAGACTGTAAAGCTGTAAAATTGATTTGCATTGACCCTTTTTTGTTTGATACGCCTGTCGGCAATTCTTCCCTTATTTAAGTTAATTATATCATGTCAATATATATATATATATATATATATATATATATATATATATATATATATATATATATATATATCAAGAGCATGCTTCTAGAGGGCAGAATATATTAAAACAAAATATTTCTGTCTATCACCTCTATGAATCCTTATTTTCATAAGGATAGTAAACCAAACTGCAACGAATTGCTAGTCTGGCCGCGTTAAGGATAAAAATCACATTTTATCACAAAACGCTTGGTTTTGATTGAAACAAACACCAGCCGAAAGATTTATACCTAATTAAAGGCAACTCTCGCACCAGTCATCTCGGGCCACTTGCAGACTGCAGTTTCGCGCTGGTGGCGCTCGTCAGTGCAAGGCTTCCCGAGACGACTGACACGAGAGTTTACTATTCCCAAGTGAACATTTCGCCGTTGCAAAACGACGAAATGGGGGAAGCTCCATTGCAAGTGGCCCGAGATGACTGGTGCGAGAGTTGCCTTTAATTAGGTATAAATCTTTCGGCTGGTGTTTGTTTCAATCAAAACCAAGCGTTTTGTGATAAAATGTGATTTTTATCCTTAACGCGGCCAGACTAGCAATTCGTTGCAGTTTGGTTTACTATCCTTATGAAAATAAGGATTCATAGAGGTGATAGACAGAAATATTTTGTTTTAATATATTCTGCCCTCTAGAAGCATGCTCTTGAACTATTACATGCACCCCATGTCGGGATATTGTTTTGATTGAGACAGATATTGACCGCTAGATGGAGCTTCCCCCATTTCGTCGTTTTGCAACGGCGAAATGTTCACTTGGGAATAGTAAACTCTCGTGTCAGTCGTCTCGGGAAGCCTTGCACTGACGAGCGCCACCAGCGCGAAACTGCAGTCTGCAAGTGGCCCGAGATGACTGGTGCGAGAGTTGCCTTTAATTAGGTATAAATCTTTCGGCTGGTGTTTGTTTCAATCAAAACCAAGCGTTTTGTGATAAAATGTGATTTTTATCCTTAACGCGGCCAGACTAGCAATTCGTTGCAGTTTGGTTTACTATCCTTATGAAAATAAGGATTCATAGAGGTGATAGACAGAAATATTTTGTTTTAATATATATATATATATATATATATATATATATATATATATATATATATATATATATATATATATATATATATATATATATATATATATATATGTTATATTAAAAAATAACAGTACGACACTGAGAGGATCAAATTACATAAGTTGATAACGACTTGTCTTGGTAATTGCTTATCTCACATATCATATTTCACACATTGTTATACTTCCATTCTCACAGTAATGCCAAATTGCAACTTTGTTTTTCCTTTGCTTAACGTCTAGCTGACAAAGCTTTTAAAATATTATAAATACGACCAGCAGACGATTTTGTATTCAGTATTATAGTCACATTCATATTAAACTTTTAAACTTACAATTGTACATTTTATTCAGAGTCATCGATGACCCCAAATTAATCAAATAAATATTTTTAAAAAGTCTAAATCAAAGTATCAAATATAACAGTGGCGCAGTCGTAACGGATCTAGAAAAACGCACAAGTTCGGGAGCCTAACTTCTGGTAAACGTCTCCGAGAGGAACAAGGAGTTCATCTGCAGAAGGTGCTTAACCCGTGGAAAAGAGACAGAAGAACAAGGAGACCTTCCTAGCTGTGACGGTGGATCCCAATCCTTCAACTAGAGAAAGAACCTACCAATGAATATATTAATGTAAGTCATTTTAAGAATCATCTCGCTTTATTTTACTATTTTTTCACAATTATTTTATAAAATTGCTATATACACTCAGCGAACAAAGTACAGTTCTATTATCAAATAATTATTCCTTAACAAAATAAACGCGACAAGTTTAATTTAATTTTAATTAATATAAGAAACGTATTATACTGCTAATACGTCACCGTGTATTTTACAGTTAATACACAAACTATCTAAATAATTTAAAAAAACTAATTTCCTTTTCTCAAAAAAGCTCATTTTTAACAATTTCAAGTTAACATTTGATTTAATTTCTGTACTTTCTAAATAAAAGCAACAATGCCAGAAACATCGCAAACTACACAAACAGTACAAAGTGCAAGGATAGAACAAATTGAGCCTTACAAGCTCTCTGAAATTTTTTCAGTCATACCGGAGTTCGATGGCAATGCCATTAATTTACAAACTTTCTTAAATTCTTGCATCTATGCACAAGGCATGGTAATCAATGATCAAAAAATATTATTAACACTTCATATAAAAAATAAATTGCGTGGCAGAGCTGCATAATTAATAAATTCTCGTAATCCCGATACTTGGGCAGAAATTAGAGTTCTCCTAGAAACTCATTTTGGCGACTCTCGTGATTTGACATCGTTTATCCAAGATTTACAGCGTATTCACCAAATGCCAGGTGAATCTGCATTAACTTTTGTTGCGCGTCTACAGACGCATAATGCAAAAATCCATGCGGCTATCCAGAAACAACGCCTATCCGGTGAACAAAAACAATCTCAATCAGATTTGATAGAAACTATGACCCTGAACACTCTGTTGACGGGTTTAGAGTCAAAACTAGGCCAAATAATACGTGCTGGAAACCCAGAAAGTATGTTACAAGCAATTAATAGGATTAGAAGAGAATTGCAACTCTCTTATTTTGAATCCCAAAAATATTCCAAAAATAATAATAATAATAATGTTAAAAATCCAGTGCCTCCTCAACAAAAACGACCAAACGCAAATTTTCAACAAAAATTTTGTTCATTTTGCAAACGAAACGGACATGTAATAAATGAATGTCGCACAAGGCAACAACAATTTATGCCATCAACTTTACAAAATTTTCAAAGACCAAACTTTCAAAGTAATCAAGGTTTTCAAAATTTTGCACAACAAACTAGTCAGTTAAATCCTAGAACATTTCCACAAAATAATCAAGTTAGCCAATCACAACAAAATAGGCCCTCAGCAATTAGACCAAATCCTAATCAACAAAGACCATCAGCGATACAACCAAATCCGAATTTTAACCGTTTCAATCAACAAAAGACTCATCATTTAAATTATGAACCTTATGATGACCAATATAATTTTAACCAGTATGAAGATTATTCTGCTGAATACCAAAATGTAAATGAAATGTACGATAATTTTAATTTAGGAGATAGTCAAAATTTCCCTGAAAATACAACAGATTTGCCAGAACAATACGAGAATTATACTGCTAATTCTCAGATGCCGCAAAAGAATTATAGTGCTAATTCTCACTTGCCGCAGGAGGATTATACTGCTAATCCCCAGGATTTTTGCAAAAGTCCGGAGTATCTCACGGATACTCCAACAACGAATTGCGAATTGGACCAAATTTCCCACCAAATTCAAAATATGAACCTCAACGACAATTTTGACCCATTTCTGAACTTCCCAGAACAGAAGTTCATGTAGAAACACTTTCACACGCTTTATTGACTGTAAATTCGAATAATCTTTATTATATCAAAGACATCACAAATAAATTTAAAATTCTTATAGATTCTGGTGCAGGAATTTCGATTTTTAAACCAAAAACGGCAGAAAATTACAAAAGAAGATTTTTTGAAAATATTATTATACAAGGCATAACTGAACAAACAATTAACATTAACGAATCTGTTCTTATACCATTTACCGACAATAATCCACACAAAGTTTACATTCATAATTTGGATATAGAATTTGACGGACTATTAGGCGCAGACTTTTTAGAACACTACGAATGTATGGTAGATATTAAAAATAAGCGACTAATTACGAATTTCAAAACCGTACCGATATTTAAAGCTACGGGTGACGAAAAAACACAACATTTACCTTTGCAACCAACAACAAACTCAAATCAAATTCCGTGCAACGTGAAAAATCAAAATTTAATTTCAATCGAACCACGCATGGAAAAAATATTTAAACTAAAATGTAATTTACGAAATACTGAGGCTACACTGTTAGCCCAGGAAAATGAAAAAATGTTTAATTTAAACTCTCAAAATCCGGACAGTCCTCAACATACAGACAGAAATTTCGAAATTAGAAACCAACTACGATTAGATCATTTGAACGAAGAAGAAGCCGAATTAATAACAGAACTTTTTCTAAATTTTTCTGATATATTTTATTTAGAAGGCGACAATTTAAGCTTTACCAACGAAATTAAACATTAAATAAAGCAGTAAGAAATGCCAGGGATTTCAGTGTAAGATTTTTTAGAACAATATTTGGAGTGAGATCATGTCCAGGAGATTTCTTTAAAGGAAGCGAGTTTAAATTGTTTTGTATTTCTCTGGGGTTCGTAAATTGTATATCATTTTGGTTGACGTTTATGGGTAGGGAGTTATCTACAAATTCTATTATTGTTCTTGTAAATTCATTATCATTTTCGATCAAGTGAAATGTATTTTCTAGGTATGAGGCGAACACCTGACATTTCTCTGCATCGCTACATATCTTTCCGCCGTCGCACGTCGACTTGTAATGGCGGTATGGTTGTTGGATGTCTTAGAAGTCTTCTTGTAGCTTTCAACATTGAAGGATCTCCTGGCTCTATATCCGCGAGATATTTTTGATAAGAATTAAACCTATGATTTTCAAGGTCCCACTTAACTTGATGTGTGAGGGCGTTAAGTTCAGTTTTATGTCTATGAAGTCTTGTTCGCTACCAAATTCTTCTGAGTTGATTCTTTTGTTTTATTAGTTGTAATATTCTTTCTGGAGGATGTAGGTAATTATTATGTCTGACATGGTTATTCCGATTTGTTGTTGAGGTGTTAATTGCTATGACGATATCTTCGAAAAATCTGTTATAGCTGCATCTATATCTTCTCGGCTGGTTAGGCTAGGAACTTTCAGTAATCGGTCTAATTCAGTTTAAAATTTTTCCCATTAATCATAACTATTGATTAATCTGGGTGTGGGCATGTTTAATATTGGGAACTCTGTAAATGTTGATATGGTAGGGAGATGACCAGAATCTAATTCAGTGTAGACATTGGCATATATTGGCCTTGGAAAATTTTTTTGAAGCAGAATATCCAAAATATCTGGTTGATGGTCCTGGCGATATGGATAATACGTTGGTGAATTGGGAGCCGTTATCTGAATACCATGATTTGCGGTTACATTATGCCATTCGGACTGTTAACGCGACAATTTCAGGCAGTATTTTTACAGTTAAGATCACCTAAGGCTAATGTAGCCTGTTTTGAGTCGAACAGAGTAATGATGTCTCTATCGTTTAGCCTTCTATTAGGCTGTAGATAAGCAGAAATTATGGTAATTAAGTTATTAGTGGAGAGTTTTATTTCAATAGATGTTGCTTCAATGTGTTGTAGAACAGGTAAATATTTTTCGTGATGGGTATACTTCGTTTAATTATAATTGCCACTCCTCCAGAAGCTATAGGAGCAATTCTATCGTGCCGATAGATTAGGTATCCAGGTATTGTGAATTTCTTGTTGTTAATTAGGTGTGTTTCGGTAACACAGGCTATATCTATATTATGAGAGGCCAGAAAAGCTATAAATGTAGCTCTCTTGTTTTTTATACCATTCGCATTCCAGTTTGCGATTGTTAAATTTTGTAATATGGCTTCTATTTGCCATTGCTAAACAATGATGAAAATAATGAGATAAAAAATGTTTTAATTTGTTCAATGAATGGGGAAAGAATATTTATTATAAGTTGGCTTAATGTAGGTGTTAAGTCGCTTAGGATCTGTGGTATGTTGGTTGCCGTGGATGTTTGTTAGTTGCCAAGATTAATATTATTGATATTTCGAGAGGCATTAGCATAGGATGTCCCTCGTATATAGTTATTTGCATTTATTCTGTTAGCAGAGCTATTTATAGAATATGTAGAATATTAGGTTATAAATTAATAATAATTAATAGACACGTATAGTGGATATCCCTTCCCGGAAGGTACGCCATTGTTATTTGTTATTATATATAAGCATTCTTCGATGACACCTCACATATTCGTATTTGTAATTAGGCTAGTAACAATTGAATAAAACTTGTTAATCAGCAATACTGCGTTTAACTTATTCTTTACTGGTTTAAAATATTACAACTTGGCGACGAGGATTAAAACGAATTAACGTATTATTCAGAAAAACGGAAGTGTCATTAGTTACCAAAACAGAAAAGCGAGAAAATTGGCAGTTTTTAGACAAAATGGCCCAAAATACCAGTGCAGTTGGATCACTTCGCGAATTTAAAGGTGGCGATTCCGATTGGCAAATTTTTAAAGCGCGGTTAGAACAATATTTTATAGCAAATAACATTCAAGACATTAATATCAAGAGAGCCCTCCTTTTGAACGCGTGTGACGAAGAATCGTACAGACTAATTTATAGCTTATGTTTACCAGTAGTGCCAGAAAGTAAAACTTACGAACAATTAGTGACAATTTTCAATAAACATTTTAAACCAATGACCAGGCCGTTCCCGGCAAGATATAAATTCTACAGTGCAGTAAAGCATCCTGACGAATCCGTTAATGAGTGGGCCGCAAGAGTAAGAAGTTTAGCAAGTAAGTGCCAATTTGGAAATGAATTAGAGATAGTGCTCAGGGATAAATTCATAATGGGATTGACGAAAAAAATATGATGAAGAGATTGTTTGAGGAAAAATCCGATATTAGTTTAGAAAAAGCCATGGAAATTGCCGGATGCTACCAGGAAAAGCAAGAAATATTTTACCAAGTAAGCAAAACTTCGGACAAACAGGAAAGGCAACGACCGCGCACATATTCCACGTACCGAGAGACCGGCACCCGTCAGCTACCATCGGCAAAGGGACAAAGTACGACAAATGAACATGGCGGAGTAATTCAAACAGCTACCACCACACGACGTTGGCAGCAGCCGACGTCGACGTCAAGAACGCCGAGTAGTTCAAATGTCAATGTCACCTGTGGAATTTGTGGCAAGAGGAATCATTCAAAAGATAAGTGTTTCTTTAAGGAATATACTTGTAATTTATGTGGAATTAGAGGGCATTTAGCCAAGATGTGTAAATATAGTAAATTAAAAAATAATTATCTAGCAGAGGACGAAGTAGAGAATGATAATATAGAACATATTTTCTCCTTAAGCTTAAATACAAACAACCCTATAACCATAGATATTTTAATTAATAATAACACTTTTCTTTCGAATTGGATACAGGGGCTTCAATATCAATAATTCCTAGAGATTTTAAAAAGAAATATTTGAATAATTTAAAGATTTTTCCTACAAATAAACAACTTATGAGTTATGTAGGTAGCCAAATAATTTCTGTAGGTTATATTACAGTAAATATTACATACAGAAATAAAGCAAATTTGTTAAACTTGTATATTATAGAGGGTGGGGGACCACCACTACGTAATTTTCGTAATTTTTTTCATTTATTTAACCTCAGTTTACACAATATTGTAGTAGAAACGTCACGGGATTACGACATTAAGAATGAATTAGCTTCAAGGTTCCCTAATGTTTTTTCTAATGTTTTAGGTACTTATAATGGGGGTACCTTACAGTTATCAATTGAAGACACGGCAGTACCCAAGTTTTTTAAAGCAAGATCGTTACCATTTGCGCTGAAAAATGGGGTGGAGGCAGAATTAAATCGCTTGATAGCTCAAAACATTCTTAGCCCAGTCACTTACAGCGAATGGGGGACGCCGATTGTGCCAATAGTAAAAAGGATGGTACTATAAGAATTTGTGGTGATTATAAGGTAACAGTCAACCCAGTTTTAAATGTTGATAAATATCCACTGCCTCGCATAGAGGAAATGTTTGCTAAATTAATTTTAAAATTGATCTGTCACATGCATATCAACAGGTAGAATTAGATAAAAAATCAGAGGTATTAACTACGATTAGTACGCACAAAGGCTTATTTGTCTATAACAGACTATCTTTTGGTATTGCCAGCGCCCCGCCATTGTTTCAGAAAATAATGGAACAAGTTTTAATAGATTTGGAGGGGGTTGTATGTTTTTTAGACGATATTGTAATAACAGGAAAAGATAGAAACGAGCATATAAGCAGAGTATTTAGAGTAATAAAAAGGTTAGAAGATAATGGGTTTACTATTGCGATTGGTAAATGTGAATTTTTCAAAAAATCTGTTACCTACTTAGGTTATAAAATAGACAGGGATGGGTTACATACATGTGACGATAAAATTGAGGCGATTAAAAATGCTCCAGTACCGACAAATGTTACACAATCGAAATCTTTTTTAGGTTTTGTTAATTTCTATAATAAATTTATACCAAATGCTTCAACGGTACTTCAACCTCTTTATAAATTGCTACAAAAAAATTCAAAATTTGTTTGGACGAACGAATGCAACGTAGCGTTTAATGAAGTTAAATTAATTTTAAGTTCTGCCAGTGTGTTAGTACACTATGATCCTAACTTACCCATAATTTTAACAGTGGACAGTTCATTTTATGGGGTGGGGGCCGTTATTTCTCACCCATATGGGGAAAACGATGAACGACCCATAGCATATGCATCTCAAACATTAACAAAAGTCAACAAAATTATTCACAAGTGGAAAAAGAAGCTGCCAGTATAATCTTTGGAGTACGCAAATTTTACCAGTATCTTTTTGCTCGTAGTTTATCTTAAGGACTGATGCTAAGTGTTTAGTAGCATTATTTGGTCCAAAAAGGGTATTCCAATTTTAACTGCACATCGCCTTCAGCGTTGGGCTTTGATTTTAGCAAATTATAACTATGATATAGAACATGTCAATACAAAGCGAAATACAGCTGATTGTCTGTCTAGGTTACCTCTCGAGACTGAGTTAAAGGAACTTGATATAGATACATCTTATTTTAACCTTATTGCTGATAATCATGATATGCCTGTTGATTGCAATTTAATTAGACTGGACAAAGAAACAAATGAAATTTTATCAACAGTTAAAATATATATTAAACAGGGTTGGCCTAGTAAGGTACCTATCGAATTAAAACCCTATTTTGTCTATAAAAATCAGTTAATTGTTGAAAAAGATTGTATTGTGTTAGGGCACAAAATGGTAATACCTCATCTCTGCAACCAAAGATTCTAGCTCAACTCCATACTACTCATGTGGGCATGGTCAAAACAAAAAGTCTTGCACGATCTTATGTTTGGTGGCCTCAAATAAATAAAGATATTGAAAAAATGATTAAATCTTGTAGTAATTGTTTAGTAACGTGCAGTTCACCTCCTAAGGCAGAGTTAACACCATGGGAATTTCCAGAAAAACCTAGGGAAAGAATTCATATAGATTATTTGGGTCCAATTTTTAATAAATATTATGTGTTAGTAGTATTTGATGCTTATAGCAAATGTCTGGAGGCAATAATTACAACAAATATTAATTCGACTACCACGGTAAATATTTTGAAAGATTTATTTGCCCGATTTGGTCTACCAACGTGTTTAGTTTCAGACAACGCGAGCAATTTTACATCTATCGAATTTCAAAACTTTTTAAGCAAAAATGAAATAAAATTTAAATCCTCTTCACCTTTTCATCCCGCGACAAATGGACAAGGTGAAATTGGTGTTAAAATTGTCAAGCATGCTTTACTAAGAGCCGTAGGTAAAGGAACCATTCAAAATTCAAATGTGTTACTCAACAATTTTTTGCTATCCTACAGAGTTACGCCACATTGTACAACTGGGGTAACACCCTCTGAATTAATGTTTGGTAGGAAAATTAGAACTGTATTCGATTTTATTAGGGATGATATATCAGATGTAACGGAAAATGTAAATAATGGATTAACCTTAGACGTAAAATATAATGTAGAAAAGGCTCAACAGAAACAGATAAAATATTATAAAGGTAAAAAAACTAGGACATTTGCAGCCAATGAGACAGTAGCAGTTACAGATTATAGGAAGGTAAATAAAGTTTCTTGAGTAAAAGGCATCGTTAAAAAGAAAATTGGTCCTAAAACTTATTTTGTATATATACCTAGCATAGATAAAACATGGCGGAGGCATATAAATCAAATAATTGATCATGATTTTTCTGTAAATAATTCTGATGAGATAGGCAGTATTAGTAAGAACTTAGACATAGAAGTAAGTGCAGATTCTAGTGAAAATAATAATACACAGTAACACAGTAAAGGAGCCTGTAATCACAGATAGTAATAAAAATTCTGATAAAGTAATAAAACTAATTTTAAGAAGAACCGACAGGAATATTAAACCTGTCAATTATAAAGCATGATTATCAATTTTCCTTCCTTTCCTTCGTATGTAATAATGTCAGAATTTTTATTAAATTTAGGAGAGGAAAGTGTAGAATATTAGGTTATAAATTAATAATAATTAAGAGACAAGTATAGTGGATATCCCTTCCCGGAAGGTACGCCATTGTTATTTGTTATTATATATAAGCATTCTCCGATGACACCTCACATATTCGTATTTGTAATTAGGCTAGTAACAATTGAATAAAACTTGTTAATCAGCAATACTTCGTTTAATTTATTCTTTACTGGTTTAATATATTACAATCATTTTTATTATTATTTTGTGCTTGTGTTTGCAATTTCTTAATTTTGACATAATAGGAGCAGCCTCTGTAGTTAGCTGTGTGATTTTCCCCGCAGTTGACGCACATAGGTTGTTCATTGCGTGACTTAGGGCACTCAGAATAATGATGAGGTTCTAGGCACTTTATGCATCGTGATTCTAGCTTACAATAATTTTTTGTACGACCCCATCGCTGATAACGGGTGCATTGCGAAATATTAGAAGATATTCTTCTAGGTTGTACTTCTACTACTGAGTACATTAAACGTTCTAATTTGAAGATATCTAACTCCTTGCCGTCTTTTATGATTTCTACTGCACATATTGGTATAGGTTTTTTATCATTGTTTAATAATCTTGTGACTTTTTTGATGTTTTCATTTACTTTTAGTTCGATCTCGATTTCTTTTTCAGTTACAGAAATAGGAATATTGCGAATAACTACAGGCTGCTGCCGCCGCTACTGCTGCTGCTGCTGCTGCTGCTGCTGCCGCTGCTCCTTGTTGCTCGAACTGAACTGTTCAGTTCGAGCAACGAGGAGCAGTGGCAGCAGCAGCAGCAGTAGCGGCGGCAGCAGCAGCAGCAATAGGCAGCTTCCAGCTAGAACCTGAGGATGGCAGCTGAGATTTCGCCGAAACGTCGTTCAGACAAGCGTGGCTCCCACAGGAGCCTACCAACTACACGGGAAAACACCCGGAAGAAAACCAACACTTCATATATATGTATATATATATATATATATATATATATATATATATATATATATATATATATATATATATATATATATATATATGTATATAATATATATATATATATATTTTTTTTTTTACTTTTATTTTATTTTTCTTTAATAATTTTGTGTTTGTCTTGCCTTTTCTAATTTTTTTTGCATTTAGATAAGTCTACGTTTTAGATAGCGCCCTCTCTGCGGAAACAAATGTATGTTCCCCATTTTAATAATTTTGCTTTTGTTTTGTCTTTTCTCATTTTTTTCTGCATTTAGCTAATTCTACGTTTTATATATATATATATATATATATATATATATATATATATATATATATATATATATATATTTTACTTTTATTTTATTTTTCTTTAATAATTTTGTGTTTGTCTTGCCTTTTCTAATTTTTTTTGCATTTAGATAAGTCTACGTTTTAGATAGCGCCCTCTCTGCGGAAACAAATGTATGTTCCCCATTTTAATAATTTTGCTTTTGTTTTGTCTTTTCTCATTTTTTTCTGCATTTAGCTAATTCTACGTTTTAGGTAGCGCCTTCTCTTGGGAAACAGATGTATGTTCCCTGTCTTAAGTAGTTTTAAGGTGCATTTTTAACCACTTATTGGTCATTGGGCATCTATGCGCAATTAGATAACCTCCCCATTGTAACCACTTCAATCTTTTTCTCATGCTTGTTCGTTTATCTTATGTTTTATTGTAATATACCCCCAATTGACACGAATTACGCCTTTTATTTTCCGCACCAGTCAGGGGTGTAACAAAGGGGGGGCCATTACAAAGTCGATTACCTACTTCCATAGTTAATCGACATTCATATCTAGTAGTTGGACGGGGGAACGGTCCTCCACCACTAGTACTGCCACTTCGGTAGTGACAAAGAACTCACCCCTGAGAAGCCGACAAGGAGGCGTTCGATATCATTGGATCACTGGCGCCCTTTTATAAATTTGTGATCTGTGATTGACAAGCGTAGAGGACGATTAACGCTTAACTCTTCTAATTCTTCTTCTTCTTCCTCATCATCCCCAAAACACACCCGAATGCCGACGACGTCGACATGGCGCAATCCAACGCGGGGCTTCGCTAAGTAAAACGCGCTGTCACCGCAACATTCCACACCCATCAGTCAAGGGCAAATAAAGCATTCATTCTTTCATTCATTCAGTTGGGCATCAATCGTTTTCACTGCATTCGCAAGCCTAATTAGTCTCATTCTTTTTCTTCTTTTGCCCTTTCTGGCTTAATTGATCCGTCAATTTTCTTTCTTCTCCTAGCCAGCGCGATGCTTGGGGAGCAGTCCGAAGCACCGGACTACTACCAAATGGAAGTCGACAGGCTGGGAGTGACCGGCAGACAACCCTCGAGGGCGGCGTCCATGCCAATGCCACTAAGAGACAACCATTTTGTCACCTTCGACATAGATTGGTCAGGACGGCAGAGTCCTAATACGACAATTGGTCGGGTGGCCCAAACACCGCTCGGGATTGAGGCCAGAATGGAACATGACGAACGCTTTTGTCACGGCACTCGGTCGAGTGGTAGCGTCACCGAGTGTACATCATCGCTCGCTCCCACTGCCCGAATTTCGGGGTATGGAGCACGAGAGCTCGCAATATTTCCTCTATCGAATGGAGGAACATTTTCAAAGGTTGCATGTGACCGATACGTTCGTTAAGCTTTCCTTGAGATGCGAACAGCTCAAAGATCAAACCAAGGTATGGTACGAACCATATCGATATTTGATCACCTCATACGAAGCCTTCTCAGAAAGGCTGTGTGCGCGTGACGACGCCGTGGAGAACCTCACAACAGCGAAAACCAAGCTGTATGGGGAGTGCCAGAAGCCAGGGGAGAGCGCAGCGGTGTTCATCACCCGAAAGTAGTGCCTCTTCAACCGAGTTGCACGACAGCAACCCGAGGAAGCGAGGATATCGATTGTCCTCGACTTACTTGAACCAGAGCTCTGCTCTCGGATACGGTGCCACCAGTTTCGGTCTCTTGAGTACCTGGTAACCTTGACATCCAAGGTCGAGGGGGACCTCAAGCCCGCATCGCCACACCACGCCGCGAGAAATGCGCAACCCCTACCGTCAGGTAGCCAACGTCCTCCTGGACGTGCGCCCTGAGGTAATCGAGTGCCTCCAGGTCCGACTGACGACTCAAGGCCACAGGGGCCGAGACGTAACGTTCCCAGCACTCCCTGCCGTTTGTGCCCCGGAACGCAGTTCCATTTCCACAGTGAATGCCAAAATAAGACCAATCGTAATCGGGGGTCGCCCCCCCGAACGAGGGGACCAGTTCAATCGCCAGCAGGCCAACCATCAGGGCTCATGGCAGAACCACGGCCCGCGTAACAGCAATCAGGCCGGAAACTCCGGGCCGCCGTATCAAAGCAACAGCAACCGCAACCGGTACCCAACCTCTTCAGGTTCCCATCAGGGACAGGGACACCGTCGACTGAACGCCGTAACGCGGGACGAGGCCTCGGTTTTACCCAAAATATATGACAAGATCAAGGACTTCGGAGACGCCCAACTTTTCGCACTGCTTGACTTAAAAAGCGGTCACTTGAAGGTGTCCATGCTTCCTGACAGTAAACAGTACATGACATTTTCCACACCCGATGGGGCCGCTTACCAATTCACGGTAATGCCTTTCGGGCTTAAATCGGCTCCGGCCACCTTCCAAAAATTGATGGCGCGCGACGTCCTCACAGGATATCTCCACAAGTTTGTGCAGGTATACCTGGACGACATTATCATCTTCAGTAAAGACAGGACCGAACACTCCAGACACCTACGACTAGTCTTTGAGCGGCTGAGGACACACAACCTTACCATCTCGCCGAGCAAGTGCACCATCGCCGCCCAAGAACTAGATTACTTAGGGCATCGTATAAGCGGGCACTCTACGACTGCCCAGGAGAAACACATCCTCGCTATCAAGGAGTTCTCTCCAACAGTCACCAAGAGAGAGCTGCGAAGCTTCTTGGGACTGGTTGGAACTAGATTAGGGAGTACGTCCCGAACATGTCACTTCTGACGAAACCTCTGACCGCTCTGCTGGCCAAAAAGTATGTTTCGCTGGTCTAACGAGTGTCAGAAAGCGTCCGACGAACTGAAGCTGGCTGCTGCACAACCTCTTCAGCTTCACCGGTCAGATTTCACAGAACCTTTCGTCATTCAGACAAATGCGTCTCTAATCGGCCTTTCCGCCGTGTTTTATCAGACTGACGACGAGGGGGGACGACGAATTATTTCGTATGCCAGCTCCACGCTCAGCGCCACCGAGCGCAAATATCACATCAACGAACTTGAGCGCCACAGCCTAGTGACGTACGTAAAGAAGTACGCCATCTATTTACAAGACAAACCATTCGCCATACGGACAGACAACCGCTCTCTCCTATGGCTAAACAAAGATCGCAATCAAAAGGCTAAATTCATGAGATGGTCGCTATTATTACAGGAGTACTCCTTTACCATAGAACATTGTCCTGTTAAGGAGAACTTATTAGCGGATTTCTTAAATAGACACCTCGACAGCAATGCCGTGCGACCGTCGCTCGACGAAGGGCGAATGCTCATGCCGGAAAATAATCTCGCTCCAGAGGCCATCCGGACGTTAACAACGGCGGATTTATACGAAGACGTGATCCGGGAACAGCGTAACTCCGAAACGATCGCGACACGCATCGAACGATTCAGTTTCACAGTAAACACAGGGTTCGCGACGGACTGTTGTTTAGATCCCATGACGGACAACATAAACTCCGCATACCGTGAGAGAAATCTCAAGAAAGTATTATTACCCCAATATCTCGCGACGCGTAGGCGACTACATACGTGTCTCATGCGTCGAGCCGTGAAGAAGCAACAACTCCAGGAAAAAGCTCCACTCCGGGCCCAGTCTCCGTGAAAGTGCTACGAAATGATCAGAGTAGACATACTAGGACCGTATAAAGCCGCGAAGGATTCAGGTAACCGATACGTCATCCTAGCCAAGGGCGTATTCTCCAAGTGGGTCGAAGCAATCGCAGTACCCAGGGTAGACGGGCTCGCGCTAACCAAGTTCTTGGACGAACACATCGTTTCGCGCTATTGAACGCCGAGACGTGTAATTTCTGATCACGGTGGTCAGTTCGTAAGCGCGCAATACACTACTTGGTGTGACCAGAACCACATGAAAATTCGCTATTCAGCACCATACTACCAACGGGCCAACCCAGTCGAGAGACGTGTGCAAGAACTGAAGAAGACGATCCGAACGATGACCTACAATCAGTCCAAAGCCAATTGGGACCAACTTCTACATAAAGCACTGCAAGTGCTTAGAACCAGAAAGAACGCCGCCACAGGCTAGACACTATAATACACCGTGCTGGGCTTCAAACCGCCACAGGCGGGAGAATGGGCCATCCAAGCCTACCAGGAGGAAAGAAGACTGCAATCCCAAGTCTCGAGGGAGAGACGGATCAGGGAAGCGCGGCATCATCAGCGGGCGTACCAAGACAGGTACGCTCCACGAGATGCGGTCCCGCCGAAGACTTTCAAAGTCGGGGACCAGTTGTTAGCCAGGGTGCTACGCCCACACAAAGCCACCTTCGAAGCCCCATGCTCGGAGCCACATCTGGTGCTCCACAAACTGTCAGATGGCGTCTTCGTATAGAAGAGAGGAAAACACAAGATAGACGTGCACGTGGATGACTTACGGGAGGTTCCTCCGGGGCACGAGGAAACTCATCCCAGACCGAAGCCAGATCAGCCGATCGAACCCGAGGGTCCGTCCGAGGGAAGACCCCAGGGCCTAGTACGGAGCCTGCGGGGCTCGAGCGTACTTTTACGCCAGAGACCGCACCATCAGCAGCCGAAGAAGCAGACGAAGGAGACGACCAAACAGGGTCGTCCACGCACCAACCCCAAGCGCACCAACTGCGGATCCAGTCACCGACGAGCCAGGTCACGTGGAGACAACGAAGTGCGCGAAACAGAAAGACTGCCAACCCCACATAGACAATCGCTCGTAGCGAAGTGAGTGCGCGACGAACAACCAAATCAATCTTCCCCAGTGCCGGCGCGGAGAGGAAGGTCGAGTGCGCGGAAGCCAGTTGTCGTTCTTCCGGGTTCAGTGAGCATCGAATCCGGAGACCGTGTCACCAATGCGCTCATACTCCGCCAAAGCCAAATACCCAGAAGAGGATCAGCACCACAACGCGAGATTGTAACGACGTCTCCCCATAGCGGGAGCGCCGAGCCATTTTCAATTAGGGCGCTGCCGAATCCACATTCCGGCGCTGTCAAATCTAAATTAGGGCGCTGCTAAATCTATATTCTGAGACCTTGGCTTCCAGCATATACATCAAATTCCAAATTTATGTACTCTTAAATAGGGGTAAATAATGGAAAGTAAATAAGAAGGCTGGTTTCTTACTTACTTTCCATTATTTACCCCTATTTAACCTTCTAAATTAGCGCAAACTATAATCTAGTTCCAGATCTCGCCATGTTTACTAAATATCAAGTCAGTATCAAAGGCCGTACCTGAGAAAACGTGCGTACAAAGAAAATTACAGACCGACAGGAGTTTTTTTCATTCAAATTTAAAATCTCAGCGTTTTGTGACATTCTAAGCCTATTTCAAATGCTCTTCGTAAATACAGAACGAAAAGTATATTGCGTTCAATCAGCACATTTCTCAAACCGGTAATATCGCCACTGTGTTGGCGATCGAATTCGGAACATCTTTCAAAATGTCCATCCGACTGTCTGTCTGTCCGCCCATCACGTTTCTTGTAAGCACGAAATCTTAAGAACGAAAGGTCGGATTGCAGTGAAATTTGGACAGTAAATTAGTGTTAGCTAGAGAAAGATCCCTATTGTTTCTGAACACAATCGATAAATGAATAAAAAAGTGTACACAGGCACACAAAAAAATGCCGAGTGCGAGAAGGCAGATCTGTTTTCCCATGCATTTTAACCTACTGAACACGATTTCGATGTGAAAGAATGCCCTAGAAAATGAAAGTGTAGTAAAAAATCTGAGAAAATTCATGGGTACGTAGAATGGTGAGAAAAATCTAATGGCGCAAACCAGAAGTTTATAGCTTTTTTGGTATCCGAGATAAACCCTCGAGAATGGGGATAAAAACTTTTTTTTTCCTTTGGTGACTGTGAGCTGCTCTGTCTCAGAAACGTAGGACCGCAGGGATGTCTGGTTTGCGCTGTTCGATTTCTTTCGAGCATTCTACGTACCCCTGAATTTTTTCAGATTTTCAACTACAGTTTTAATTTTTTTGGGCATTCTTACGGTGTTTTTTGAGGTTACGAAGAATGCAAGGCCAATCGGTCAAAACGGACATTGAATTCATGTTTAAAAATGAATTATTTATTATTTGTTTGCTTATAGTAATGAAACATATTCTTTATAGGGTTTTGCAAACAGCGGAAAGAAAAACTATCTATGAGAACTAAAAGAAAAACTGTATTTAAAAATATTAATGAAATCTTTGCATTCTTTCGATAACCTGACTTCTGGTTATGCTAATAAGTAAAAATTCTTATTTGCTATTCTCATTATAACACTAGCATCCCACATAGTCCCCTACGACTAGGCAGGTTAAACTAGTATCTACATGATCCCCTACGATATGTAAATTCAGTTGAAAATGAGAACAAGGCCTGAAATTAATTTATTTACCTACCTTGTCTTTAAAAATTTTTTCATTCTAATGAATTGCATTTTCATAAAATCTCATTCTGATGAGTCCACAATAAGGACGAAACACGTTTCAAAGGCTAAGCATTTCCAAGAAACTGAATGAGATTTTATGAAAATTCATTAGAATGAAAAAATTTTGACAGACAGGTAAATAAATTAATTTCAGGCCTTTGTTCTCATTTTTAATTGAATTTACATATCGTAGGGGATCATGTAGATACTAGTTTAACCTGCCTAGCCGTAGGGGACTATGTCGGATGCTAGTGTTATAATGAGAATGGCAAATAAAAATTTTTACTTGTTAACATAACCAGAAGTCAGGTTATCGAAAGAATGAAAAGATTTCATTAATATTTTTACATATAGTTTTTCTCTTAGTTCTCATAGATAGTTTTTCTTTCCGCTCTTTGCAAAATCCTATAAAGAATATGTTTCATTGAATTAATGTTCAGTAGGTCAAAATCAATGGGAATACTTAGGTCTGCCTTCTCGCACTCAACATTTTTTTTGTGTGCCTGTGTTATCAATTATTTAAATTCTTTAAATTTATGTACTTATTTATATTATATAATAGTATTACACTGCAAAGCCGGCCATAGTCCCTATTCATTTTTCGTTTTTTTTTTTTACATGAACTCGATGCTAACTGCAATTGGCTTCAAATATTTTCCACGCACTTCCCCCCCAATTTCACTTGGCTGGTGACATCACAACCAGTTAGTGCGTGAATTATACTTTGTTTCAAAATATCATCCATATTAATTTAATTAATTTCTACTACGCTTTCTGTGCTGTCTGCATTTAAACACTTACATTAAGTCTTTCTATGAAGTTGAAGTAAGAGAACCAAGAAATCAGTATTCGTACAGCTGATTATGCATTCTTCAGATTTGACTGACAATAATATTATGTGCAGCAATATTCTGGTACCTGTTTCTCCGCTATTGGAAGCGCCAATATTCTTGACTAAAGATGACGGTCTCGTATGATTAGAAGTCAAGCTTGAGCTCTTTGTTGCACTCATTGCTGAGCTCATCTGCTGTTTGCAGGAGCGACTTTGCCCTTGGCGCTTACTGCGTCTGCATAGCTTTTTCCAGCAGTGACCTTTCTGGTCTCTACCGTGGCCGTCTTCGTCCGCGGTCCCTAGTTATTGATCTTTGGAGGACCTGTTGGTATTTTGGGGTAGCTGGGGTATCCCCTATAGCTCGTTGGGTTGGCACCTTGGCAATTTACGCACTTGGCGAGGTTCTCCTTTTTCTTTTGTCACTCAGCCGAGTGGTGGGCATGACCGCACTTCACGCACTTTGGCTGTACAGTGCTTCTGCCCTGTGCATCACCAAAGCGCTGGCAATGGTGGCACTGGGTGACAACAGGGGCGGGCTCTCTGTTTTTCTACCCCGACGACCAGGGAGAAACATCTGTTGAGTTCCTGAATTTCTTCCTGACACGGGGACCTGCACGAGGACCTGCACGAGGACGAGGGGCATCATCACCAGTGGCAGTCCTTGGGCCTTACGGTCTTCCTTGATATCCTCGTTTGTGACACCGGAAGGGATTCCTCTCACCACCACCCTCAAGAGCTTTTCCTCTGGGAGGGAATACGTATGGTGTTCCCACTTTTCGTTTGAGAATAATCTTGTCACCTTGCGGGAATCGTCTGCGGATTGGGGTTCGACGGCAATACCTTGACCGACGACTTTTGTTTTCAGGTATTTGATGTCTGGTTCTCGTAGCCTTTGGCTTACAGAGGTACATACTTCTTTTCTTCTTAAGATGACTCCTGGAGGGACTTTCGTCTTCTTTTCCTTGTTCGAAGGGGCCCCTTGGGGGCCGGTGCAGGGGTGGTGGTGGCTGCCGTAAGCGCTCGGTCCTGAACGGTCTTAGTTTTAGGCTGTTTACTCTGTTTAGGCTCCTCTTCATCGGTGTCCACTTGATGGGTGACCAACTTTTTTCTCTTACGGACTGCTACTTCTTTATTGGCGGCCGTGGGGGTTGGGGTTGCTCCCTGGTTGGCCCTCAGGAGCTGCTGGCGTTGGGTAGGTAAAGAGCCCGCTGTATAGATTTTCTATGAATAAGATACATAAAAAACTTTGTATGAGTGAGTAAGTACTACCACAGACCTACAGGGAGCCACTTTTCATGTAAGTAAATTTTGCCCGCGTCATGAAATTTTACCGGAAGTGACGTCAAAATGGGAGGATGCGAGTAAATAAGAAGAGGCAGCCATTTTTTTTTATAACTAGAAGGCTTGTACTTTAACTAAAAAGAAATTATTCATGTCTTTGATGACTTAAGAAAACAAAACAAAAACTTTAATCGAGGGTGTCTCGGGGTTGCGGGCAAATTGAGCCTGACAGCCCACTACAATCTCATTGTATACCTCAAAACCTACATTTTGACGTTAGTTTTATTCATGTATTCGATGACGCAAAAATCGTCACTTGAAGTGATGTCAAAATTCCATGACGCCGGCAAAATTTGCTTATATGAAAAGTGGTGCCCTGTATGTCTGTGGTAGTACTTACTCACATAAAGATTTTCACGTCTCTTTCATAGGAAATCTATAAGTACAGGCTCTCTACCTAGGGTGTCTTGAGCCTCCAGCGATGCTTGGGCTTGGTCGGCCATTTGATTTTGCATTTGGACCATGTTTGCAGTAGGGTCCTGAATTTGAGTCCTTAGGGCCTTATTTTTATCTAGCAACCATAGTATTGTATGATCACTTTCATCCTGGACGGACGCATTGCTCCGGGAGCTTCCGGAGTAGTCATGCATATTGCTGTCCTCAGCAAATGACACTTTCATTTCCTGTAAGAGAATTCCTAGAATATTATATGGGAGAAAAAGTACATGTACAATTAAAGGAAAACGATATTCGTCTTCAAATGGAGACTTTTACTTATCTGTTTGTTCTATTGTCTTGAAAAAGTCATACAGAACTCCTCTCCTTAGTAAATAACTTGGGTGTGGTTACTACTACTAACACTGCGGAGCTGGCGTTGCTACGTAAACACATCTGCTCGCTTTGGTAGACACGACTCGACTGCTATTGGAAGAAGAAGTTATTTGAATCCAGTTTTTGTGGCATTGTAGAATAAATCGTACTTTACTCTCTCTCTCAGCAATTCCCCCAGATGTAACCACATTACATATATTACTTCCACATCCACGTAGTGGATTGGAAGTATAGTAATTAGAGATTTTAAATTTGAGCGAAAAATATTTATGTCTGTCTGTCGGTCTGTTTGTAACTTTTTTCTAAGATATTGACTTGAAACTTTGTACACTTATATATTATATCGAGGTCTGGAACTGGATTGTTTTTTGAACATATACGGTGAAGGGTTGGGGGTAAATAGGGGGAAATAAGTAAAGCAAGCTGGTAAGAGTACAGAAACTTGAAGAAGTATGTACTAGAAGCCAAGGCCTCAGCTTTTTATAATATTTTCCATAGCCCCACCACCCCCACTCCATTATTAAAGGGGTTAATAAATTAAAATTGAGATATTCACTTGAAATTTGGTGTACGTATATATTATAATGACATCAGGAAGTCTTGAAATTCGGTGTATGTACTAGAAGCCAAGGCCTCAGATTATTTTATAATATTTTTCAACTCCCCACCACCCCTACTCTATTATTAAAGGGGTTGATACAATAAAATTGATATTTTCATTTTAAATTTGGTACACGTATGTATTATAACGACATCTAAAACTAGGTTATATTTTTGCATGATTCCGTAGAAGGAGTGGGGAGTAAGTAGAGGTAAATAGGGAAATATAAGTAAAGCCAGCTGTAAGAGTACAGAAATTTGAGATTTGGTGTATATGCTAGAAACGACCTCTGATTTCTTTCTAATATTTATTAATATAGTCAAGATATTTCCTTAAAAGTGCCTTGGATGAAAAAATCTGGATGTGAAAGTAGCGATTCCCTAAGCAGCGGTTCTTGTTTTGTGAATAACATAACTTTCCTCATTATTCACTGAAATTCTTATAAATAATTCTTAAAGTTAATGAAACTGTTTCCAGTACTTTTATATAACTTGCCGCTTTTGCTATAAATTATGCATATTTATTTATAAACTTTTGACGTTTAGTTGGTAATTTAAATCCCGCATTTATTTCATTCTCAGTATTACTGGATGAAGACTTCATATTTCACAACAATTGTATAAATAAATAGCAGTATGTACCTAATTAGTCACCGTATAAACATGTAAAGAAACAATTTTCTACATAAGAATATGCATTCATATATGAGCAACGTGAGCATATACTATAGCTTCACGGGCCGAAATGACGAGCGGAAGACATGCGAAATGCAGAAGTTGATATAGTTGCAACTGAAGGCTTGTAGCGCATTTTTGCCAACTATTTATTTCACAACTTGCTTATTTATAAACCAAATTAAATACCGAAAAGAGTAGTCTAATTCAGACAGTATAGAGAGACTATAATTTTATTCCGTATTTTTTTTTAAATATATGTTTGTCTGCCTAGAACAACGAGTGGAATGAATTATCGAAAGTAACAATATAAATATTTGCATAATAAGAGAGTTACGTAAGGCTTCAGAAAATATGTTACGTATTAAACAATACATTTCTCTCGCCTGTAAATGGCCATAACTTTGTTATTATACATAATTTATTAAAAATTAAAAAACCGCTCCCCAAGGAATCACTACTTCCACATTCAGATTTCCCATCCAACTCTCTTCAAAGGAAAACGTATTGACTGTATTTTTGCACTATAGTACGTGGAGATAATTGGTCATAGAATTTTAATAATACAAATTTTAATTTTAATAATGTCATAAAACTTTGAGAATTTAAAAGGGTCTAGCGAGTTAAGCATGACGAAATGGCCCCCCGCGCCAACGTCTGAAATAACATATGTAAAATGAAACTGAAACTGAAATTGGTACTTCAAGAGAACACTATATGTATGGTCTTTCACCCTTGTTCTTGGCCTGTCCTTGAGATATTTGAGAAATTAAGCGCGGGCACCGTTATTTTTCAAACTCAATTTCTATAAAAATTATAAAAGAGAAAGCTGGGACCAATTGCAAGTATTGAGGGATATTTTCGATAATATTACATATTTTTTCTAGATTTTTGCTTGTGTTAATAGTGCAAAGTAATCATATGTGTTACAAATGTTATCTTTTAGTATATTTCTAGTATACTTACAGCGACCAAAGGATACAAAATATGTTTGATTTATCTATACGACACAATGATCCATAAAAATCAAAGAGGCGCTATTTGAATAAAAACTAATCTACTTAGTATATGTAGGTACTAATTACAACGGAAATAAAATTGTTTACTTTATTTATATGTTACAGATAACTCAATCGTCATCATCGCTATTTTCGTTTATTACAACAATAATAGTATCATTTAGGAATATTTTTGACAGAATGTCGGCAGGGCGTACAATCCGAGATAAATATCTCGCATGCCCTAAATAGTATATCACACTCGCCACACGAGCACAGCATCTAACCGTCCTATTTCCATTCGGGTAATCGCAACAGTATCGTCGAATTACTTCAAAACTGTTAACATTAGGAACATAATCAATACTCGATAGCGTTTACTATTTACTTGCCGATCGAACATTTAACTTCATGATATTTGGAGTTTCTTTGACATAATACACGAAGAAATTGTTCATATCATCCATTATTTCAGCCAGATATGAAACAACTAATGAGAGCTGATAGGAACCTGTGAGTAATTTTTTCAATTGTTTCTCATTCAGTCGTGGAAAGTCCAGAATTTCTGATGATACAAGTTGTTGGAATGTTGCTTTTATTCGGTTCCATTGATGGTTTTTTACCTCTTCATTTAAGGAGTGATAATGTCATTCGCGTTTTCATATATTCCACAATTGTCTCATTTAAGTCCCTATCAGAATCCAATCGCTTACCGTATTTATTTTGTATGAATCCGGCCACTTTGCATAACAATTGTACTTTTGGAAGGATTTTATTATCAAGACTGTGATGAAGTAAGGCATATTTCTGAGCGATGGCCACGTATACTGCTTTCACTACCCATCGGACTTTAGTAACTTGTCGTGACATATTGACTTCATCAGTTGGTAATTGGGCTCGATTACTTAATTGCATTAGTACAGTGTAGCCTTGTCCAGTGGTATAGTCAACCACAAAACGCGATCTACGACAAAAATATAATTTTGACGTAATATAGTGCCTCATAATAGTGCCATCATTTTCCGTACCATAAAACGGCCCAGCAAAATCAACGAGAAAACCGTTTGTGGTACAGAAACTGTGAATGGTTTAGATAAATGGGTTTTCTTTTGTCCAAAATATGATTTTCGCTGGTATTCATTATTTTCGCTTTTCTGATGCCTAATATAAGTGCCGTCAAATATCAATGCCAATGTCAATCCATAAGATTTAGTAAGTTTCTAGCAGTTAAACGTGTATTATTTATTAGGTCTTCTTGAGAAAGAGATGCAAAATCAAAATGAGGCAAAATATCTATTTCAAAACTTCTCAATACTTCATTAAAAAATGAAAACACATGTTGTTCGTATGGTAAACCCAGCACAACTGCTATCACTGAGTTGGAATTTCCAGTTCTTAACTTAAATAAGAATACAACTAAGGCTTGAGTTACGGTGAGTAGTTCTGTTTCGCATAGAAGTTAATAACTGACTTAACTCAATTACATTTTACCAAAAGAAAATCCTGTCAATATTCATAACTGATTTTTCGACATATCATTTTTATTTATTTTATCGAATTGTGACATTTCTGCTCTTGTTGAAAATGATTTAAAAAAATGAACGGCTTCCTTAGAGCTTATTTTGCTGGTGTTCGATATTACATGTAGATGACCCAACTTATCTTCAAAAAAAGTCTTCAGTGTCATATGTGTGAGGCAACAACGATTACGCGCTGGTATATAAATGCCAGTCTTTTTATAAGCATTACAACGCACATCGAAAGCTACACGTATTAAGTTTGTAGTAGACCTACAAATAAAATAAGTAAAAAAAAATAAGTTAAACGGTTTTATTGTAAAGAAACATAATAATGATGTAGATAATGTACTAAAAGCTAAAAAATAATTAGGTAGGTACCCGGTACCAATCATCACACCACTCTCCTCATCAATCAGACTAAATCAGACTAATATAAAAATAATATCTAAAAATTGTGGGGCGAGTCGAATTTCTATTATCTACAGTCAACCGCTCATATCATTATAGGTATGCTTTGGATGCATCATCTCAATAGACAACTTATGCAAAATGTGTGTAGAAGTAAATCCGTTACCATCATCGTGCGACATCACAGAACGATCATTTACATATTTACTTAGGTTACGCTACGCCCCACAGTTTTATTTTAGTCTGATCAATGCTCTAGATTGATGAGGAGAGTGCTGTGATGACTGGTACCTGGTACATACCTAATTTTTTTTAGCTTTTAGTACATTATCTGCATCATTGTTATGTTTACAATAAAACCGTTTAACTAAAATCTTTTTTTTTTGCTTATTTTATTTTCAAGTTTTTAGTTTTTTAGTTTTTTAGTTTTTTAGTTTTTTAGTTTTTTAGTTTTTTAGTTTTTTAGTTTTTTAGTTTTTTAGTTTTTTAGTTTTGTTTTTTAGTTTTTCAGTTTTTTAGTTTTTTAGTTTTTTAGTTTTTTAGTTTTTTAGTCTTTTAGTTTTTTAGTTTTTTAGGTTTTTAGTTTTTTAGTTTTTTAGTTTTTTAGTTTTTTAGTTTTTTAGTTTTTCAGTTTTTTAGTTTTTTAGTTTTTTAGTTTTTTAGTTTTTTAGCTTTTTAGCTTTTTAGTTTTTTAGTTTTTTAGTTTTTCAGTTTTTCAGTTTTTTAGTTTTTCAGTTTTTTGGTCATTTAGTTTTTTAGTTTTTTAGTTTTTCAGTTTTTTAGTTTTTTAGTTTTTTAGTTTTTTAGTTTTTTAGTTTTTTAGTTTTTAGTTTTTAGTTTTTAGTTTTTTAGTTTTCAGTTCTTAGTTTTTTAGTTTTTTAGTTTTTTAGTTTTTTAGTTTTTTAGTTTTTTAGTTTTTTAGTTTTTTAGTTTTTTAGTTTTTTAGTTTTTTAGTTTTTCAGTTTTTTATTTTTTTAGTTTTTCAGTTTTTTAGTTTTTTAGTTTTTTAGTTTTTCAGTTTTTTCGTTTTTTATATTAGTTACTTCTAATTTGTACTGTGTTCTACTTGTCAAGCCCTTTCATTTGATACCCATATTGAGGGGACTGAAGAAAAAAGTAAACCGCTATTCTGTGGTGGTGGTTGTTGTGGATTTTGATTTTTTTCATGGTGTACTGTATTTAACTAGTTAAGTCCTTTCATTTGATACCCATATTGCGTTTTTTTGAAAAAAAAACTAAAAATACTGGTACCTATCAATAATTCAAACAACCATTTTCTGCTTTACAGACAAGTCTACAACCTTACTAATAATTTCCATAGCCTACTTTGTAATTTTCTTACATCGCATTCATCTGACGCGGCCATTTTGAAAAAATTAAAAAATTGTTCGTATCTCACTTATTTTTTACATCTGAAAAAACTGTTGCACTTAGAAATGTATGCTTAATGAGAAACCTTAAAAAAATATAGTCATTGCATTTAAGAAAAAAAAGTTGATGTTACTTCCGGTTCAACCGGAAGTGACATTTTCATTCCTGTTAGTCTAAAAGTAGCCTATTATTGTCTAATTTGTTTGTATCAAAAACCAACATTTTAAATACAAAAACAACCAAAATATTGGGGGCGTACATTGACTCGTGGCCACCCGGTATAGAATAACTGGTTGCCTACCGTTGCGGCCCATGCCGCCCGCGAGTTCCTAACGTCTCGATTATAACCTTTTCAAGACCGTTATTGTGAATTAAACTTACTGTTTTGTTAATGGAATTACGAAATACAATATTATGTGTGGAAAATAAACGTCGTTAGGGAGATTTATCAGATTTGTGGGTTACGATGTATAGTGGTCATTTGGAACGTACCCTTGAAGAGGTTTGGTCATCCTCGGATTTTTGACACAGGTTTCTGTCTTGGCCATTTTTGTTGATTTTTTCCTTTTGCCTGCGGAAGATAAGTTGTGTCGCTGAGCACGTGGATAGCAATTTTGAGAATTTGCATCTTTAATGGGATACAGTGCTGTAGTTGACAAATTTAGCAGTATTTTATTTTGGTATTGCGCATTATTTTCTGTTGGGCAGTACTGCTACGGAATTTTCCGGATAAATTAACTTGCTGGAAGCACATGGCAAAAGAATTCTTTAAGCCCACTTAACATCTAAGGTATGCCTCTGAAATCTCTTTAGAAAATAGATTTGTAATGTTCGTTATTTCTTTATTGCAGATTTTTTCTTAATTTCCATTTTAGTTTCATTCTCACTTATACCTTTACGTTACTTTTATTTTGGACTATTACTGGTATCGGTTCCTGTATGTTGACCCTACGTCTTACCTTTTTGGTTATTTGTACATTTGGGTCTGGATGGTATGTGAACTTTGGTTTTGCTGAAACTTGGTGGTCAAGCTGTTGGTTGGATTTGGAATCCTGAGTTGTACCGGTGAGACTCTCCTGTCTGGTTCCGTTGGAAGCTACGCTCCCCTGGTAGGCCTACGGTAGACATTGTGAAACCTGCTGGAGGTAAGCGTCTTTAAATAGCCTAACGAGGGACCTGATATAACATCCCACCTTCCACGTGAGGCATAGAGAGCCCGTCAGGTTTTTGCGGTACTAAATTGCTGTCATTCAACCCACGTAACTACAGTTTCTATACCTATTTTGTTTAATATTTTATACATTAAATTGTCAGTTTTATTTAAATATTTTTCATATAACCAATTGAATTTTTAGTAGTTTTTGAACACCACGCTTGCATTTTTTTCACTTTTGCCAATTTAACCTATCGTCTCTTACCTATTTCACATTAACTTGCTCATTGTAACGTTATTATTCAGTAGTTTAATGTAATTTTCTAATGTAGTATATTTTGGGTCATATATTGCAGAGTATTAGTTAAGATTTTATTAGTTTTAAGTTGTCGTACATTTTGTGTTAGGTTAAGTATGGGCCACACATCTAGGTATATTGAGTGTGTAATATTATTTCTGTGGGATATGGTTGTATGCGTACCTAAATGTGATCATTAAATATGTTATAGTAAGACGCTTATTTGTTTTCACCAGCTTACATCCAACACTCCAATTTTTCGAATTCGCCCCCAAGGACTTGACTAGTCGGCCGTGTGAGCCTCTTTTGCCACCAATTGAATGCAGAGAGGGGACTGCACACAAAACATAAAAATTTTGTTCAGAGCACAGGGTGACCACCTTACCCTGCAGTATACATCAGCCTCTAAAGTTAAATTCTTTTATACTATTCCCCTTTTATCTGGGAGCCCTGCAACAAGATGATTTCACGAATTTCCCGCGATGAATTTAAACCTAGAGATTGATTATGTACTTCACTAAACTCACTTTGTTTTTTACACACGAGAGTCGGCTATTTATTTAATTCCAGAATGGTTCGCGCTTTTTGAGCATATGAATATTACTTAAAATCAAAAAAAAAAATCTAAGTATGAAAGAAAATCATATACCCCTCGACAGGCGCCAAGACGTACTGCTGTGATCAATCAAATAATACAGAAATAAATTGCAATGGTAATAATTTACTAAATGACGCTCGAAAGAGCTTATAAAAAATGCCACGCCCAAAATGAATATAGTTACTTTCTGGCACTAACCCAAAACACAATGCGACTTAACTTGAGTAAATTAATTTTACTAAAACGGCACTAAATAACTTTCTGGTTTGTTTTAATTTTAGAAAAAAATGGTCTAAAGAACTTTGATCAGAAAAAAATTCGCGACCCGCCGGCCGGAGGCACCCAAGACATCTGTCTTCTACTCGAAAAATTAGGTGAACTGCCTGAGGCATTGCATACTTGAAATTTATAGACTAGGTTTTGGCGCCGATGCATCTGAGTCTCAAGCAGCCGGGTAACGGTTTTTAGCCTCGGTCCATTTGGTCACGTAGGCAGTCTTGATGGTGCAATTTTGCATACAATGATGCTTTTGTTAATATCTCGATAACCCTTGCTTGGATCGATGAAAATACACTCGTTGGATAGTGCGTAGTATGTTCTATGTAAATTTGGTGAGTTTGCTGTAAACGGCTTGTCCGTAATTAATTATTTAATTGGATTCCGCTCTGTGGGCCGCTTTCAGGTGATTATCCTGAACCACGGCCGCGAGCTTTAATCTATTTTCATGTGACGCCTTGCATGGTCGCGGGGACATCACAAAGTTTCTTTAGAGAATAGAACGAGCCAATGGAACACCGCTTTGACCAAATTACGTAAACCTTTTCACCTATCCCCTTTCAGCTGCTCTATACTTAGCAAGATATCGGATTGCGGTTCGAACGTAATCCTAGATCAAGGTCATTTGAATGCTGGTGCAAAATTTCATTTAGTTCTGATTATGGTATATAATTGTTTTATTGAATTTAATACAACGTACTTTTTGCTTTGGTTGACGCGAGTTAAGTCATATAGCAACCCAGATAAGACAAACAATAAAGCCATGTCAGCGGTTTCATCCCAGCTGCTTCCCTGTGACCAGCGATAAGATAACTTACTTCGCGTCGAGCTCTCATACAGTAAACACCGTTTTATAACATTTTAATATTGTGAATTCAATTAAATAAACTTTTGTAACTTTTTAAACTTTGTAATATTTTTTAAAAAGATATTAAGTCGGCCACACGGCTTAATTGGCGCAGTCGGAAACGGATTAGTGCCCAAAAGCTTTCAAAAATTAAAACTTTTGTTCGTACCTACGATTAAGGCACTATTTCGAACAATTCGCTAAGTCCATCGAGGACCTGTACCAGTCATCCATCAATCCATTGAGGATAGTGAGCCATCAGTCTATCGAAGACAACTTAATAGTCCAAGACGAGAGAGAAAAATCATCAATGAAGTCAACTTTAATCACAACTCTAATTTTGTAAGTAATATTGATCATTCCGCTTTTTCCTTTCTACCTTTCCTATCCAAAATTTAATAAACATACACCCCTTATTGCTTTCGAATTTTCATTTTAGCACTGAAAATTCATCTTCTAATTTATTTTATTCCTATGATTTTAAAAGTATTACCTGGATCGAGTAGGGTAAGAAATTAAAATCCAACATAACTGCTTTTTACTAACCATCTAGAATAAATTAAATAAAATTTAAAACCAAAAGCCCCGTAAGCAAAATATTCACAGTCTTCGCACTAGAGCACGGCCGTACTCTGTACGTCAACCCTCCCTCGGTCTGAAGTAACCGTGAATACAGAGCTTACAATAAAACGACGATTTAAAATAAAGTGAAATAAAAACTAACACTTATTTAATGAGTTTTATCGACGACCTCGTTAATCAACTTGCCAATTTTCCAACCGAGAGGCAGATAATTCTGACAACCCCTTTACCAGAAGAAACCCCTATACCAGAAGAAAGCACTATGGCTTTACCACAAATCTCTGTTCGGGACTACTTGGAATTAATACCTGCTTTTGATGGAGAACCAACGAAATTGTCAAAATTTATTACCGCATGTGAAGAAGTTCTTCCACTTATGGCACCGAACAATGAAGCCTCGAGAATAACATTCACGATGTTACACATAAGAAACAAACTAGTTGGAAAAGCAGCACTACTCCTGGCGTCAAGAAATTTTTCAACATTTCCTGAATTAAAAACTTTACTAATAAACTTATTTGGTGATCAGCGAAATGAAGAATCTCTGTTGTCTGACCTGAACACGTTAAGACAACAACCCAGAGAAACAGCTTTACAATTTGCAGACAGATGTATAGACATAAGATGCTTATTACTATCAAAATTAACATGCCAAACGGTAACACAAGAAATTCGAAAAATGAAGGTCGATTTATACAACAATTTTACGGTAAGGGCTTTCTTAACTGGAGTAAATCCACAGCTAAGCCACCTATTACGCTGTAGGAAACCTGAATCTATCGAAGATGCTATCCAGATCGTGACAGAGGAGGAAAATATGAACTATCACAGTTCAAAAATAAATCACACACCTCAAAATCACGAAACAAACAATCACAGAACGAATAATAGCCATCAACTAAGAATAAATCCACCACAAACACGGCAGATACCGAATTTCTACCAGCAACAAACAAGGCATTTTCCACAATTTAACAATACATACAAACCTATAGGACAACAACAACACCAACCACAACAACAGCAACAGCACTACCAACAACAACAATATCCGAGATATGTCCAAAATCAAGCGAGACAATTTCAAAACCAACCAACTCACAATCAACCTAGAAGCCAACAAAACGTCTTTCTACCGAGAAATAAACCTTTGACAAACACACCTACACCCATGGAACTAGACTCTCAAAGAACTCGTCTTACAAACCAAGTGCCACAATATTCAAGATTTGCACCCCAACAGAACTGGAGAAACGAACAACTCCACGTACAACAGTCAGAAGAGCTGGAACAATATACGACACCCGGAAATAACTACAACGAAAACCTTTCATATACGGAATATGATGAATTCAATTACGAAGAACATCAAGAATGTGAGACCAACGAACAAGAAAATGCAAATTTTCCGATAGGAGCCTCGCAAATTACAGACAAACGGAACTAATAGAAGTTCACACATCGACAAATAATCGATTACCATATATTAAAGTACCCGAAATAAACGCAAGATTTATGATCGACGCTGGATCAACAAAATCATTCATAAACGAACAAATCGCTCAAAAACATTTTCAAAATTATATACAGGAGGACCCATTTTGTATTACAACACCATATAATACAACAACTCATCATTATAGTGCCGAAATTCCGATTTCAACTATATTTAACAGACCAGACTTAAACATTACATTTTTAATTGCAACCCAAATTACGAAGGATTAATAGGCACAGATCTGTTGATGAATTTGGAAGCAAAAGTCGATTTCGAGCAAGGGCTTTTGATCACCCCAAGTACAAAAATTCCCTTGTACATCTGTGGAAATTTAATAGTTTCACAAAATACAAAATCTCAACAAAACACAACGAACAATCGAGTTATGGAAATTACTGAAACTATACCACCAAGATCCGAGTCGATTATTTCCATCCCTGTGCATACCACTTTACAGGAAGGACTCTTAGAGTATAAAAAATTTCAAAATAACCTGGAAATACCCGCATCTCTTGTCACAATAAAAAATAACCAAGCACTTACCACAGTGATTAATAACACAGAGGAAACACAGGTTTTGAAAATTATAAAACCACTAACTATTTCTGAAATATTACCCCTTGAAGAACTACATCAAACCGAAATGGATATCAACGAATTGGAAATGGACTATAACGACATAGACAAACTACAAAAGGAAAATTTAAAAAACCTGAGACTAAATCACCTAAATAAGGAAGAATACCTCGCTATTAGAAATTTATGTACTGAATATAGAGATATATTTTATAATGAAAAATTACCACTTACATTTAACAATCAGGTTAAACATCACATCAGACTAAAAGACGAAACGCCCATATTCACGAAATCCTACAGATACCCTCAAGTCCACAAGGAGGAAGTTCAGAAACAGATTTATTCCATGCTACAACAAAACATAATAAGGCCATCTACATCGCCTTGGTCGAGCCCCGTCTGGGTTGTGCCCAAGAAATTGGACAATTCAGGAAAGAGGAAATGGAGAGTCGTGATCGACTACAGGAAACTGAACGAACACACAGTAGACGATAAATATCCTTTGCCGAATATTACGGATATTTTGGACAAATTGGGGAGAGCACAATACTTCACCTTACTTGACCTCGCCTCTGGTTTTCACCAGGTACAAATGAACCCAGAAGATATCGAGAAAACGTCGTTTTCTACAGAACAAGGTCATTACGAGTACACCAGGATGCCTTTTGGATTAAAAGGAGCACCATCCACATTCCAGAGGGTGATGGACAATATTTTAAGGGGTATACAAAACGTAATTTGCTCAGTTTATCTCGACGACATAATAATTTATTCCGCTAGTTTACAAGAACACATTGAACATCTAAGAAAAGTTTTTCAACGTTTGCGAGACACACAGTTTAAGGTACAACTAGACAAATGCGAATTTTTGAAGAACGAAGTGGCGTATTTGGGTCACATCATAACACCAGAAGGAGTCATGCCAAATCCTGAAAAAATTAAAGCTGTGCAAAATTACCCACTGCCTAAGACAACCAAGGAAATAAAAGGATTTTTAGGACTTGTAGGCTACTACCGCCGATTTATTCCCAATATGGCACAAAGGGCGTTTTCTTTATTTCAACGTTGAGTCCATCAGGTGGCACCAGTTCCACCAATGTTGTTCCTTTATTGTCTGGTGGATCAACCAGATGGTTAAAATTTGTTCTTTTATTTATGATGGATATCATCTGGTTGCATCACCTCAGAATAAATTGCATCACTGTCCAACCATAAACTTGTGATGGTGGACTGATGAATGTTGTTTGGTGGATGTGATATGTGAATCTAACCTCAAAAGTTAGTTATAGACAATAACATTGTATAAAATTATGGAATTCTTAGATCGGATAACTATAAAAATAACATGTAATGACATTGAATACACGACTGATCCAACAGCATCAGCATGATGTGCCACAGTTTGTAAAATATAATTTTTTATTTTTACATATGTGGCACCCTTTTAATTATTAAATTTTTTTCTACTATTCATTAATCATTTTCTGCATACATTACTTGCAACTCAGATAAAGAGACTTGGAATAAAAGCTGCTCTCGTTCAGCAGAGTGATTCGCAATCATAATAAACAGGATTGAATGAACAGTAATCAAAAGCTGCTTTCGTTTGCAGTGAACATAATAAACAGTATTTCAATGAACAATGATCATATGATCATACAAAATTGCATGATTGGGGCAGAGACAACACATGAGACATGTACCTTATGATTACGAATGACTCTGCGGAACGAAAGCAGAAAGTAAACAAGCTTAATGTTAGGTTAGGATGAAACCAACAAAACTATTCTTTTATTGCTAAATTGGCGTGTTCATCAGTTGATGACGTCATTCCACCATATTCCCAAAGAATTTATATTCCATCACAGATGGTTTCAACCAGAAAAAAATGTTGAAATAAAGAAAACGCCCAAATAGTTAAACCAATGACATCAATGCTAAAAAAGAATACCAAATTAGTTCACTCGCAAGAATTCATTCAAGCTTTCGAAACATGTAAGAAACTTTTAACTGAGGCACCAATTTTGCAATATCCTGATTTTACGAAACCTTTTATCGTAACCACGGATGCGTCGAACGAAGCCATAGCTAGTATACTTTCGCAAGGCACCATAGGTCAAGACCACCCCATTGCATACGCCTCAAGGACGTTAAACGACGCCGAACGTAAATATTCAACTACAGAAAGGGAACTACTCACAATTGTATGGTCCGTAACGAAAATTTTCAGGCCCTATCTTTACGGTCACAAGTTTACGATATACACAGACCACCGTCCTTTAAAATGGCTATTTAATTTAAAGGAACCAGCCAATATGAAGTTAACCAGGTGGAAATTAAAGCTAGAAGAGTTCGATTATCGAGTCGAATATAAAAAGGGAAAATCAAACACAAACGCCGACGCATTATCCAGGATCCAAATTCATCCCCTAGACTCACAATCTCTAATAGTCAATGCCGACACAGAATTAGATGCTCTATTAGGCGACCTAGAAAGCGCAACGGAAGAACCACGAAGCTTAAATACACCTACACCACACCAGGTACAACAAAATCTAAACCCAGCTGATAGACCTATAACACCGATTTCTACGGCACATTCGATAAATGACGAAGATCCTACGATTAGCATACCTATATTGGATGAACCCATAAATACGAAAAGAAACCAAATTCACATCAAAACTGTTCTCCTAAATCCGAGGAAACCGAAAGTTACGAAACGAGGACAGAAAACGATCCTCGAAGCCGAAGTACAAATTGAAACCATAATGGAAGACCTATTTGAATTGCTCCGAGACTTTACGACAACAGATCGACAATATCATGTGTTCACCGACAAAGAAGACACATATAAAAATCTATGTGAAACATACACTAGCAAATTCACAGATAACGGACCCACATTGATTAGATGTACCAAAAAGTTAATCGATGTGTCAGAGCAAGAAGAACAGCTACAAGTAATACAAAACTATCACGAAGGAAAAACCAATCACCGCGGGTCAAGAGAAACCGTCGCTCATCTTAAACTAAAATACTATTGGCCAAACCTTCAGCGCGATGTGGAGGAATTTATAAGAAACTGCGAAATTTGTTAAAGAAGCAAATACGAGAGAATACCCGAAATTATGCCTAAGATGCTGACTGAGACCCCAACCAAACCCTTTCAAATTTTACACATGGATGTATTTACTATGGAACAAAAATTATTTTTAACGATTATCGATGCCTTTAGCAAACTCGCTCAGGCATTTGAAATCCCTGCGAAAACAGCAGTTCACATTTCAGAAAAACTTATCACCTATTTTACGTTCTACGGAACGCCTGAAAAAATAGTAAGCGACAATGGCAAGGAATTCAACAACAGCGTAGTGAAAGAACTCTTAAAACTACACAAAATCGATATTCACTTTACAACTGTCAGAAATCCGCAGAGCAACGGTATTATGGAAAGATTCCATTCAACAATACTCGAACATGTACGAATATTGAAAAACATTAATAATGACCCTATAACGGATCAGATGAAATATGCCCTATTAGCTTATAATAGTTCGATACATTCCGCTACAGGTTTTACACCATTTGAACTAATTATAGGACACACCGACAGCAGAAACCCTTTCGAAATTTATTACAATCAAGATATTTTCAGCAACTACTTAAATGATCACAAAACGAAAATGAAAAGAATATACGAAACCATCAACCAAAAAATAATACAAACTAAACAAACCGTCCACCAACGGAGAAACGAAGACGTTGATGACCCACAAACCACTTTTAAGAAAGGACAAACTGTATATGTTAAAAGTAGGAAAGCGACCAGACATAAAACTAAAAATCGATATGAGGGACCCTTCACTATCACTAAGATAAATAGCGATAATACTTGCGAAATTTCCAATACACGAAATAAATCTGTAAAAAGAGTACATTTAAGAAACTTAAGAAGACCTCTTGTTCCAAATGCACCCCCGTCATCCACGGAGGAGAGCGAGTCAGAAGATTAAAGAATAACCCAGGACTACTACCCCTACCTCTAGGGAAATGTAGAAACATCATCGACAAATGGACATTAGTACGATCTATCGATTTGCAACCAATCATGGACGAATATAGCAGATTAAAGTCGAATATTGACGATCTAGAGAAGGCATTAATATTAGATGAAAGAGAAAAAATGGAAGTTAAGAATTTCACAATAATCACAGAATTCTTATTTGCCGAAATTAATCGGAAATTTAACCAACTAACGCCACAATCTCGATCTAAACGAGGACTAATCAATGGATTCGGATCAATCTGGAAATCAATCACTGGTAACTTAGATAATGAAGACGGCGAAAGAATAGAACGACACCTAGAACACCTAGACAAAAATCAACTCACTTTAAAACAAGTATTGGAATCCCAAATAACACTAACCACCAAGGCAATAGACAAATTTGAGTCATCTATAAATAACCTGACCACGAACCAACTCGTGCTACGTTCAAGAATTCTACAAATCGAACAAGCACTGAAAGACCAAAAGGTGGAACTATATCACAGAATTCAATTTAATAATGTCTATACCCAAGTAAATATAATGGCACAAAGTATCCTACAAATATTAGAGACACTCGAGGAAGCTGTCACATTTGCAAAAATTAATATTATGCATCCTTCAATTATTGAACCGGAAGATCTACTAGACAGCCTCTTACAAATAAGTAATTATGTTAACTTACCTTTTCCTGCTGTCAAGGACCAAATCTTAAATTTCGAAGCCCTAATCAAAATTAAAGCCTACTGGAAGAAAACGAAGCTCAATTTTATCTTAGAAGTGCCAATAACCGACACCATTCAATATAATCACTTATACTCATGTCCTGTATTAAATCAAAATAATAGCTTCCAACTAATCATCCCCAACAAAAAATACCTTATTTTATCCGATCAATATTACAGCTCATCGAACGAACTTTGTAAACTTATAGATAACCACTTTTATTGTAATAACTTAGATTTGATAAATCTAGAGACTAATCAACCATGTGAAGTACAACTGCTACTAGTAAAAAGACCATATTCTAATTGCCACATCAAACTAATACAATTAACAAGTCACAAAGTGCAAACATTAGAATTTAATCAATTACTAGTAATAAACCCATCAGACAAATCGATTAATTTCAATTGCAAAGATTTGTCGGAAACAAAATTATTAACAGCCGGAACCTATATTGTAACCAATCAAAAAGGTTGTATAATTCAAATTTCAAATCAAAAGTTTGCACATGTACAGACAGATATACCAAACCAAAGAGATATTTATATTCCCGAGTTAGATTATAAAGTAAATGTTACATATAATTACGAAGTAAAAAATATTAGTTTGTCACAAACAAATCTAGACGACTTGCATATTATATATAATACAAATTGGAACAAAACAAGCAAAATTTAAATTCAATAACAGGTTCTACTTCTCATTGGTATCAACCCAGTGTTTGGACAATCTTACTATATGTTACCATAATATGTTTCGAAAATTACGAAAACGATTTCAAGAAACCAGGACCAACCCTAAAGAAGAATCGCCTCGAACTTCAGCTTAACCCTAAAGTTCTGTCTAAGGGTGAAGGAGTTAAGTCATATAGCAACCCAGATAAGACAAACAATAAAGCCATGTCAGCGGTTTCATCCCAGCTGCTTCCCTGTGACCAGCGATGAGATAACTTACTTCGCGTCGAGCTCTCATGCAGTAAACACCGTTTTATAACATTTTAATATTGTGAATTCAATTAAATAAACTTTTGTAACTTTTTAAACTTTGTAATATTTTTTAAAAAGATATTAAGTCGGCCACACGGCTTAATTCGCGCCAGTTTGTGATATGGAATTTTCCAGCCCAATACGTAGGCAACCAGCCATGTGTCTCCGTACCTACTTGGGGTTGTGTCGATAGCGTATTCTAGAGAATCGTAGGGGTTTGACGAACCCATGCAAAAGGTACGTTAACAAGACCACCTCACTAATTTCCTTGTCTCGCGGTCGTACACGTTCGAACAATATTTAATTAGGGATAACTCAGAAAGCGCCTCTTTGATTTTGATGGGCCTTGTGTGGTATAAGTAAATAAATCAAACAATATTTTATATTTTCTGGTGGGTGTAAATATACTAAAATTATACTAAAAGATAACATTTGTAATATATATGAATATTTGGCACCATTAACACTGAAGGAAAAATCTAGAAAAAAATATATGATATTCTTGAAAGTGCCCCTCCATACGTGCAATTGGCACCATCTTCCTAGCTTTTGTAGTTAAAAAAAATGAGCAGTGCCCTCGCTTACTTTCTCGAATATCTCAAGGAGAGGTTAAGATCAAGGGTAAAAGACCATACACATAGTGTTCTCTTGAAGTACCAATTTCAGTACATATGTTATTTCAGACGCTGGCGCTGGGGGACATTTCGACATGCTTATCTCGCTAGACCCTTTGAGAGAAAAAGGAAAATTATGTCTGTCTGTCGCTCTGTAACTTCTTTTTGTGCGAATGTTATCTCAGATGAAAGTAGATTATATCTTGTGCTAGTTCCTGTGAAGGTTTAGAGGTTAAATAGGGGTAAATAGATAAATAGGGGAAAATAAGTAAAGCAAGCTGGTAAGAGTACAAACATTTGGGATTTGGTGTATATACTAGAAGCCAAGATTTCTTTATAATATTTTTGCAACCCTCACCACCTCCACTCCATTATTAAAGTGGTTAATGAAATAAAATTGAGATGTGCACTTGATATACGTATGTCTTGTAATGGCAAGCAGAATTCCATGATTCCGTTGAAAGAGCGGGGGTGGAGTGAAGGGGTAAATAGCGGGAAATAAGCAAAGCAAGCTAAAAAGAGTTCATAAACTTCATTTTTTGGCTTGTATGCTAGACCGACATTTGCCTCAAATGTTATATTAAAATTCTGTGACCAGTTATTGCCACGTACTAGAGTGCAAATATAGACAAGAGGTTTTCCTTTAAAGAGACTTAGATGAGAAATCTGGATGTGGAAGAAGTGATTCCTTAGGCAGCGGTTTTTTCTTATATTTTTTGTTTTTTGCCCTTGGGGGTTGGTTAGACACCGACATCACCAGACGAATTTAGGGCGTGTATATACATGTTAAGTATTATATAATAAAGTATATTTTTACCTTTCAATGCTTCACGACACATGTTCTTATACGATTTTTTTTTCTATTCTGAACCGCCATTATAAGAGGGTTATGTCACTGACACGGAGTTAAAAAATACAAAGGCACCTACTTCATTTTCAGACACTGTCAAAACTGATATAATTTGTTGGATAGTAAAGTTCACATATACAAAGTCTTGTAGTTTTAATAAATATGATTGTAGGTGAAGTTAAAGTACATACTTCGAGTTGTAAAGCAATTACGCACTCATGGAAATACGTACTCGCCGCTACGTGCCATCGTGCGTAACTTTTCCATTCGGGCGTAATATGCCTCTTCCAACAATATTATGTAATATACTTACTATTACATCGAATTTGCAAAATGTATTTGTTAAGTACTGCTACAATTTTGAAACAAATAAAACGTAACCTAAAAAATCAAAAATTAAATAAACAACTTTTATAAAAAAATGTATATATCAAATCAAATCAAATCAAATTTATTCAAAAAATTTTCTTAGGTATTACATAATATATGACAAAATAATTTTAAGAGATGTTAGTTTTCTATCAGTTTTATCTAATATGTAATATCTAATTAGATATATTTTTAAGGTTGACATTACAATAAATTCAAAAGCACACCTAAGTAAAAACCTGTGTGTGTGCAATCGTATAATAAAATACATTATGTTAACCACATCCGCACATATAAGATTGCTACATATCAATTCAAAAGAAAGAAAAAAATAAAACAAATAAATGTATTCCCTATATGAGATTAATTACAAAATACATTCATATAATAAATAAAACTATCCACCTGACTAGTGATGAAATAAAATATTAATAAAAACTAACCTATTTTCTTTTATGTACATAGAGATTTTTTTATGAACAAATTTATGTTATTATATTCTTTCATATGAGGAGGTAGAAGATTATAAAACTTCGATCCATAATAAGTAATGAATCGCTGAGTTGTTGTTAGGGTGTAACATGGAATCTGGATATTTAAATTAGCTTTATGTCTAGTATTATGATTATGTCTGATACTGATATCTAAGAGTGATTTACGTTTGTGAGTAAATATAAGTACCAATTTTATATACAATTAGCCCAGGGTCGATCCAGTCAAACCATGAACAAATTAGAGGCAAGCTGAAATTTGGTACATAAGTTTGTATTGGGGTTCTTAAAATACCACCAAACCCCACCGGTAATCCGCCGTGCCTGTCACCCCTAAACAACCCCCGAAAGGGTGAAAATCTGACTTTTTTAGTTATTCGGCAATATTTTAAAAACAAAGCTATGTGCGAAAAAATATGAAGACAGAAAAATCAAAGAGCATAAAATTTGCTATAAAACCACGTTTAGCAGTTTTATTTTGCTCTACCAGTGGCGGAGTAATGATATTTTTAATAACTGGAAATTTTGTAAAAATGCACATTTGTGAATGTAATGTATGTTTTTAATTATCCAATATAATTTATCTGTATGTTTAGATGTCGTCATCTGCCTATAAATCCTCAACTGCCCTATTAAAACATGTAATACCATTACACTGTCCACATGCCAAGGTACACCTTAGGCTCATTTTCCGACATGAGCATGCATTTTTGCAACCAGCTGATGAACAGCTGCAAAATATTCTTTTAAGGATCCATTGGGGGGCTATGTCTTGATCCATCTGGACTGGACAGATTCCGGAATCAGTAGAAATCCATCCCCAGTCCTGGAGTGGTAAGTTATTATTTAACCATGCTCGAACCTAAAAGTTAATCATACATGTAAACAAGATATGTATGTAGGCTTGCTAGACTTACCTGATGAAATGTCCTACATGCATGGTATTTTTTGGGCGTACAGTGTTAATAATAACATTGGCAACACTTACAACTTTTCTTTTAGTAGAAGTGTTTTTATTTTCCGTCTCCGGTTTCCCCCTTAATAAAGTATCTAAAAAAATTTTAGGAGTATCCGGAATATCATTTTCTCCTCCATTTTCAAATTCAACATTCGATGGATATTGGTCAACTTCGAAAATTTTCATTCTGATATCCTCCCCTATTATATTTGCCGCAGCAGTGATTATCCTAACGCGTTCTGTTTCTTCATTTTGTTACCGGTTATTATACCATTGATCAGTCAGTAGCTTCTCGGAGTACTCCTTAAAGGTCATTATTGTATTTATTCCCACCATAGTTACTTGGATTCTATTTCATAGCGTTTTAATACCATATCTTTTAAGTACCTTTTGCTCGACATGCAGTTAATTATATCTAACGGCAAACACGTTTTCATTTTATTAAACAAATCAAGTGTAAATTGACATAACTCCAAATTTTCGTTTATACATGCGCACAAGCTGTTAAATGCTACCTCACAAGCTTTATCAGAGGGCATACCTGGATTAGCCCTTTCTGCTGCCTTAAAAAGTTGTTGTGGCATATTTTATGATAACGCCCTTCATCTGCTACTAAGTCAATAACTGAATTAATTCTCGTAAATACCTGATTTGACCAGTCATCGTTACGTAAAAAACATTGCCTAACTATGTTTTCTTTAATGTGTAGAGTTGTTACTAATCTAAAAAATTTGTTACCTCTTTTATAAGCAATAAATAAATTATGACATATTTTACAACAAAATAGACATTTTGTTTTAAAATCGAAGTTCTCCGATGCTAAGGAAGATCGTAAACAGGTTTCATCAGTAGCGCCTGTGAAACATCACTATTAATAAGGTCCGCTTTTCTTTTTCGCAAATAAAGTTTACGACAGTTTTCATGGATTTTTAAAATTGTTATGGTACTAATTTTCTTCCATAGTCCATCACCAAGTGTCTTACGTTTTTTAATTAATGTTTTTTTACCGCGAGAAACAATAACTTCATCCTTTGCAACCATAGGTAAATCACAAATCGCACAAATAGACATTTTTTAGCCAAACTCAAGTATAACCGTTACATAAAAACGCCCGAGGCACCTGCACCGCAATAGCAAATCACACGAATCGCTAATTGCTAATCAATTATTGCATCATCCAGCCGAGTCGTATACGAAAAAAGAATATACATACAGGCGCATGATGAATGGCGACGCGACGCGGATGACTACTCATCTGCCTTAACATGCGGTGTAGGTATGTCCTAAATATTACTAATATTAAAATAATTCCTCTCATTTCGTTACATGTAATAGGCACGTAAAATGTTAAGTTCTATTAACTAATATAAAATAATGTATGAAATTAGAAATATAGTACTCCACTGGTACGCTTTTTATTTCTAATTTATTGACGTAAGAATGTATTAAATGTATTTATCAAAATATCCATATACATTGTTATGTATATTTAATGTCAAAATCCAATACAAGTAATGGCTAGAGAGTATTTTTACAAAATACCCAGTTATTAAAAATATAATTACTGCGCCACTGGTAGAGCAAAATAAAACTGCTAAACGTGATCTTATAGGAAATTTTATGCTCTCTAATTTTTCTGTCTTCATGATTTTTCGTATATGGCTTTATTTTTATGATATTGCGAAAAAACTAAAAAAAGTCCGATTTTCACCCTTTTGGGGGTTGTTTAGAGGTGACAGGCACGGCGGATTACCGGTGGGGTTTGATGGTATTTTAAGAACCCCAATACAAACTTATATACCAAATTTCCTTATATACCTAAATAGGTTTATATCCAAAACATCAACTTCTTTGAATAGGCTTTCTGTGGGGTACTGCTTATCTTTGAAAGCAATTGCTTTTAATAGATATTTTTGCGAAGTACAAATATTTTTGAAATTTTTAGGACATGCACTGCCCCAAATAGATATTCCGTATCTCATAATTGACTCAGCCAAAGCATAATAGTGTTTTTAGAATATTATATGGCATGAAACTTCTGAGTTGATAGAATTTCCAAATCAGTTTACGAATATTATTGTTTAGTAATTCTATGTGTTTTGTCCATTTCAAATTTTGATCTATACGTACACCAAGATACTTCATACTACTTACATTGTTAAGTTCGATATTGCAGTTACAGTAAATTTTATTTTGGGATAAACAGATAAAGTTGTGGATTTTTAAGGTTTGTATGTTGGGCAGATCTCTGTCATATATACTAACACATGAATTTTGTTTTTGTAGTATTTACTGATAGTGAGTTTTTGAAAATTCGATCTGACTTTTATTGACAGCTATGTCCCAAGAGACGCCGTCTACCAACAGTATCGTATCATCGGCATATGCTACGACCTTTGCTGAAGTGTTCATATGCAATAACTCATTTAAATATATGTTAAATAGAATAGGTCCCAATACAGTTCCTTGAGGTATTCCACATGTGACCAAGTCAAATTTACTTAATGTTTTGTTAACTTTTACGCACTGTTTCCATTCGGTAAGGTAACATGTAAATAAACTGTTAGCTATGCCCTTTATACCATATTGATGTAATCTGTTTACTAGTTTAGTATGTGACACAGTGTCAAATGCTTTGGCCAGGTCCAAAAAGATAGCAATTAATTTCTTATTATATTCAAAGGAGTTATGTATAGTTTTTGTTACTTCAAATATCTTCTGTACTCTTGCCTTCCACAAAACCGAACTGTCTATCAGATAAAATTTTATTATGGGTTAGATGTTCAACCAGTCTAGACTTTAAGCTGTATTCTAAACGTTTCGCTATGTTGTTTATTACCGATATTGGTCTGTAATTACTTATTTCGGATTTCTCTCCATTTTTGTAAATGGGCGTTACTACAGATGTTTTTAGTTGGTCAGGAAATACTCCGGTTCTAACACTTAAATTAAACATGTAACATAACGGCTTAGCTATATATTTGTTTAGTAATTTTTAACGATTTAGTTGAGATATTGTCTATACCAGGAGAAGAATTGTTTTTTAGTTTGCCTGTATTTTTTTTACTTCCTCTTCTGTAACAGGTTTAAGAAATAAACTTTTAGAATTAATATTCCTTTTCTCAAGTATTTCACATCACATTGGGCTTTTTTAGTCATTTTCTTTCCTATCTTAATAAAATAATCATTAAAGGTTTCAGATATTTCCTTGTCATCAGTTAAATTAGCGTTGTAATATGTTATATTTATCTTATTATTTGCATGAGTATCCTCATTTAAACTTTCTCTTATTACTTTCCAAATTTTCTTTACATTATTTTTATTTTCGGTAATTTTATTAATATAATATTCTTTCTTTAATATTTTTATCAAATTATTGGTTCTATTTCTATATGTTTTGTACTTCTGTGATAGTTGTTCATTATTTCTGTTTTTATTCAGATTAAATTTTAACCTGTCTCTTTCTCTTATTGAAATGATTAAGCCTGTGGTGATCCAGGGTTTAAGTTTCCTTTCAGTTGATTTTGCATGATAGATGGTTGTTGTATGTTGAATTTTTTCAGAGAGATTTTTTATAAAATTGTCGTAAGCCACATTGACATCCTGTGTTTGATATACATTTTGCCATGTTTCATTTTTTAATAAGCGTTCGAGCTGTTCATATTTTATGTTGTACTTTGTGTTTAAGTTTGGAAGTGCTAGTTTGTCATTTAATAGTTTACTTTTATGAGAAATATTTACTAAAACTGGAAAATGGTCAGTTATGTCATTTGTTAATATTATTGGTATTATGTTTAATTTATCTTTTTTATTATCTGGAATTTTTAAAAACAATGGTCTAAACAGGTTTGACTATTTTTTTCAACTCTTGTTGATGTATTTATATATGAGCAGAAACCATGCTCTGCCATAATGTTTAAGTATTCACTATTTGTCTCATTTTGTTTCTGAATGTTAATATTAATGTCACCTATCAGAAAATGTACACTTTCATTTTCTTTGCTTTGCTCTAGAATGTACCGTAATTCTTCTAGAAAAATTTGTGAATTTATATATAACTAGATGAAATGAATCTATTATCACAAAAAATGTTCTATAATGGAATTACAAGCTAGTAAATGAAAAATACTTTTGTGAACAACAATGCATACCAATATGTGTTACATAACCTACAAGGTATTAATATATCAATTTTTAAGCTAAAATCGACTGTGAGTTTTATATTTAACCAAATTTGATATTTTTTCTTAAATGCGCAGGATTCAGAATGGCCATTTGCTACTAATTTGAAGAATGTTAAACATAACCCAAAAAATCCAAAATAATTGTAGAATATTTTTTAAATAAAATTTTCTCTATATTAAAAGAGTCTATTGTCGCAAAAAAGATATTATGTAAGGAAATCTCAAGATAGAAAATAGAGAAAAATACTTTTGCTAACAATATATTTCTTTTTTCTAATGTTCACAATGAATGCATTTTCAAAGGACATCTCCTACAAACAGTGAAACATAACCTAACAAAATGCAAACTAATAGTAGATCATTTTTGTAAACATTTGGCGGGGCAGATCTGGAGAAAAAACATGGCCGAAAAGTGACTGCTCCGGCCCATTAAAAGTATGGGAAAATATTTTTTTTGACATATCTCCGCAGGCGTTAGACCCACAAAAAAATCATTCGTTCCAAAAATGAAGAGGTTGGCAAAACACGTAACCTCGTTCCAACCCGAACCCGATCGCATAATTAGTTCGCGAGTTATTGCGATTTGAAATTGCAAAATACGAGAAATTAAAACAATTATTTCTCGAGAGGGAATGGAGTTGGGAATAAAAGGGTATTGATGAACACTTGATGAGACCGGACGGTGGAGGTCGTGGCACAATTAGGAAGGGATCTGCAGCAATCTGGAACGAATTTGCGTATTTTCTTATTTACTAAATGATAGCAGTTGCAGAAAATTCTTTTTTGCAAATAAACGCCTAGCGCGCAAAATAAAACAATGTTGATTCTCTGCACGTCTTTTTCGGCACGAAGAAAGGGTGTGGTGAAAATAATTCTTTCCCCAATTGATAGCGTTTTTTTACATCTTTAATTTTCGCCCAACAAGATCGCGATCGGATGATTAGGAACTGAGATACAGGCCGGTAAAGTTTTTGCTGTACGCGGGAGAACGGAGAGGGGTGGGGACTTCGGGCTAGGATGAAAATTTTGAGGAAAGTCTCTTTTCTTTCGACTTATCCATTTTATAAGTCTCTGATGTCCATACATTGTCAGCCCGCGTGAGTTACAAAAGGAAAAACAGAACGAAAACGAACGAGCGAGTCAGTTGAGTCGTCGGGAACGGAGCTTACTCTCTCCCGCTCTCTCGCTCTCCTCGAACTCCCACACGCGTGAACGAGTGTTCGTGAACGGCGCGCTCTCAAATATTGCGCATGTAAAGAAGGATGCAGGACCGACGCTTGTGTGTGCATTCAATTACGTTCTTGCTGGGCAGATATTGAAGACAAAAAAATGCTATCAATTGGGGAAAGAATTATTATTTCACACGCCCCCTACCTTCATGCCGAAAAAGACGAGCAGAAAACCGGCCATTTTTTATTTTGTGCGCCAAACAACTCCACTCCCTCTCGAGATAATTAATTCAATTTTTTGTTTTTCTCAGCTTCAAATCGCGATGCTTCGAGAACTAATTTTGCGATCAAGTTCGTGTTGAAACGAGCTTACGTGTTTTGTCAAGCTCTTAATTTTTGGGAAGTATGATTTTTTTTGCGAGACCAACACCTGCGGATGTATGCCAACAAAACTGTCTTCCCACACTTTTAATGTGCCGTTTCCCCCACCTCCCGCCTACCGCACCTATAAAATTTTCCTGGGATGATGGAGGGGACCTAACCTTTATAAGTTGGTAAAGAAAATGTTTTCATTCGGAGTAGTCACTTTTCCAAACCTAGACCTGCCCCACTAATTTTTTATCTATATTGAATGAGCCTATTATAGCAAAAAATGTTCTATAATGAAATTACAAGGTAGCAAATGAAGAAAAATACTTTTTCTTAACAAAATACATACAAATTTGTCTTACATTTTACATAACCTAAAAAATTAATAGAAATATAAACGAGCAGAAAGGTACTTCCGATAAGCTGTAAAAACCTACCATAACCTAATGGATCAAGACTTAAAATATTTGGTCTTAGTGTATATTACTGTATATGTTACAAGCTTTAATACTAATAAAGTTTAAGTTTTATTAAATTTTTCTAATCCCAATTCTTACAGCAGTTACAGATCTAGTTTCTATGTTCTGCTATTATTTTGGATTGTTTAGGTTATGTGAAATTTTTTTATATCCTGTGCTATCCGAAATAACTCTAATGTGAAAGGTAATATTCTGGATAATAAACCTGCTAAACAAAGACAAAGGCAATTCAAAATTGCACAACTAAATGTTCAATCAATGGCAAACAAGATAGGCAAAATAGAAGTTTTTCTAGAAGATATGTGCCCTGATATAATTAGTATATCAGAACATTGGTGTAACAAAGACAACGTAGATATGATGGTACTAAAGGGCTACAAACTGGCTACAAATTATTGTAGGAAAAACTACATTCATGGTGGAACGTCCCTGTATGTTAAATCTGACCACGTCCCCAAAGTGAAGGAGGTACAAGTAGAACAATATTCCTGTGAGCGCCACTTCGAGTGCTGTGCAATAAAACTTGAATATGAACAAATTAAGTGTTGTGTAATGAGTGTTTATCGGCCACCAGATGGGAACTATGGAACATTTTATTCTAATCTATCAGAGGCTCTAAATTATTGTAGTAAGATCTCAAATATTTTATTTGTCTGTGGAGACATGAATATAAATTATTTAATCGAAAACATGCACAAACAATTGCTAACGGACTTACTTGAAAATTTTAACTTAAAATGTACATCTACTAAACCGACGAGAATATATAAAAATAAGTTAGGAAATAACTCTGAATCGGTGATAGATTATATATTTACCAACTTGAATAAGAGTCAATATAATACAATTGTACTACAGCCTAATATAGCAGATCACCTTGCTCTTATTGTAATTTGACATTATCAAAAGGACAAAAAAATGAAAAAAAATATAAGTATCGAAATTTCTCACACAGTAATTTGCAAGATTTAAAATGGACCCTAGCAAATGCTAGTTTTTCAGACGTATATGATAGCACAGATACTAATGTAGCTTTCAACAAATTCATGAAAATGCTTACCTGGTCAATTGATAGTGTATGCCCTGTGCAGTACATAATAAAAAATGCAAACAAAAAGAACAAGAAATCGTGGATAACAAACGAATTTATTGAAAAAAGTAATAACCTCAAAAATCTTTTTTGGTTACAAAAAAATACCTATAATATTAATGCTATCGAATGTTACAAACATCAAAAAAAGGAGTATAAAACATTAATTAAAGAAACAAAAAAAGAACACTATGAGAACGTCATCGAAACTGCATCAAATAAACCTAAGAAAATTTGGCAACTAGTTAATGAGCAAACAGGCAGAAATAAAGAAAATGGAATAATTATACTAAAAAATGAAAATCAATACGTAACAGACCCTGTAAATGTAGCCGACAAGTTTGGAGATTACTTTTCAAATATAACAGACATTTGCTTGAAAAATCATTACGGTACATTTTCCTCTAAAAACTGCACTCTTTCATCTACCAATACAAAATCATTCTTTTTTGCTCCTACTGATAGAGAGGAAATTTTAAAAATCATTTCTCAATTGAAAAATAAAAATAGTGTAGGCGTGGATGGTATTCCAACGAAATTAATCAAAGCTGTTTCAGAAAGCATTGTAAACCCATTAGTTTACATTATAAATTTATCTTTTGAACAAGGGCAATTCCCTTCATTGTTGAAAATTGCATCAGTAATTCCAATTTATAAAAACAAAGGCGATCCTAATAGTGTAGACACCTATTGGCCTATTGCAATTCTAAATGTGCTCTCTAAAATTTTTGAACGGCTTATTTACAATAGATTAACAACTTTTCTTATAAATCAAAAAATCATAACTGACTGTCAACATGGTTTTTGTATGAATAGATCAACGGAAACTGCAGCATACCAGCTTATGGAATACATTTATAGAAGTGTAAATCAGGGGCAATTAGTAGCTGGAGTGTTCTTTGATCTATCAAAGGCATTTGACTGTATTGATCATTCTTTTCTTAAACAAAAGCTTTATAATATAGGAGTAATGGGCTGCATTTTATCCTGGATAATGTCCTACCTCAAAGACAGGAAAATATGTGTTAAAGTACAAGAAAATACCTCAAATTATTACAACATACACAGAGGTGTGCCTCAAGGGTCGGTGTTGGGCCCGTTACTATTTACTCTGTATGTTAACGAATTGCCAACTTTTCTTACGTCTACATGTGTCACAATGTTCGCAGATGACACAACAGTGGCGGTTTCATCACCGACTGCTGAGGACTTAAATAAATCGATTACGCGAGTTATACATGATTTTCAAAAGTGGTGTAAAGAAAATAATCTCATTTTAAATATAGATAAAACCATCTGCCTCAACTTTTACAACAAAAAGAAACACCATATCAACAATATTGTTGTCAATAACATCACTTTGAACGAGAGCTCAGTCACTAAGTTCTTGGGGGTATTCCTAAATGATAATTTAAGCTGGTCAGCTCACATTGACCACGTGAGCAAAACAATTAGCAGATCTTACTATGCCATCTTAAAAATGAAAGACCTACTTTCTACACATTACCTGTTAAATGTATACTATTCACTGGTCTACAGCCGTCTGTCATATAATGTCACACTCTGGGGTAATGCACTGGAAAGCATAAAGATTTTTATAATGCAAAAAAAAATTATAAGACTAATATTCAGCATGCGAAGCACAGAATCATGCAAACCTATTTTTGCTGACAATAAAATTATGACGTTCCCATGCATATACATTTTTAAAATTCTACTACATACAAAAAAAAATATTCACTTGTATGAAACAAATTGCCAGCATCACAATTATAATACGAGGAAAAGGAATGAACTGTGCACTGTGAATCATAATACATCTAAGCATGAATTTTCGCCTTCATATGCGGGAGTAAAATTATTTAATAAGCTTCCTGAACGCTACAAAAATCGAAATTATAATTCGTTTAAAAAAATATTAAAGAACCTGCTTGTCAATAAATGTTATTATACAGTTACTGAATATTTAAATGATACTATAGATTGACATCATTTTAGTCATTCATGTGATATCTATTTATATATGTATATGTATATACCTACATGTTTGTTTGTATTTATGTCGTACACTAGTTTGTTATATTTACATATTTTTCTTTTTTTTTATTATTATGACGCAGTTTAGTTGTGTTGCATACATCAACTAAACTAATATCCTATATTCATATTACTTTTTTTCTATGCTATTTAATATCTATTTGACATGTACATCCATTTCAATATGGCCTAAGTATGAATAAAGTTATTATTATTATTATTATATCTTACTGTTAGCAAATTTGTAGCAAATGACCATTGAAAATGCATTCATCCTTAACATTGAAAAGAAAAAAAATTGGTTAAATATAAAGCTGACAGGCGATGTTAGCCAATAGAATTGATTTTTAATTTTTTTTAGTTTATGTTATTCGAATGTATTGTTGTTCGCAAAAGTTTTTTTTTCTATTTTCTGCCTTGAAATTCCCTTACAAAACTTTTGTTGCGATAATAGGCTCTTTTAATATAGAGAATTTTATTTTAAAATATTGTATTATTTTGAATTTTTTAGATTATGTTTAACATTTTTCAAATTTGTAGCTGATGGAATTGACGATGCATTAATCCTGCACATTTAAGAAAAAAGATTAAATTTGGTTAAATATAAAACTGGCGATCGATTTTAGCCCAAAAATTTAGTTATTAAAATTTTGTAGATGATGTAACACATATTCGTATGCAGTCGGGCGTTGAAACTACATTCCTCACGAGCATTCAAAACCAAAATTATTAAAGTTGGTCAAAATTCTAGTTGGTATGTGATTTCTTTCCACAAATATAGCTTCTTTCCCCATTGTGCAGCGTTACAACAAGATAACCTATTTTGTGTATTTCTAGATGAGACAATCACCGAAAATTTAAATATTTGGGGGAAGAAGTAAGTCCCCCCTTTCCAATTTTGTGCACCCCTGATTGAATTTACCCTTAGTGGATCACATCAGATAATGACCTTTGTTGATATCGAATCACGTGCAACAGCTAGTCACTGTAGCGCAAAGGGTCCCTAAATAAAATGTCAATTTTGGGTGCCCCTTCAGAAGCTCGCAGCGCCCTTAGGGAGGGATTTCCGGATCCATATTTATATGAACTTTTTTCATATTTCCTCATGTAGAATCACCCCTAGGAATTAATGACCGCACACCAGAAACACCCTATATAAAAGTAAACGCGAAGTATTCGTTTCATCATGGAGTTAATTAGATATTATATTTTCAATCTTTAAAAATAATTCTATTTCGGTGTTTGCATTGTTATATAGAATATTTTCATACATGTGTACTATTTGACATTTGTCCAACGACCCGAAATAGCAGACTACCGTCAACTGTTGCAGTAGGTTGAAGCAACTCTAAGCATACTGAATATGATATATTACTGAACATTCCGAATCAATTTTATTATCCATGCCATATGCTCTCCCTTGAAACAGTCGATGAGTTAGATATTATAGGTAACTTATTTAACAGCTATTCTGTAAATATTAGCCAGCGCCTATAACAGCAGCTGGGCGAGATGAAGGAAATTTATCAGGGAATTTAAAGAATGTGTCGTATGAAGTTAGACAAACCGACAAAGACCAATGAGAGAGAGGAGGATAGAGTTCATATTGCCAATCTCTAGACGGACACAGAGCAAAAACTGCATTAAAGAAGACACATGATTATTGTCTTATTAGGTCATGGCGTACTAGGAAAAAACAGAGACAAACGACGGTCTGCTTCGATAAAATTCCAGTAGCTCCCACTGTTCTAAAGGGATTTAGTACTTCTCATATTCTGTTGCAGAGATATAAAGCATGGATATCATAAAAAAGTACTGTCAAATACAAATTGTCCCTTGAACTGAACGAATTCTTTGGTGCGAGGTGCACTAAGGTAACTTTGGGGGGGTTCTCAATACAATTTGTAGCCATATGATATTCATTTCATAATTGCTGTATACCAATTGCTGTCACTATCTGTACCCCTTGTCTTATTATTAAAACTATTATTGTTTACCTTTCTTTTCATGCCTGTGTTGTTGTCCATCGATTGTAAATCCAAATTCGTACGGTCGGCCCTCGTCATTATCTTCTTGGTTCAATACAATACCAAAGGTTAGTAGAAAACAAGTAATCTAGGAAAACAAAAATTAAGGTGATAATTATCATGAACAGTTATAGTATAGGAGCCAGCGTACAGTTATTTGACAAATTGATTAGCTAGAGATATGATTAATCCTTTGTCTTAGAACACTGGAGACAAGAAAAGTGATATGAAACTTTCTCTTAATGATGCAAGCTTAATATATACACTAATCATAACTTAAAAGTAGATATATCGCAGGTTCAGTATGCCTGCCGCTGTACCTCAACTAACAGGGAAGTATTCCTGTATCTGAATCTCCACTAACCGGAATGTATACCGATCGTATTTTCTGATAGCTGTGGTAATTCATCGATGACAAAACGATAAATTTCATAATAATTCCTTGTTATGTCAAGTGACAGCCTGTAGGTGTAAAATACCTGTCGCCGACCTCCACTAACCGGATGTATGCTAATTTTATTATTGAATATAAGTGGTGAGTAATCGTTAAAAATAATACCCGTTTGATACAAATACTTTTGAATTATTTACTACAGTTTGCATTACTAACGAAATTTCCCATATCCCTCTGTTTGCCTCCTATGCTGTAGGCAACAGGGGTAGTGTTGCATCTACAACTCTTACAGTTGTAAGAGTAATTGCACACTGGCTCCTGTACCACGATGATTGATTCATAATTTAAGTATATCAAGATCCCATCTTTGTTTTTTTTATTTTCCAATAAATTACCCATACAATCATTTTAGTTCAGTAACGACTCCCAGAAAGTTATCCCGGATGTATGTAATTGAATAGATAATTTAGATTCTAACAGTGGGATACGCTACCACCTTTCGCGATGTATTCTCTTTACTATAGTGTAAAAGCAGCAAATTTCACTTGTTGATAGCACTTCGATCTAAACAGTTCCACTGTCACACCGAGGAAGTATTTATCCCATTTTCGACATTAACAACCAGTACCGATGGGCCATGAGTGAACCCCTTCCATTTGGAGGCTTTGAACGGAACGATACTAACATTGACGTGACAACGGTCCCCGATAATTCCGATGTAGGTTATATTTTATAAGTACTGTACTGAATATAGCGCTCCCCCCGGATATAAAGATACTAAACACTTGGCTACTCTGCATAATATAACGAAATATGTCAAACAATCCCCCTGCCCTGGTTAAAATCTTACGTTGATCTGAATACCAAGTTCCGCCAGCTCGCTAAAAATGAATTTAAAAATAATTGTTTAAGCTCATAATTAATGCGGTATTTGGTGAAACGATGCAAAATATCCGCAAACATTTGATCGTTAAATTAATTATTTTTAATAGGAATCTGGTTGCTATCGAACTGAATAAGACGGAAATCTACTTTATTATATTGGGATAGCTATATTGGATATCGCCACTATTTATGATTTTCACTATGACTATATGAAACCTGAATTTGGCGAAGACTGTTCAGTTCTGTATACAGATACTGACAGTCTGATATATGAAATTATTGATAAACATATATATGAGATTATGCGTCGCGATTGTCATCTTCGGTTTGATACAAGCGATTATCCAGTAGAGAACAGATATAACATGCCTTTTGTGAATAAAAAAGTTTTGGGTATGATGAAAGATGAGTTTAACGGTGTACCTATAGACAATTTTGTGGAACTTACCATTAAACGAGCTGGTGATGAGACCACGACCGATGTAGATGCAACAAAGAAGATTAAGGGTATTAAAAAGTCTGATTTCAAAAATGATATTACTCTCGAAGATTTTATAGAGCGCGTTGATAATTTTAGAGATAAACGTATTAGTCAAAATTTAATTAAACTGGAGAAGCATAATGTTTATTCCATGACCCAAGAAAAAATATTCTGTACGACGATAAGAGACTTAATTAAAGTCATATGAAACCCTGCCGTTGGGGTCATTACTTCATTATGAATGATGAGCCTATGATACAGATACTACGGTGTGAATGGTCTTGTTTTTAAGTGTTCATATAATTGTATTTATTTTATATAATTGTATCATATATTTTTATACCAATATATTAATAACCTCACTGAATTTACATTAACCTAGAATTAGAATGTCTTTATTCATTCTTACTAACAGTATATGTAATTAGGAAAATATAGTGTTATTATTACTAATATTAATATTATTATTTATGAACCTAACCCACAATCTTAAACCTTTTAATATTTACTCAGACTCCACTATCTTGCACAGAGTATAAGAGACATAGTACCTCCACATGGGTCTATGAGGGCTAATAGCTTCACTATATTTCATATATTTATATAGTTTCATGGTCATCCCTGAACTGGGTCTACAGATACAGGTATGTATGATCTTCTAATAGGTCTGTACCATTCTAAACAAGGTTTGCAACCTATATATAATTAAGGGTAAAATGTAGGTAATTAAGGGTAAAACGAGGATAATTAATGGTAAAACGAAGGTAATTAAGGGTAATACGAGGGTAATTATGGTTAAAACTAAGATAATTAAAGGGTAAAACGAGGGCAGTTAAGGGTAACATGAGGATAAATGAGTATGGGTGGAGATCTTCAATTAAAGTGGGTGTAACAATATAGTTCTCTTATCTGAATCAAATATATTACACGTATAACGAATTTTCGGGTAAACTAACATCTGCTGAACCCTTCAATATGGGTCTGTTTGGAATTAATTGTCTGAATGATAACACCATTATCAAAATCAGGAATGTGTTACTCGACCACTGTATATCAAATAAAAAATAAAAATATATTTTAAAAATGGTTCGTCTTTTTCTGTGAGCCTGCATTCAGATTATAACCGGTAATAATTAGCATTATCAAACCCCTTCTTTCCGTCCGAGCTCGTATCGCAGCAGAGTTTACTGTTCGGCATATGCTTGTCTTATCAGTAACCGACACCCTGTTATCAAAATCAGGAATCGGTTACTAGTAGCTTATGAGTCTAAGCACTTAAAATTTTGTTTGGAATTAATACCGGCACGGTAGCTCAGACGGCTAAGAGTCCTAGTGGCGAGCGCGCTTGGTCACACTACCTAACGTGTACTAGGTTCTATCTCCGGCACCGGCACTGGCAATGCTGGTGGGTAATGGATGTTGTCTGCGTTTCAAATGTGTAACCCCCTTTCGGACAGCCAATGAGAGGTTTTGGATTTGGGGATTTTCTACTATGTGTGGTGCTTATGTTATGTTATGTTAATTGTCTGAATGATGGCGTCATTATCGTGGCGCCGCGCCCCGTACAAGAAATTTTTCGTCTTTTGATTAGCTGTATCCCAATTTATTAAATTAAATTAGTCTTGCATAGAATTGAAAAATAATTTTTAGCCAGTAAAAGCAATAGTAAACGGGACAAAGAGCTCTTTATCGACACACATCCGTTTGCCGTTTTTACCGCCAAGTCCATGTTTTAAAAATTATATTGGTTTCTCACATCCGTTTTCATTGTCATAATGTCCTAGTAGATAGTGATGGGGACTATGTGGATTTGAGGTTTCTCACACGTGTTTCGCTAAGGGCTATTTAGGCGCCAATGATTATAAAGTAAACGTATAACTCAACCAATATATCCTAAAATAGGTTGGTTCGTTCGTCCACGAAACACTTTGATATTAAGCATAAATGAGGATATCTCTCCCATGTACCGGCTATTTTTTGTTAACCATAAAAATAAATTAATAATGATGCTTAAATAATAGACAATACGCTCTCTACCTCATGCTGAGTGGATTGAAATTTGTATCTCGGGCATAGATGTATGTTTCGTTTAACTCTACTCGCATCCTTTGATGCCAAAAATTTGTAAATGATTATCTCAGGATACGACGACGCAATCACCTAAGCCTCAATCAACAGACCTCTATCTGATACGCCATCAGCCATTACCGTTCTCAACCAATAAGAGTATCCGCCATTAATCCTAAGCATCTTACACCCCACGACCAATAGGAACGTCATCTGCCATCTATCCGATAAGCCATCGGTCAATAGGTCCCTTCCCGAGGGGGCAGCCTAAAGGTGGTGGAGGTAATATCGATAAAAAATTGCAGAATGAACCTCCTTAAGAAATACCATGCGATGTTGTCGCCGAACGCCCATAGCTACAAACTTCGCGTTGCTGAATAACTCGCAGCTGCAGTCCCGTAGGTAACTCGATTCAACTGCAAGCATTCTTTTTCATAGGGAGAATCTCTCCATAAAATTCTATGTAAAGGTTCATACCTTTCTTTAACTTTAATCATTCGGTACATCATTATAACGTCTGTTACAATCGCATATTCATAACTGCGGAAGCGAACTAAAACCGAAAACAAATCAGGTTGACCAGTTGACTACCGGTCCTACCAGCATAATCTCATTGAATGGTACACTTGTGCTTGACGGCGCAGACGCATTGAAGACAACTCTTAATTTTGGTGAAGACTCATCCTCACGAATAACTGCATGGTGAGGCATGTAATACTCCAATGAATGTATAAGCTTGCCGGAATTAGAAATACAAGCGACTTCGTATGCAGCACCAAGATCATTTAATTCATTGATGCATTTATTATACCATTCAAAAAATTCGACACTCTTTTTAAACTTCTTTTCTTAGCTAAAGGAACATCTCAGTGCATATGGGTGTGAATCCCTTACTGCTCGAGAGAGTTTCTACTCAATGATGGGTAAATCAACTTCATAACAGCCTTCCTTATATCTTGACACTGTGTCGAAACATAACTATTCGCAAAGCATTTCGCCAGAGGAATAGACATTTTTAGACGAATATTCCTCTAAACGTCAAAAATTCCCAATTAAATCAATGGCATCTTCATTACATGAGAATACTATACCGGCATTACATACTGAATTATTATCTACCGAGAAATGAGTATTATGCAGTACAGGTTTATCAGATCCTAATTCGATTTTACCTTAATATAATAACGAATAATACACCTCAGCTTCGAAGAGCTCCAATATTGAATTGAAGGTCAGCCAGTTTAACAAAACTAGGCCATTGCAATAATTTATTGCTAAAGATGACCTTTTACTCCAGTAAAATTAGCATTTAATTCGGAACAAATTTGTAACAATCTAATTTTAAGGGGAATATATAGGGGAAGATGTCCTATTTAACAGGCAAGAAATTTAAAAATCCAGGTGGCGGAATCCCTCAAAAATTGAACCGTCATCTTGAAATTAGACACTTTTTATCTTTTCATTTGAATAATTAATTTTACGTTGATTTCATCAAAAAAATGAATCGTACAAAAATTTTAGAGCATTAAACAAGTTACGAAAGTTTTTTTTAAATCGGTTAATAAATAACTGAGATAAAAAGAAAAGAAGCAGACAACCCACAACAAACAACCAAACAAGTGCAATAATTTCGTATTACAAAAGAACAGCAAAACCGGGTATAGTTTGTAAAAAGAAAAAACCATAATAATAAAATGGACTACTGGTCAAAATGGTGCTGATGGATGAAGACATACTGTTGGAAAATCTTGGTGAAGTGGATCAAAATCGGTGTGGAAAGTTTATTGAAGCAAGTGATTACAATCAGTTATCACCCAGCAGTATTTTAAGTCTTATGCATCTTAATATAAGGATATTAGAAAGAATTTTGATGAGTTTCTTGCCACTGTAACTACTTATAACCTTGGCAAAATTGACATTATCTTTCTAGGTGAGTCTTTCCAACTAGCGTCAGCTAATCAATTTAATATTCCAGGTTTTACGACTTATTACAACAATGCAGATTATAACAAAAATGGCAGTGTAATATTCTTTGTAAAGAATAAATTAAATTGCCAAATTGATAATATTAAACTTATATATGGTGTTACCATTAGTGTTATAAAACTGAAAGTAAATGTTGCAGAGGAAATTGATACATACTTTGATGTAAACAAAGAAAATAAGCATTTTGAAGTGTTTATAGGAGACTTAAACATCAACATATTACGTGATGATCAAAATTCTAATAAATATCTATCGGTACTAGCTAAACATTGCTTTGAACCTTACATTTAATCTCATACACGAGTAATGGCTGAATCCGCTACCTGTATAGACCATATTTTCCTAAAGAGAAAACAATATGAATTCCTGCAAATGCTGTTCCTTTTTTTTTAACTGCAACATAACTGATCGCTTTCCAATAATAATGAATATTAGTAGTCATCTGACAACACGGGACAAAGAAAGTAACACTTCTCAGACAATATCTTCAATATACTTAAATAAATAAAAATTCTAATATCTGAGCACAGTTGGCTACATTATTGTCTAAATGTTATTTGTGGCATTATCTTATTTTTTTTCCTTCTTCAATTCTTTGGGACTTCCTGCCACATGTATGTTTTCTTTTTAAGCGGTGCTCGGGGAATCTACAAAATATCACAATTAACCAGTATGTTACTGGTAAATAACCTCTACGCCTGTGACTTTTACGTCAAAGGATCAGTTAAAGGTTGTTTTTTTTAAATAAACACAAATAAGTATAAAAACTTGAAATTAAATGTTTCGCCGACGTTTCGGAAATCTATTCTGTTTCCTTTTTCAAGGCTTTTTTTGAAAAATCATTTTTGCTGTGTATGATAAATACACAGCTCTAAGAATGTTTGTTATATTCAATATCCATAGATACTTACTATTTACATAGAACTGTTGATATAGTTAACAGTATTTTTAGTTTTCATACAATGTTAAGTTTATGAAGTTCTTCTTTTAACATTGGCAACCAAGTTGTACAGACATCTACGGAACAAATCGACACACATCTATCCCCATTCAATAATATTATCGCGGATTCTTTAATTTTTCTTTTTTTGCTATCTGTCTCTTTTGTTAAAATTTTTGCCGAGTCCCAGTTTATTCTGTGTCCATTCTACCAAGCGTGTTCGCAGATCTTGGACCTCTGAATTTCATTTTTTCTTATATAATTTTGATGTTCGCCCAATCTTACACTAAAAGGTCTGGATGACTCACCCACGTATTATTTGTTGCACTCACAAGGAATACTATAAATACAGTCTTTTGAATTTTGCTCGTAAACAGTACTACTACGAACTTATTACAGTAAACCAGAACAACATGAAAAAAGTATATGACATCATTAGTGATGTTACTAATGAAAAATCTAGCAAAACAAATAGTTTGAGAATTTCCAAAGAACATGGGCAATTAATTCAAGATAATAAATTAATATCGGATTACTGCAATGAATATTTTGCTAATGTAGGAAAAAAGATGGTTAAGAAAATTACTAAACCCAAAGATTATACATATAAATTAACAAGAATAAGGAACACTATGTTTTTAACCCCTGTATCTGAAAATGAACTGATAATCATATCAATTCTTTGAAAAATAATAGTGCACCGGACATTGACGGTATCGCCGCAAAAATCATGAAATACATACATCCATTTATTCTCAACCCACTTGCTCGCATTATAAATTTAACTTTCACTACAGATCATGTACCTCATCAGTTCAAAATATCGGTCATAACGCCTATCTATAAAGCAAAGGACAAAACCTTAATATCAAATTATAGACCCATAAGTTTAATAAACAATTTTGGTAAAATTTTCGAAAAATGTCTAAAAGATCGATTGATTCAATTCCTTAAGAAAAATAACATTCTTCCCGAAAATCAATTTGGTTTCTTAGAAGAAAAAAGTACTTCTGATGCAATGTATGAGGTTGTCAGAAACATCACCGAGAACATGGATCTAAATAAAAAATGTATAGCAGTATTTGCATATCTAGCGAAGGCATTCGATACAGTCAATCATGAAAAACTTGTAAATGTGTTAGATCTCTACGGTGTTCGTGGGGCGGTATTGAATGTTTTTAAAAGCTATCTATCACATCGATAACAACATGTCAGAATTAATAATATTCTAAGCGAATCGAAGGCAGTGAAATGATTACTATATGTAGTTAGAAGTTATATAATGATGGCTGTTATAATTTTGACTATAGTGATTATAACAGACATAAATATAACTAAAATAGGAAATAGCTAATTAGTTAATATTATTATAAGCTTAGTTAACATATTTATAAGTTGATATTATTATAAGTTGATAGTACATGTTCGCGGCTATTGTAACTTTTCATCATATGCACAAAACAACTCACTTAGGTGCATATTATATCTTATATAATCTTTGCCTACATACTATCTGGTTCGTTTATTTTAATTTTGTTTTTTCCCACTTATTATATGATTCTAAATTGTAATGTTAGGTATACTATAATATCATCTGTAACGCAATATTCAGAATTAGAATTGTAATCTAATTGTAATGCAAATTACTGTCGGATTATGTAAATTAAATTAAACTAATAGTCCAGTCAATGAACTGGTTGTAGAGGACATGGTCGGGAACAGAATTTTTGACTTCAGGGCTGTGTTTGGAATACTTAGGAGGTAAACATGCTAAAAGTCCCCGAATCTACGAGGTGAGCGGAGTGCAGGGGGGGCCATTGAAAGTCACTTTTTTGGATTTTCGCTGATATCTCGAAAACAGTGCATCATAGCTAAAATATTAATCTTTTCAAAATTAAAGCTGACAAAATTTCCTACAAGATTGTTTTCATTCATTATTCTTCTATTCCTAATGGCTTTCGAGATATCCGCTGGCGAAAATCACCAATTTTCGAAATGCGCATTTTTGCCTGACGCTTCTTGACAAACTTTGCCTTCTAGCGCCTCAGCTTTTAGTTTCACGGTAATATCTTCACAGTAGAGCATTAGTTGTAGAGCATTAATTTTTTTTTAAAGTGAGTTGTTATTAATACTCCTCCATTAGCTTGACCTGTAACATTCTAAGCAAATCTTACAACTCACTTTTCACACACTTCCAGATGTAGGATTGACTTGAAATTTGGGACTTGTATATGGTTCACGTAACAATACAATTTGGCAACTTTTATAAAAAATCCGAGATGGCGTTTCGAAGATGGAGGGTAGTCTATTGTCACTTAATATCCGATTCTACTGAAAATTGGTATCCGGGGTTTCTAGAGATCGCAGATTACAGACATCTGATCAAAACTCAAAAATTCAAAATGGCGGCGTCAATATGGCGGATGGGTTTTGTCATTTATCATCTGATTCGACTGAAAATCGATATCTGAGCATCATCGAGGTTGCAGAGTACAATTATCTCGTCTAAATTTAATAATTCAAAATGGTGGCGTCAAAATGGCGGATGAGTTTTGTAATTTACAGTTTAATTCGTCGGTATCTGCGAATTTTCAAGGTCGCAAATTATGAAAATTTAGTCGAAATGTAAAAATTCAAAATGGCAGCTTTAGAATGACGAATAGGTTTTGTCATTTATAGAGAAGGAATTATATCGAATCGATACACTATTCCAATTGGAACAGAACTAAAAAGAAGATAATAAACAAATAATTTAAAATAATCAAAAACACGCTTTTAAACAGAAACTGTTAAAAGATGCACCAAAAAGAAGAAACTAATGCCAATTATAATAATAATTATGTTAATAAACGTAAAGGCGTGGAGAGCTCAAAGCATCTGGATGAACAGAGAATTTTAGCCAACAGGCGTCCTACGCATTTGCATTTATTAACATAGTTATTTTTATTATTAACATTATTTTCTTCCTTTTATGGCATTTTTTAACAGTTTCAGGGGGTTTAAATACGTGTTTTTGAAATTATTAATTTATTTTTTTCCTTCTTAAATTCTTTGGGACTTCCTGCCACATGTATGTTTTCTTTTTAAGCGGTGCTCGGGGAATCTACAAAATATCACAATTAACCAGTATGTTACTGGTATATAACCTCTACGTCTGTTACTTTTACGTCAAAGGATCAGTTAAAGGTTGCTTTTTTTAAATAAACAACACAAATAAGTATAAAAACTTGAAATTAAATATTTCGCCGACGTTTCGGAAATCTATTCCGTTTCCTTTTTCAAGGCTTTTTTTGAAAAATCTTTTTTGCTGTGTATGATAAATATACAGCTCTAAGAATGTTTGTTATATTCAATATCCATAGATACTTACTATTTACATAGAACTGTTGATATAGTTAACAGTTTTTTTAGTTTTTATACAATGTTAAGTTTGTGAAGTTCTTCTTTTAACATTGGCAACCAAGTTGTACAGACATCCACGGAACAATTCGACAATTTAATGCTCTACAACTAATGCTCTACTGTGAGGACATTGATGTAAAACTAAAGGCTGAGGCACTAGTAGGCAAAGCTGGTCGAGAAGCGTGAGGCAAAAAAAAGTTTTTCGAAGACTTGCGATTTTTGCCAGCTGATGTCTCGAAAGCTATTGGGAATAGACGAATATTAAATATTGTAGGAAATTTTGTCACCTTTAATTTTGAATAGAATAAACCTGTTCACGACGATGCACTGTTTTCGAGATATAAATGACAGAACCTATTCGTTATCCTGAAGCGCCATTTTGAATTTTTGAATTTCGACTAAATATTTATAATCTACGACCTTGAAAGTCCGCAGATATCGATTTTCATGCGAATCAAACTATAAATTCCAATACTTAACCGCCATCTTGACTCCGCCATTTTGAATTATTAAATTTAGAATATATAATTTTCCTCTGCAACCTCGATAATGCTCAGATATCGATGCTTAATCGAATCAGATGATAAATGAAAAAACGCATCCGCCATATTGACGCCGCCATTTTGAATTTTTGAATTTTGATCAGATGCCTGTAATCTGCGATCTCTAGAAACCCCGGATACCAATTTTCAGTAGAATCCGATATTAAGTGACAATAGACTACCCGTCATCTTCGAAACGCCATCTTGGATTTTTTATGAAAGTTGCCAAATTGTATTGTGACGTGAACCATATCACGTTCCAAATTTCAATCCTACATCTGGAAGTGTGTGAAAAGTGAGTTGTAAAATTTGCTTAAAATGTTACAGGTCAAGCTAATAGAAGAGTGTTAATACCAACTCACTTTAAAAAAAATTGAATGCTCTACAACTAATGCTCTACTGTGAAGATATTACCATAAAACTAAAGGCAGAGGCGCTAGAAGGCAAAGTTTGTCAAGAAGCGTGAGGCATAAATGCGTATTTTGAAAATTGGTAATTTTTGGCCAGCGGATATCTCGAAAGCCATTGGGAATAGAAGAATAATGAATAAAACCAATATTGTAGGAAATTTTGTCAGCTTTAATTTTGAATAGATTGATATTTTAGCTACGATGCACTGTTTACGAGATATCAGCGAAAAGCCAAAAAAAGTGACCTTCAATGGACCCCCCCGCACCCCGCTCACCTCGTAGGTTCGGGCACTTTTAGTATGTTTACCTCCTAACTACTCCAAACACAGCCCCGAAGTAAAAAATTCTGTTCCCGGCCATGTCCTCTACACCCCACTTTTGAGAGTTCATTGACTGGACTATAAACTAAATAAATACTAAATAAATATTAAATATTGAAATTAAATGGCGATTAAAGTTTGGGTTGTGACGAAGTGAATTTTTTCAGACAAAAATGTAATTTAATTTAATCATAAACTTCGCCACTTTTCCCATCTTACGGCCGAAAGATTAGAAATTGTTCTGTTCATTCTTATTTAGCCCGCGACATGTAGTTTTCTATAGGAAAATAATGTAAGGTTTCGCAGCGATGAGAAGTTTTCTAAAATAAAATTGTAATTAATTCCGATAAATTATTCCCGATTACGTTAGTCACAGTTAAATTATTCCCCACTTGGTATTCAACACCAAGTTGGAGGGGCTTTTTACTTTCTGGGGGAACCAGCTAGTCAGAGACACACAGAAACGAGAGTTGATTTCTGCGAGCCTAAAGGATTACCACGTGAGGATCTAATATACCGTACCGCTCACCTGGAGATCACCACGTGTGTAATTCGATAGTCTCTGCCATCGCCGTAAAATATAATAGCAATGTAAGTTTTAAAACATTTCTTCGTATTTCCGTAAATTTCAAAATTAAATTTCATCTTAACAGTTAAATGAATTAACACGTGGGGGTTCTAAAATACCGTACCGACCGACCGCCCGCCTGGAGAACACCCCGTGAAAGTTTACTTAACTGTGCCCGTATACCAGCAGTGTAAATTCACAATTTATTTTATTTGATACACTTCATAAATAATATTTTCATGATAAACTAGCAAATCTCTGTTAAATATTCATGGTCCGATTTGTCTATATTAGGGAAGTGTACGATAAAAATTATTTGATCCGAGATAAGCAACTGTTTCTTGCCCGGCGTTTTTGTTCGCTATTACCAGATAAAAAATAAAACATTGAAACGCGTGGTTAAGAATAACACTTAAAACGATTTCAAATTTGATGTATCAGAATGTAAATATATTTTTCCGAAATACCGACGCCCATCATAGACATAACAAAATTTCTCCGTGTTAATGTTTGTCCAATCGGGTGCCCTGTTAGATTCTCAAGATTTAATCCAGATAGCTATGTCCCAAATAATTTCCTAGGGAAAATGGACAAAGAAGATATTTCGAGAGAATTATTATTTTGTCTCAGACTGTGGAGTCAAAATAATATCCGCCAAATTGGTTGGAATGATAGAAACCCGCCGTCCGTACATTTCTGTTTTTATTAAACCGAATTTTGCCGTGTAAAACTGTTCCAAAGCCTATTGTTTTAACTTAACCGTTGTTTCATAATTTATTGGGTTAAAATAATATCCGACATGTTGTCGGATTGGTAGAACTCCGTTTTCCGGCTATTTTATTATTTTATTTTGTTTTAAACTATTTCATAGATTAACGAATTAGGATAAAATCCGTTAGTTTTAAATGGATTTCAGTAATTTGTTATAGTCCGACAGTTCAGGGGAAAATCTAGGAGATGCTCTGAATAAATAAATTATATTTATATTTTGATACATAAACCTTTTCACTGTACATCTGGCAAGAAACACGTGGCGAATCTTATTTCCGAACCGAATGCAATTAGAGGTACTCAACTCTGTGGTTTGAGGCGCTTGGCGAATCTCTCTGAACCGAGCCGACACCGTCGAGATTAGTTCTGGCTGTCCGTCCAGGCAGAATGATCTTTACCGAGGGAGCTGATACCGAATCCGATTACCATTTTACTCGGTGTCAGTTTTCCACAATTTCACCAAGTTCTTTACACCACATGCTGCCAATTTCTATCTGACATGTATACAGATATGATAAATTCTGTCCGAGAATAGTCGTTTACTTTCACTAAGATTTAATTGCTTTCCGATTTGCTGCTAATCTGTTTTATCTTAACATCCACTGCTTGCTTGCTGTTATAACCGACCGTACCGATTATTACCGTTTTTACCGTCTTACCGCTTTGCCGCCAAGCCTACTATCATTTTGCGCACTATTTGCTTGGCTTTGCTGATATCCGAATTGATAAGAAAATATTAGAGTCAATAGTTTCATATCTTCTCACCGCCTGGTTCCTTGTCTTCGTAGTTTCACTTGTTTTCTTAGTTTCAATTGTAAATAAACCGAAATGATATATCTTAAGTTTTACTTGTAAATTTTCATAATATGACATATCTTAAGTTTTGATATTATTTATCTGAACTCTATAATGGTATTTTGGTACCTGACCGTTTTATTTATTTTATTGATTATAGTTTGTTGTTGAATACTTAATATATTTCAATAAATGTTGTTATCTTCCGAAATGTGCGTTTTACTGTTGTGTGTGAATGAAAATTTAATCTGCCGTCCAGACCCCTGGACATACCGTGTCTCCACTGTAGCTATCCCAGCCCTACTGCAACAGGCTGCGTTTAGGAGGCTAATGTGGGACGATTTTTTTTTTAAACTTGAAAAGAGAGATTAGATTTAGTTCACATTCGGCAGGCACCGAATACAACCAGAAAAGTACCAAAACACTCACAGTCATGCGAGGTATCATTTTTGACTAAACCGAACACAGGGAATCAATTCCGACCGCTACCGAACCGATCCGACCGCACCCGAAGGCGTTATTAACCATTTAATAACCCCTGAAGAAATTTTCCAATTTAACAACAGTTTCCGCCGTATTGCCATCCCAAGAGGCTGCAATTTTAACCGAAAAACCCGAACTCCGACCGAACATTTCCGAAGTCTCCCGAAGTTACACGAATCCACAAGATACCAAGTTTGGAGTCATTTTCAGGGTAATCAAACCCAAGGAAGTGTTTGGCAACACTAGGAACCTGATCCGACCAACCGTTCCGGGAAAAAGAGTGCTACAGCCAAGTTTTGGGTCTGGATTGAGTAGGACTCATACTAGGCAATAACCAGTACCATTATACATCATCTGCACCACTTTTTACCGACCGACCGGATTTTGCCCGGAACACTTACCGACTCCGGTGCCCGGAGTTACTAGGCAAGTGACCCCTCGTTTAATAGTAACTCAAGGATGCTGAATCGATTGCCGTTAGTTTTATCACTATCCGACCAGCCGTTTCGAAAAAAGATGTACCCTGGTGGAGGGGGTAGCCGAACTCCGTTAAAACCATTAGGAATCTATTGTCCGCAGTTCTAGACGCCGTTCAAAGCACGTTTCATCGTTTACCGACCACTGAGATACCGCTCAGTACCGTTCACCGCCATTCCTGACCGTCTATGCCAGTTCATTCTGACACCCTGTAGTGAATGGGCAAATTTGAGATACCGCTCAAACCATTCGCCGCCATCTGTAACCCTACCGAACCGTGTCCGATTACTACCGAACCGATTCGAGTAATTCCGAGAACATTATTAACCGTTTCATGACCACCTGCGAATTTTTATCAGTTCCTGTACTACCTGCGTAGCAAGAAGTTGTACCTGTAAGCAATTCGAAGTCCGTCCGAATACTTCCGAAGCCGTACGAAGAGACCCGACGTCACAAATAGGCGTGTGGGGTATCGTTTTCAGGGTACCGAAACCTGGGGAAACGAGTAGCATTGCTGCGAACACGATGCGACCGACTGTTCCGAGAGATGTTGTTTCTTTGACATTTTCTTCATTAAAAATTTAATTCAGATTTTTTTTTTGTGTGGGACTTCATCGAATAAAATCTTGAATGTTTAGGATTTAGGGACTTTGTCATTTTTCTTGAGGAGTGGAAGTAATCTGTAGCCAAGTTAGGAGGCCGTTCCTAGAATATTTGGTTGCTAGCATTACTACGGAACGTACGCATCGCATGGAGTTTTGCTGCGCACGCGATCGGACCCATTCTAAGAGATGTTGATACTTTGGCATCTTCCCATTCTAAAATTAACTTAGAAATTTTGATGGGTCCGCATTGAATGAATTTCTAGCCGTTTAAGACTTAAGGGACTTTGTCATTTTTTATATTCCGCTGTTTGATTTGGGGAAACTTAACCGATGTTACCGTTTACAACATTTTTTTTTGCTATTGTTGGAACTTTACCGAATAACGCAGGCGTCACAGGAGTCCAACTGTGCGCATACGCAGCTATCCCTAGCTGCTCTGTTTATATAAAACCGATCCGAACCTGAAGAGGAGACTCGAGTCTGGGACAGCAGACCGTAAGGAACTCTTCAAATACTTACACCGCTACTACTAGTCAACGACTTACACCGTTTTAAAATAAAATACTTTATTTTATTTTATCATCTGCATGCATCGATTAACCGACTTACACCGTTTTTAAGTAAAATATTTCATTTTACTTTACTGCACAGCATACCTGATATCCAGTACATCATTGCATATACCGACCGTTAATATTTTACCGACTTGCAAATATTTTGCTCATCATCTACCAGTATCTTAACCGATACACCGTTACCGAATACCAATCCGCACCTTTACCGATTATCCAGCATCAACATCATTTAATACAGTTACATTTACCGACTGTCAAGGTTTAATACCATTTTGCCAACATTCTGCTTACCGTCTGTCAGTATCTCTTCAACAGATACACTGTACACCGTCACATTTCCGACCGTCATCATACATCACCGCTTTACTGAACAACAATTTTTTTTTACCGTCCGCCATTACCTTTTCAACTGATATACCGTACACCTTAACACATTTTAAGTCCGACAATGCTGGACAGCGAACAGAAAGAACTGGAACAAGTGGGCAACACTCATGATCAGCAACCACAAGCGGTTGCTGGAGCTAGCGATATCCGCCTGAGTTGGATATATCAACTTCGGAAAGAACAATTAGATGCCGAGTTAGGTAAATTTCATCTGAATACTACTGGAACCGTGGATGACAAGAAGCGACGTCTAGTTAAATTCATCAAGGATGGCTGTACATCACCGCAACCGCAACCATCCAAGCCGTTCATCTTTCCACCGACATTCATACCCACAATACAGACTACTGCACCGCCGCCGACAACCGACTCTCGGGTATTAGATCCGCTTAAAATCAGAAAATGGGGTATACGATTTGATGGTAAAGGAGATGCAGCTGCGTTCTTAGAAAGAGTAGAAGAAGTCTGCTCATACGCCGGCTTCCGTCCTGAACAACTATTGCCTGTTCTTCCAGAGTTATTGCAAGGACCTGTCGTCGTTTACAAAAGCCTGAAGAACCCGCTACTAAGTACATTACCGATATGCAAACACTTCTCCGCCGTCATGGGGACTTCACCCCGAACCAACAACTCCGTTGGTTATACCGAAACTTACTACCTGACTACAGGCAATCCAAGTTGACCGACATAGCAACACTGATTGCCCGAATAAAAGAGTATGAAATCAGGAAATTCAGCAGACATACCGAACCGTATTTAACCGAACCGTCTTTAACCGAACCGTCGCTACTACTGGTCCGACACCGTCTCCGATACATCACAACCGTTCAGAGACATCACATAGTCAGCCGTCACAGTCGGCACAAGTCGCAACAACCACCGCCACTCGTACCCGAACCGCCCAGCGACCTCCGAGATCTGCACCGCCTCAAGCAATCCGTCGAAATACTCCTTTCAGAGGCGGTCCCTCTACGTCTACCGCTACGAGATTTTCTAATCAAGACCCCCTTTGCTGGAGATGTATGAGAACTGGACACTACCGCACCGGTTGCCGTTTTCCATCCTAACTATTTTGTTCCCGCTGTGGCCAGACAGGTATAATGACAAGGGATTGTCAATGCACTAGGTCGGAAAACTAAACCAGAACCGCACCGTTACGATGCCCGTACGGTTCCGTGCTGACAATGCCTCGGAAGATTCTGCCACTCAGGAAAACCGCCTACATATCCAAATAACAATACATGGCCGAAAGTTTTCCGCTTTGGTTGACACTGGCTCCGTCCGCTCTTACCTGGGAAACCGAGTCCGAGACTTCTGTTTTAAACAAGGAATACCTACCCTGCCTGTATCCGCTCCGTCTGCCCAAGTAGCTGATGTGTACCTGATGACCATCGACCAGGCCTGACTTGAACTTCACAATAGATCACCAACCGTTTCAACACCGCTTATATTACATACCGCACCTGTCTTCTGACCTAATATTAGGAATGTATATTCTACGTACCAGCAATTTTGGTATAGATCTGACCGCTGGCATCGTCTATCTAAATCATCGTGCGATCTCCGTACCAAATCATACTAGTCCACTGGGTGGAATTGCCCTAACGTTAACCGAAAATTAAGAAACTAGACTAAACAAATGTCTGGCAACTGAATTACCCTGTTTTAAGGACATCACCGGGACCACACAGTTAGCTCAACACCATATACGTCTTTCACAACCAGAACCGATCAAACAAAGGTACTGACCACAGAATCCTTGAATGCAGGAAATAATTAACAAGGAAGTTGATGAAATGCTCACCAATGGCATTATAGAACCGCCCGATAGCCCATGGAGTTCTCCAGTGGTAATAGTCCGAAAAAAAGATGGAAAGCCTCGATTTTGCACCGACTTTCGTAAAGTCAACGAAGTCAGCGAGAAGGATGCCTATCCCCTGCCATATATCAACGCTATTCTGGATAAACTACGAAAAGCCCGATATATCTCCAGCATGGACCTCAAGCAAGGTTACTGGCAGATACCGTTGGCCGCCGAAAGCAAGCCGATTACCGCTTTTACCGTTCCGGGCAGAGGTCTATTCCACTTCCGCGTGATGCCGTTTGGATTACATTCCGCACCCGCTACATTCCAACGTCTTCTTGGCCGAATAATTGGACCTGATATGGAGCCATATGCCTTCGCCTACTCAGGTGATATAATCGTACCAGGAGAAACGTTTGATCAACAATTGAAAAACGTACAGGAAGTCTTCCGCCGTTTAAGAATTGCCAACCTGCAACTAAACCCTGACAAATGCCAGTTTTGCCGGAAATCCTTGAAATATCTAGGACATGTGGTCACCGCCGAGGGTATTAATACCGACCCAGAGAAGGTGGAAGCGATTATGAAATTTCCCGCTCCGAGTACCGTCCGAGATGTCCGCCGTTTCCTGGGAGTTTGTCATCGGGCCCTAAGCCCAAGCTAGGAAACCATAAAAATTTCTTAATTTTACTTAGGACCTAAGAAACATTCTCCCCTTTGAATCTAGTATTAAATTATATCTAAATGTGGCTAGCTTTACCACTAATATTTCATATCAGGCTCTCAGCCAAATTTAGCATAGTAATTTTATTTAACTTTAAGATTTCATTACTATTACAAGTGCATATTATCATAAACATTCATTTTAAGTCATAAGTATCCTCTCCGGTGTACACCAGGAGATATAAGCTCCCTCCGAGCAAACATTATAGATGTGTACAGGTCGAACGTCGACAGCCAAATGGAGAGGCACAGATCTGCGATTCATATTTATGTGAATCGGCGCAGCCCGCTTAGGCTCCACCCCTTAGCGCTTGCAACTTTGCGCGCTCTCCATTGGCGCGACTCGAACATATAAATATAACACGTTTTGCACTTGATAGTTAGTCGATCGCCAGCAGCCGCCGCGGCATCACTCACGTACCAGATTCTCAACTTTTCACTTTGTTATTTAATTTCCACTTTGTCATTCTGTCAGGCTGCACTACATTTAATTTATTTATCATTTAACCCCAGTTCCGGCGGTGTATCGTCAATACACCGCAACGGCCCAGTTTACCCAGTTTCGTGGCAAAATATTTTAAATATTTTACACGACCCAAAACTCTCGAGATTTTGGTGTGACAACTAGACACACCAAAATCAATCTAATAAAGGTATTCGAAAACTGACACAAAATTAAGGTATTCGGCTTAGCCTTTCTCAAGGTTGCCGCCATCACGAAGATAAGGAACAGCAACGTCTTCGAGGGATTCTTCACTTCAAGTTGACACTCCGATAGTTACTACGAAATACGAACTCTCGTATAGACTGGTCAACCGCGCAAGACTTTATAGACAGTGTGAGAGAGTTCGTCGCCGTACAGGGACTAGGTAAGTGTCAACGAAAGTGCTCCGCTTCGCTTCGCTTCGATCTGTTCCCCTCACCACGGCAGAGTAAAAAGATACCTCTACCTGCTCGTGGCACCGAATCCAAGACATCAGCCGCTCCTGAATCAACTGTACTCCGCATCCAACATCATATCACCGCATGCTCCAATCATCCAGTGGCAAGTCAGTTCATACGCCACTGTCCATCCTGATCTCCACGAAACATTTCTGTTCCTGATTTCCGCTGTGTAATTCAGCACTGTTCGAGAAAGGCAGACTCAGGCGACTTCAACGTAGGCGACGTCCTCGTCTACATTGGTCTCTTGAGCCACTCGCCTCGTCGGGAATTCGGCAAGCTAAGGGACGCATTTCGACTCAACGAGCGTACCGGAGTGTTGAGAAGGAATTAGGCCCCTGCTCTTGTCAAGACGCGAATGACAGACGCTTCCTAAATTCAGACAAGGTATTTTATTCAAATTTTCAGTTAGGGCTGACCACAGAGTGCCTAGCTGCACGTCGGCAACGTCCGACCTAGCCACTCTGTTTATCTAGGACTTAGACTTGAAATATTAATTTATTTTATTTATCGACACACTGCTTTTGGCTCGCAGTTGTGTCGCTGCTCGCAACAAACTTTGCTTGCAGATATTATCTCGTCTACGGACGACACCCAGGGGGAAATATTTTAATTATTTTATTTATCGATACACTGCTTTTGGCTCGCAGTTGTGTCGCTGCTCGCAACAAAACTTGCTTGCAGATATTATCTCGTCTACGGACGACACCCAGGTGTTTTTGCTTTGAGTATTTTTCAGATCTAAATTAAGGAAATGGCACATTCTCAGTCGCCGCTTCCAGCAACGTGGGAACACTCCGCGCATGAGTTGGGTAACCCCGGCCGCTATCTATACAATGCCAGCACACACGGCTGTGCTCCACCTCTCACGGCGGCGTCGCTTCACGGCGTCCCCGTAGAGGCAGGGTTTGGTCTCCATTCAGGGGGCCAGATTCGTGGACATGTCGCCCGGAACGTGGGGCACCCGAATACAGAGGTATTCACTGAATTTCAAACGACCCAGCCGGCTTGTGTAAACAGTCAAAATTTAATAAACAACGATTTTATCAGGAGTACTTTCCAAACTCCTTGGCGCCCAACAAACCATCAAAACAGCACTCAAATTAGGAACTTGTCTGCAGCACACTGCAGTAATATTTGTCAAGGGGAATATTGTGAGATTTTTGGACATTCAGGAGGGATAGAAATAATTCATGCGCCGGCTTTTCATACAAGTCAACAAGGGACCGCCGAGACGATGCTCAATCGGCGAACGCCCGCGCCTGAACAAATACAGTCACAAGCGCCCGTGCTAACCACCGGTCTTGTGAACGCTTTAACAGATTTAGTTTCGAGGGTAGGAAACACTGATAGGCCGCGAGAGCCTGCACCTACTTTCGAGGGTAAAGACTGGGAAGATCCTTGCCAATTTATTGCTGAACTTCGACAATATTTTTATAGAACGCGTATACCAGAAGCTGACCAGGGGTATGTAGCGGCGAGCTACCTGGGGGGCAAAGCCAAAGCATGGCATGATATTTACAGGTACGAACGTTCCGATTTTAACACATTTAGCCAGCGACTTATAAACAAATTTAACGATCCTGCGCTTCTATGCAATTTAAAATCACGTTGGTATGGGGATAAACAAAAAGCTAGTGAGGGAATTGCATCTTTCATTTTATACAAACATCAACTAGGCAAAAGGTTGGGACTGACGGACGATCCGGCAGTAAAGTTTCGCCAAATTATCGAACTCGCTCTACCTCAGATTAGGTCTTTCTTGAGGACTAGAACATACACTGATTTAGACTCCTTCGTACAGTTTGCGGAGGAAATCGAGCGCGATGTGTCAGACAGGCCATCGCAACCGCGTCAGAATGTAACTACGAATCAAGAGAGGGGCGGGCAAACATCCCAACGCAGGGAATCTCAGACGCAGGCAGCGAACCGCGCCGCGGCAGGCCAACAACAACAGGCCTCTGCTTCACAACCCAACAAGCCACCGTCGCCTTGCAGGCACTGTGGCGATCACTGGCACTTTAATAGGGACTGCCCTAACAGGGGAAGACAAACTAGCATTGCATACCAAAACCAACAACAAAGCTCAGGCCGCCCCGCTCAAGTAGCGACCGCCTCAGCTAACAGTAACTTAGTTGTAGATAATCAAATTGCCGGCCCATCGTCGGAAAACTAAAAGAGGGGCGAGTCACACTCCGCTCCTCGCCCCAGTCTCCACGTGCTCCACCAGCACCCCTCGCTGCTCCAAATGCGCAGATTAGCAGCCTGCAACATGCCTCATTGGGAAACACCGAACCTTCGCTTCTCAGCGTGCTTCTCAACGGCAAACACGCACTAGCTCTCCTCGACAGCGGGGCTAGTCACTCTTTTATTCATTCACGCATTGTAGACGACCTGCCGGTGCAGGCAGCGAGCCTCACCGTCAAACTCGCGGACGCGGCATGCGCCGTCGAGGCAACAGGCAAAGTCGTTTGCAACTTAAATATTATGGGGGTGGAGACGAACGTCTCTCTGCACATTTTAGCCAACATGACAGACGACATTATCTTGGGCAGGGACTGGATGGCACAGGAAGGTGCCGTCCTTGATTTTATTAACCGGTGCCTCTATTTCGGAACTACCACCAGACACAGCGTGTTCTGGCACGCCCAGCGACGGCCTGCCGAGGTAGCCGAGACACCGGTCGTCTTGACAGACACCCAGGTTCCCCAACAAGAACGTGAAGTTTATCAAACCGCGCTAAACAAATTTTCAGACGTCTTTGCAGAGGGGCTTCGTCAACCCACTACTCGGGTCTGCACCCACAAAATTAAATTAAAAACCGACAAACCCTTCAAAATTCGACGGACGCAATTTTCTCAGACAAAGAGACAGATCATACAAGAGGAAGTCACTAAAATGCTAGCAGCGGGTGTTATTCGCCGCAGCCACTCACAATACAGTTCACCGGTTGTTATTGTGACAAAGAAAAACGGGAAGCCACGTTTTTGTGTGGACTACAGGCAACTAAACTCCATCACAGAAGACGAAGTAGCACAGCTACCGCCAGTGCGGGAGACCATAAAAGAGCTCGGCGACGCTCAAGTCTTCTCGAGTTTAGACCTGCGAAGCGGCTATTGGCAAATACCCTTGGCGGCTGAAAGTATCCCGCTGACAGCATTTAGTACTCCTGAAGGGGCCACATACGAATTTACCGTCATGCCTTTCGGTTTACAAGGCGCGCCTGGCACTTTCACGAAAATGATGGCAGAAGTACTCTCCGGTTTCTTAGACAACTTCGTCAAGGTCTATCTGGACGACATTATAATTTATAGCGATACCCACGAAGAACATCTAGTCCATCTGCAGATGGTACTAGAACGCCTCAGGCTTCACGACCTGAGGTGTGCGCTTGATAAATGTATCTTTGGGGCGGATGCGTTAGATTATCTTGGCCACCGGATTACGGCCCGACATAACGAACCGACGGAGCATCACGTACTACAGACACAAAATTATCCAACTCCACGAACTATGAAAGAACTGCGGGGTTTCCTCGGCACAGCAGGGTGGCTCCGCGAATACATTGAGGATTTCGCGATCCTCGCCGCCCCGCTGACCGACCTCACAGGAAAGAATAGGTTTGTTTGGACTAAAGAGGCCGACGAGGCTTTCACAAAATTAAAGGAAGCTCTCTCTCGCCCTCTGAAATTGCACAGACCAGTCCAGAGTGAACGGTTTTACCTTCAGACGGATGCAAGTTCTCTGGGCATGGGCTGTGTTCTGTTTCAGTTGGACGAAGAGGGCAACCGAAAAATCATTTCCTGTAGTAGTGCGAAATTTAATGCCACCGAACGACGTTATCACATAAATGAGCAGGAGGTACTTGCCGTTATTTATGCGTGTAAGAGGTATCGCCAACACCTCGACGATAAACGTTTCACACTTATCACCGACAGTAAAGCTCTAGTTTGGTTAGACAAGTATAAAGATGATAGGGCAAAGCTCACACGCTGGGCACTTCTATTACAAGAATTCACGTTTGATGTAGTGCATTGTCCTGGCCGCGAAAACCAGCTGCCAGACATGCTCTCACGCTTCCCAGCCCAACCTGAGCGGGATATTACCGACGTCGTGGACGAAGAGCGCCTCTTGCCACCAGTCGAGCGAGACGCGGCCGGAGAGCTCCGAGTAATCAATGCGGGCGAACAGACTCTCTTCGAGGCCATAAAGCAAGCCCAACTCGCCGACCTACGCTGTCAAGAGCTCGTCGTCCACTGGCACCAGTATGTCGCCGGGGAACAGGGGAATTGGGACTTTATACAAAAATTCATTGTAGAAGACGGCCTTCTTTACAACATCGAAACAGACAAAAAGCTATTACTGGTACCCAAAGGTTTACAGGAGCGTGTTATAAGCGCATATCACGACTCTGTCCTCGCTGAACACCCAGGCAGGGATGAAACTTATCGACAGGTGGGGCAACGATACTTCTGGTCAGGCATGTGGAGACAAATTAAAACACACGTACGTTATTGTTTAATCTGCGCTTCAACTAAGGCTAGCGCGCGGCAACCGGCCGCTCCCTTGCGTCCTCGCCCGCCTACACGCCCTTGGCAAGCTGTCAGCATCGACCAAATGGGTCCTTACCCAGAAACGCTTAAACATAACAGATACATCATAGTCATTTCAGACCTATTTAGTAAGTGGGTGGAGGCTATCCCGACCGAAACGGCGACGGCCGCGGATATGATATATTGCTTAGAACAGGCTTTCTCGCGCTGGGGTTATCCGGAGAGCATCATCTCGGACAACGTCTCACAATTTTACAGTGACGCTTGGGACCGTTTCATTCAAAAATATCATATCGCCCATTATACTAGTCCAATATACCACCAGAGAGCTAATCCGGTGGAGAGGCGAAACCAGGAATTGAAGAAAGCACTGCGAGCCCAACTCATGCGCGCTCCACACACATCGTGGGACTCTCGTCTGCACGAAATTCTCTTCGCCCTCAGGCGCAGGAGAAACGCCGCCATGGGAATGTCTCCGTCAGAGGCATTACTTGGCGCCGACTTACCAATGCCCGGCTCTTGGCAGCATCCCGCCGAACGAGAGCCCGTTGATAATCGCGGAGTAACACGCGAGCGCCGCATCGAACAAGCTCAACGACGTCAAATCATTATACAAAGAGACCTTTTTCCGCAACCACGTACAGCCCCAGTCCAACTGACCGTCGGACAAAGAGTGCTAACGCGAACACACGACGAGGAAAGACGCGAGTTCGGTAGAACCTGGTCAGGACCTCACTTAGTTGTCGCAGTGCGCGGGGATGGGGTGTACAGCATACAAAAGGGCGATCGTGTGGCCCTCATTCATATAGACGATCTTAGACCGCTACCGCCGGCTCGTGAACCGCGAGACGCGTTCCGCGACGACGGTGCCACAAGCGGCGAAGAAGATGATGAGGCCCAGGATTAGTTTTAAGAAATTTTGTATTGTTCTATCTGTTGTTAGTTTTAAGTACCCATCCATTGTCCCATTCTACCTTATAACGTTTTTTGAAAAAATTATTTGAATAAAGAGAACTTAAACAATTATTGCACACTTACACACACAACAGATCTCGAGAGGGGCGTGTCATCGGGCCCTAAGCCCAAGCTAGGAAACCATAAAAATTTCTTAATTTTACTTAGGACCTAAGAAACATTCTCCCCTTTGAATCTAGTATTAAATTATATCTAAATGTGGCTAGCTTTACCACTAATATTTCATATCAGGCTCTCAGCCAAATTTAGCATAGTAATTTTATTTAACTTTAAGATTTCATTACTATTACAAGTGCATATTATCATAAACATTCATTTTAAGTCATAAGTATCCTCTCCGGTGTACACCAGGAGATATAAGCTCCCTCCGAGCAAACATTATAGATGTGTACAGGTCGAACGTCGACAGCCAAATGGAGAGGCACAGATCTGCGATTCATATTTATGTGAATCGGCGCAGCCCGCTTAGGCTCCACCCCTTGGCGCTTGCAACTTTGCGCGCTCTCCATTGGCGCGACTCGAACATATAAATATAACACGTTTTGCACTTGATAGTTAGTCGATCGCCAGCAGCCGCCGCGGCATCACTCACGTACCAGATTCTCAACTTTTCACTTTGTTATTTAATTTCCACTTTGTCATTCTGTCAGGCTGCACTACATTTAATTTATTTATCATTTAACCCCAGTTCCGGCGGTGTATCGTCAATACACCGCAACGGCCCAGTTTACCCAGTTTCGTGGCAAAATATTTTAAATATTTTACACGACCCAAAACTCTCGAGATTTTGGTGTGACAACTAGACACACCAAAATCAATCTAATAAAGGTATTCGAAAACTGACACAAAATTAAGGTATTCGGCTTAGCCTTTCTCAAGGTTGCCGCCATCACGAAGATAAGGAACAGCAACGTCTTCGAGGGATTCTTCACTTCAAGTTGACACTCCGATAGTTACTACGAAATACGAACTCTCGTATAGACTGGTCAACCGCGCAAGACTTTATAGACAGTGTGAGAGAGTTCGTCGCCGTACAGGGACTAGGTAAGTGTCAACGAAAGTGCTCCGCTTCGCTTCGCTTCGATCTGTTCCCCTCACCACGGCAGAGTAAAAAGATACCTCTACCTGCTCGTGGCACCGAATCCAAGACATCAGCCGCTCCTGAATCAACTGTACTCCGCATCCAACATCATATCACCGCATGCTCCAATCATCCAGTGGCAAGTCAGTTCATACGCCACTGTCCATCCTGATCTCCACGAAACATTTCTGTTCCTGATTTCCGCTGTGTAATTCAGCACTGTTCGAGAAAGGCAGACTCAGGCGACTTCAACGTAGGCGACGTCCTCGTCTACATTGGTCTCTTGAGCCACTCGCCTCGTCGGGAATTCGGCAAGCTAAGGGACGCATTTCGACTCAACGAGCGTACCGGAGTGTTGAGAAGGAATTAGGCCCCTGCTCTTGTCAAGACGCGAATGACAGACGCTTCCTAAATTCAGACAAGGTATTTTATTCAAATTTTCAGTTAGGGCTGACCACAGAGTGCCTAGCTGCACGTCGGCAACGTCCGACCTAGCCACTCTGTTTATCTAGGACTTAGACTTGAAATATTAATTTATTTTATTTATCGACACACTGCTTTTGGCTCGCAGTTGTGTCGCTGCTCGCAACAAACTTTGCTTGCAGATATTATCTCGTCTACGGACGACACCCAGGGGGAAATATTTTAATTATTTTATTTATCGATACACTGCTTTTGGCTCGCAGTTGTGTCGCTGCTCGCAACAAAACTTGCTTGCAGATATTATCTCGTCTACGGACGACACCCAGGTGTTTTTGCTTTGAGTATTTTTCAGATCTAAATTAAGGAAATGGCACATTCTCAGTCGCCGCTTCCAGCAACGTGGGAACACTCCGCGCATGAGTTGGGTAACCCCGGCCGCTATCTATACAATGCCAGCACACACGGCTGTGCTCCACCTCTCACGGCGGCGTCGCTTCACGGCGTCCCCGTAGAGGCAGGGTTTGGTCTCCATTCAGGGGGCCAGATTCGTGGACAAGTTGCCTCATGGTACCGTCGATTTGTACCAGCGTTTTCACAGATTGTAACTCCGTTGACACGATTACTGAAAAAGAATAACCGTTTTAAGTGGGGACCTGAACAAGAGCAAGCTTTCAACAAGTTGAAAACCTGTCTCACCGAAGCACCTGTTCTCACCTGTCCTGACTTTGAGCTGCCGTTTACGCTGCAAACCGACGCCTCCGATCAAGGGCTGGTCATAGCTTTGACTCAAGATATTGAGGGTCATGACCGAGTGATAGCCTACGCCAGCCGGACACTTAGCCCAGCAGAGAAAAATTATTCCGCGACCGAGCGAGAATGCCTCGCCATAGTATGGGGAATAGAGAAGATGCGACCATATCTCGAGGGTTATCATTATACCGTATTGACCGATCACCAATCACTCCGATGGTTACACTCTATAAAGAGTCCCACTCTATAAAGAGTCCCTTGGCTCGATGGAGCGTGTTCCTACAGCAATAAGATTTTGAAATTAAATACCGACGAGGAAGTTTAAATCGAGTTACCGACGCCCTATCCCGCCAACCGCTAGAGGAGCCTGGAAACCGAAGAACTTTGCGTTCTCAACGAGGCGCCAAACTGTGCTTGGTACAAGCGGAAGAAAGAAGAAGTCGAACGAAACCCTGAAATGTATCCGGATTACTGCATTCGTAATAACCGGCTATTCCGTCACTTCTGGGATTGCGGAGATTTAACCGAACCCGACCTGTCCGATCCCTGGAAATTATGTGTGCCCACGCCACTCCGTCAGTCCGTCCTGCAGGAAAATCATGATGCTCCGTCTGCTGGACATATGGGGATAGCCAAAACTATAGCCCGTGTCGTAAGCAAGTATTACTGGCCTGGCATGTTCCACGATGTGACCAAGTATGTTAGAAGTTGTATGCAATGCCAGAGATACAAAGTTCCACAACGACAGTATCCCGGAACCATGCAACCGTCCGCCAATAGACAACCGTGAGAAACCCTCAGTACCGATTTGATAGGACCCTTGCCTCGATCCAGCAAAGGCCATAACTTTTTAGTTGTTTTCCAGGGCCGTTTCACTAAATGGGTCCAGTGCCGTCCTCTATGAAGCGCTACCGCCCGAAATGTTAGCCAAGCTCTTTACGACGACATTATAACCCGTTTTGGTTGCCCACGCACCGTCATTACCTACAATGGATCCCAATATGATAGTGAAGCCTTCCGATCGCTGCTGAGAGAGTTTGGTATCCTACACCGTTTCACACCGCCGTACACACCGCAAGCTAATCCCGTTGAACGTGCTAATCGCATCATAAAAACTATGATAGCACAATATTGCGAACAAGACCACCGCAAATGGGATCAAAATCTGAGTGCCCTGCACCTGGCCATAAACAGTTCCAAACATGAATCTACAAGATTCTCACCTGCGTTTCTGAATTTCGGCAGAGAATTATCCATACCGAATACCGTCTTTCAAGCCGAAAGCCAGGAAGAGACTGGACAGGCTCAGAATACCGAAACCGATACCGCAACCGAAAACGACAACTCGATACCACCTACGCATACGCAACGCTTGAAAAAACTCCAAGAAGTTTTTGCATTGGTAAGGATCAAGTTGGCCCAAGCGTTCGGAACACAAAGCCATTACTACAATCTACGTCGCCGCGATGTCCGCTATCGCATAGGAGATCGAGTAATAAGAAGGGAACATCCTCTGTCATCCGCCTTTAAAGGTTTCGCATCGAAATTAGCACCGAGATACCCTGGTCCGTACGTTGTCACTGCCGTTCTCTCTCCTGTAGTCTACAACCTCCGGTCACGCACCGGCAAGAAACTGACCAGAATACATATCAAGGACTTGAAACCGTATATTTCCAATGATGCTCCGAGGACTACCGACCGAAACCGTCCGACTTCCCGGGATACCGCCCAGGGAAGCCGCCGTCCCATCAAAAAACCGTATGTTTCCAATGATGCACCGAAAATTACCAACCGAAACCGCCCGACTTCCCGGGATACCGCCCAGGGAAGCCGCCGTCCCATCAACTTACAGTTTTCGCAACGACGTCCTGCGCCGCCAACCCAGGGCGAGAATCCACCGAAACCTCATCCAGAGGCGAACCGGCTTTTCCAATACCGCCGCAGCCCGAGGCTGCACCCATCTCAACCGTCCACCGATATTCCCACTATTGGCATTCACGACGCCGCCATCCGTAAGGTGTAAAGTCAAATCAGGCTACCGACCGTTATCCGTTTTCTTTTCTCTTTCTCTTCTATCTCTACTATCTCATTACAAGCGACGTCCAACTGGTCATACAGCACGCAGTACAATCTATTACCATGAGAAGCTGAGGTGATGGGGAAGACCCAGAAAGTCCACTTCGTTTTTGGGTAAGCGTGGCAGAAGAAAGATGTTATTTTCCGTTTTCCGAAACCGACGAAACCGATGCGCCTTTTATTTTTCCTTAAAGTTTTTTTTTAATTAATTTTCATTTAAGTTAGGAATCCGTACCGAATAAGTAGGGCTAGGAAAAAAATTATAATTGCATTTATTATTTTTTTTCTTTCCGAAGTAAAAGGGGGGTGTGACGAAGTGAATTTTTGCAGACAAAAATGTAATTTAATTTAATCATAAACTTCGACACTTTTCCCATCTTACGGCCGAAAGATTAGAAATTGTTCTGTTCATTCTTATTTAGCCTGAGACATGTAGTTTTGTATAGGAAAATAATGTAAGGTTCCGCAGCAACGGGAAGTTTTCTAAAATAAAATTTTAATTAATTCCGATAAACTATTCCCGATGACGTTAGTCACAGTTAAATTATTCCCCACTTGGTATTCAACACCAAGTTGGAGGGGATTTTTACTTTCTGGGGGAACCAGCTAGTCAGAGACACAGAAACGAGGGTTGATTTCTGCGAGCCTGAAGGATTACCATGTGAGGATCTAATATACCGTACCGCTCACCTGGAGATCGCCACGTGTGTAATTCGATAGTCTCTGCCATCGCCGTAAAATATAATAGCAATGTAAGTTTTAAAACATTTCTTCGTATTTCCGTAAATTTCAAAATTAAATTTCATCTTAACAGTTAAATGAATTAACACGTGGGGGTTCTAAAATACCTTACCGACCGACCGCCCGCCTGGAGAGCACCCCGTGAAACTTTACTTAACTGTGCCCCGTATACCAGCAGTGTAAATTCACAATTTATTTTATTTGATACACTTCATAAATAATATTTTCATGATAAACTAGCAAATCTCTGTTAAATATTCATGGTCCGATTTGTCTATATTAGAGAAGTGTACGATAAAAATTATTTGATCCGAGATAAGCAACTGTTTCTTGCCCGGCGTTTTTGTTCGCTATTGCCAGAAAAAAAATAAAACATTGAAACGCGTGGTTAACAATAACACTTTAAAACGATTTCAAATTTGATGTATCAGAATGTAAATATATTTTTCCGAAATACCGACGCCCACCATAGACATAACAAAATTTCTCCGTGTTAATGTTTGTCCAATCGGGGGCCCTGTTAGATTCTCAATATTTAATCCAGATAGCCCCAAATAATTTCCAAGGGAAAATGGACATAGAAGATATTTCGAGAGAATTATTATTTTGTCTCAGACTGTGGAGTCAAAATAATATCCGCCAAGTTGGTTGGAATGATAGAAACCCGCCGTCCGTAAATATCTGTTTTTATTAAACCGAATTTTGCCGTGTAAAACTATTCCAAAGTCTATTGTTTTAACTTAACCGTTGTTTCATAATTTATTGGGTTAAAATAATATCCGACATGTTGTCGGATTGGTAGAACTCCACTTTCCGGCTATTTTATTATTTTATTTTGTTTTAAACTATTTCATAGATTAACGAATTAGGATAAAATCCGTTAGTTTTAAATGGTTTTCAGTAATTTGTTATAGTACAAGAGTTCAGGTGAAAATCTAGGAGATACTCTGAATAAATAAATTATATTTATATTTTGATACATAAACCTTTTCACTGTACATCTGGCAAGAAACACGTGGCGAATCTTATTTCCGAACCGAATGCAATTAGAGGTACTCAACAATGCGGTTTGAGGCGCTTGGCGAATTTCTCTGAACCGAACCGACACCGTCGAGATTAGTTCTGGCTGTCCGTCCAGGCAGAATGATCTTTACCGAGGGAGCTGATACCGAATCCGATCACCATTTTACTCGGTATCAGTTTTCCACAATTTCACCAAGTTCTTTACACCACATGCTGCCAATTCCTATCTGACGTGTATACAGCTATGATAAATTCTGTCCGAGAATAGTCGTTTACTTTTACTAAAATTTAATTGCTTTCCGCTTTGCTACTAATCTGTTTTATCTTAACATCCACTGCTTGCTTGCTTGCTGTTATAACCGACCGTACCGATTATTACCGTTTTTACCGTCTTACCACTTTGCCGCCAAGCCTACTATAATTTTGCACACTATTTGCTTGGCTTTGCTGATATCCGAATTGATAAGAAAATATTAGAGTCAATAGTTTCATATCTTCTCACCGCCTGGTTCCTTGTCTTCGTAGTTTCACTTGTTTTCTTAGTTTCAATTGTAAATAAACCGAAATGATATATCTTAAGTTTTACTTGTAAATTTTCATAATATGACATATCTTAAGTTTTGATATTATTTATCTGAACTCTATAGAGTATTTTGGTACCTGACCGTTTTATTTATTTTATTGATTATAGTTTGTTGTTGAATACTTAATATATTTTAATAAATGTTGTTATCTTCCGAAATGTGCGTTTTACTGTTGTGTGTGAAGGAAAATTTAATCTGCCGTCCAGACCCCTGGACATACCGTGTCTCCACTGTAGCTATCCCAGCACTACTGCAACAGGCTGCGTTTAGGAGGCTAATGTGGGACCTTTGCCCCACGTAAAAATTGCAAAGGTGGCGCTCGAGATAACCGAATTTAACCGAAATACAGCTCAGCGTTAAAGTGACGCTTCCACTTGTCTATGCGCTAGGCAACCGGGAGAAAGCACGTCACAGGGTACTATGCATTAAATTAGATAATTTCAACTTTAATACTAGAAACATATATAACTTTTATCCTAACTTTATTGTATATTATTATATTTGGTCGTATATTGTGTGCCACTAAAACTCCTGAGGACCTTAAAGAATGTTTTTGATATAAAAAACCTAGATAGAAACAAGCTGACAAAAATCCGTAGAAATTTTTCTGAGCAGAACATGTCAAATTTTGAATTTGCATATTCTAGTCAATTACCATGCAGAAAGAATTATTATGATATAAATGATTGTTATAGTGAATTTGCAGAGCACTTCGAATGGTGGTTAAATCTAACATGCCCTAAAAGAGAGATAAAAATTACAAACAAAAAACAAAACAAAACAAATCCTAAGGTAAATCAAGAAATTTCTAATTCAAAGTTTTTGTACTATATAGCAAAAGAATCAGGTAACCCAGAACTCATGAAGTCATTCAAAAATCATAAGAAAACCATTAATAATAAAATAGCAGAAATACATATTCAAGATAACACAAAAGATATACAAAATTCTGATAATAAAAACAAATCTCTATGGACAATTGTGAATAATAGACTAGGACGCAACACAAAAACTAAAAGTGAGATCAATATAAGGTTAAATGACAACATCATAAATAATAAACAAGAGGTATGTAATATTTTCGCAAATTACTTTACTACATCTGTAGAAAGCAAATTAAAAGATCATTTTGGAGATAACTTATCAAACAGTTGTACAGTATCAAATCAAGTAATGGCTAACTCTATATTTATAAATCCAGTTACTCCCGAAGAAATCGTTAGTATAATAACAAATATGAAAAACAAATATTCTGTCGGAATAGATGAAATACCTATTCGTCTACTAAAACATTGTAAACACAACATAGCGAATACCATTGCAAATATTATTAATTTGTCGATACAACTAGGCCAATTTCCCAATGCACTAAAATTAGGCAAAGTTATTCCGCTACATAAAAAAGATGATCCACTATTGACGCAAAACTATAGGCCAATAATTTTACTCAGCTACATGTCAAAAATCGCTGAAAAAGCAATAGCCACCAGAATTTATAACTATCTGGAAACTAACATGCTGTTTACCAACTGTCAATACGGATATAGAACAAACAGATCTACTGAATTAGCCAGTCTAGAGTTCAGTCAAAAAATTTACAATCACTTAGATAAGGGGAAAAAAGTAGCTGGACTCTTCTTTGATTTGACAGCTGCTTTCGATTGTGTTAACATAAAGTTTATGGAACTAAAATTAGAGACATTAGGTATTAGGGGCAACATTTTATATTGGCTGACGTCATACTTAGAAAACAGGAAAATTATCGTTTCATTGGACTCGCATGCTTCTGATATATTCAACATAAATATAGGAGTAGGGCAGGGATCCATAATTGGACCATTGCTTTTTTTAATATTTGTAAATGACCTCCCTGCTTATGTCACTGAGGGAGAAATATTTATGTACGCAGATGATACATCAGTTATTATTAATGCAAGCTGCATACAGGAATTAGAACAAAGAGCCAATGTTGTGATAAAGCAGTTTGAAGACTGGTGCCAAAAAAATTCTTTAATAATCAATATCAAGAAAACCGTCTTTATTATACTTTTCAACTACCATATTATCTAGAACTCTACCCAGCATAAACTACGTAAGCACCAGCATAGGCACAAAATTTTTAGGAACCATTATAGACAGTACTCTAACTTTTAATCAACAAATTGACGGCCTATGTGTTAAACTAGCAAAAAGCACATTTGCTCTTCTAAACCTCAAGAATGAACTTAACCGCCATGGTCTTTTAAATGCATATTACTCACTTGTATATTCAGTCTTAAATTACAATATTATGATATGGGGCCAATCAACCGATATAGGTAGAATTTTTGTAATGCAAAAACGAATAATTAGAATAATTTTTAACTTACAATTAAGACAGTCTTGTCGTGAAACTTTTAAAAAATACGAAATTCTAACAGTTCCCTGTATTTATATATTTAAATTGGCTTGTTTTGTGTATAAAAATTCCAACTTGTTTCATCTAAATAACGATGTACACAATTATAATACAAGAAGCGCCCGGGAAATTCACATTAACAATTATAATCTCAGTAAATTCAGAAAATCGCCCTATTGTGCAGGCAGTTTAATTTTTAACAAACTTCCAGTCCAAATAAAAATACAAGACAGGTTTCAACTATTCAGGAAGACATTAAAAAAGTTTCTGGCTAAACAATGCTTCTATAGCTTGGAAGAATGGAAAGTTGATTCTTATGCTCTTGATTTCTCCTATTATTTACACTACGTCGGGTGTGTTCTTAAATTCACGTAATAATTAATTGTTGTAAGCGGTTTTTCTATGTGTTTTTTTTACATTTTATGTCCATATGTGCTGTTCAATTTTATATACATATATATTCATTTGTATCACATTTATTTTGTATCGTTTCTATGACAAAACCTACATTGTACTCTGTACTACTTATGGTGAATAAATGTTCTGTTCTGTTCTATGAGCTTGCGCAGTAGCTTGTTAGTATTTTTGACGACATTTCTTTCAAGAAAACTCCAAAATCAGCATTATTACGATATATCGATACACTTCATCATTGACGGTGGGTTTCTTTTAAGAAAAGTTATGTGGCAGCGCACTGCACTTTTTATAGATATTATTAGTCAATATCATAAATATATACAATAACACTATGATAACAGCTGTACCATAGTCTTTGATGGGTACAATGATCAGAAAATATCAAAAGGGGCTTTGAATATCAAAGAAGGGCAAACAGTATTCAGCAGGAAGTAAACTTGACAATTGAAACACGTGAAGATTTCTCAGACAGAATTTTTAACACAGCCTGCTAATAAACAGAAGTTACTAAATCTCTTAACACCAGAATTTAGTAATATTGGCATCCCAGCTAGACATGCAATATCTGACGCAGATTATCTGATAATGGTAACTGCTACACAATATTCCTCTACTAGTGAAGCCTGAGTTATTTTACTACGTCAGGATACCGATTTAATGGTTTTACTTGTAGAACACCGAAAAAAAGAAAATTTTTTCATGTTAAGACCTGGTTTAGTGGGAAAATCTGATAAATTAACCCAATATAAGCCAATTTCAGCTCATATTAGGTGACAATGGTCAAAAATATTTTATTTTTACATGCAATTTCAGGTTGCGACATAACCTCAGCGTTCTATAAGAAGGAAAAAAAACAGCACTAACTATATTAAAAATCGATAAGGAAATTTCAAAGCATTTGGAAGATTTTAAAAATCCATATTCTAATGTATCACATCTTGTAGAGTTGGGTGAGAAATTTATTTTATATTGGTATGGAGGTCGTAAAGGCAAATATTTGAACTCATTTATATACATTAAATATACCCAACTTGTTACTCGCGAAAATCTGTTTAATAATTTTGAATTGGAGGTTTTACCTCCGACTTCTGACGCCGCCAAACTTCATATAAAACGGGTGTATTTTCAAGTTCAAATATGGCTAGGAAATAACGTCAATCCTGAAAATTGGGATTGGATTAAAAATAAAAATTGTCTAGAACCAGAAAAAATAGTGTGTCCCTGAATTTATATTAAATATTTTGTTTCGCAACTGAAAAAAAAAACTATTTAAAATTATGCAGCTGTAAAAAATACAATTTAAGATACACAGCAAGTTGCATTCATTGCATTGGGCAATATTGCACGAATGCAACACTTGTGTGTATAAATTAAAGCACTACAACAGAATAAACAACACAGAAAAAAATTACGAAAATTCAGCTGATATCTTATAATTTTTAAGCTCTAATTTTTTTAATATTTAAGCTATCACAAATTTCTAAACGTCATTTTATAGATTTTGAAGTTTTCTCGAATTTTCTTATTTTCATAACTTTCGATAACGGCTAAGATAATAAACTTATTTTAAATGAAAAATATCGCGAATTTCGAGTTGGCGGACGATTGATTACTGTTCCGATACTCGGATTTTTTTGGGATTTTTATTGACATATTTGATACCCCCTCCCCGAAATTTTAACGCATCAAACAGATTTGTTCCGAATTTACGGTACATTTCATTTAATTTTACTGACCTATTTGGAAGGTAACTTGTTATAATTCTCATAGCCCCGAAATCTTCTTTAAAACAGAATTTATTCAGAGGGAATTCAACTGCCAACATCAAAACTGTGTCAACTAGGAAGGTCAAGCCACCAACTCCAGTTACTGACCAATTAGAGCGGACAGCGGACCTTTTGGCATGTTATTTGCCACTTCAGATGAAATATATGCAAAATTTCATTTGTCAGACTTATAGCTATTTATTGTATCACTGTAATGTAATATTTCCTATGCTTGACATTCTTTGTTAAAATAATCAAGAAACACTTTAGTTGTAGGAAACTCTTAAAAGTCTTTCTCTGCATCTCAAATTTTTTACGAGTATCAAAATCTGACCTTTGAGAAATTAAAAATATTCAAAAACTCTCAAACAAATTTGGCAAATGGACAACTTTTAAAGAATTATAATGTTGCGCAAACAAATTTAACATAGTTCTCAAGCTACTTCCGGAATTTTTGTTTACTTTAGACAGCTTAAAAATTGCATTTAAGAGCAACCTTCAAATAGTAAAATTTCCTAACTTCACTCAACTCATTATTATTATGAATCATATTCATGCAAGTATCTTTGTAATTAAACCAATTGCAGTAATCACCGGAAAAAATAAGTAAATTAATTTTTGGAATAGAAAGATAACTATTTGATTGGATTTTCTATCATTCCTATATTCTGATTTTTTAAACCTTTCTAGGTTACGCCTAATACCTTTTACAAGCTCTAAATATTTATCCTCTATTGCAAGACCTTCAGTCTTATATTTACTTTCATTAATACTTCTAATTCCGTTTGAATATCCTCAAACTTAGCAAGAAATATCATTAAGTCTATCCAAGGAACTTTGTAAATCAACAGCATGATTCAATGTCACCTAACGTATCTCAATATGTGTTTTCCTTTATAATATTTTCTCTTTTCTACACCTATTTAATTATATGACAATTTTTAGCATTCTTTTGGTGAATAATCGTACCTATAATTCACTGCAGTGAATTATCGAATGATAATTCACTGCATCTGGCCACCACAAATACAAATTCAAAATCACTGTTTCGTTGATTCAATGATGTTTTAAATCGACCGCGATTAACTCTTGCCGCTGCGCCTGACAATCAACTCGTGTGATAGTGTACGCCATATTGTTTGTTTACGTTTTCTACTTCTTATCGATCAATGTTATCAAATTTCAGTCTAATTTATTTGTTTAAGGGACGGTTTATCAATGTGAAGATAACAGGCTATCCTATGGTTAAGGCACAGGCCCTAATATAGTAGGGTCACTTTCCCAACAGAATGTAATCTACGCGTCAATAGCCGTACACCTACTATCGACGCGTGAAAGTATCCTTACTTAATAAAAAGGCGATTTAACCATAGGATAATTTATCCTCGCATTGATAAACCGGCCCTAAAAGGTGTAAAAAAAGAATAATATCCGCGATCATGACCATTATTCACTCAGATGATTTGCGCCACGAGCCGTTTCGTGGGCTCAAATATCATCTTCGTGAATAATGGTTATCATAATCGATAATGTAATAATATACTATTATTTAACAATTCGTCTGGAATTTTAGTGGCCATTCTGAATGTTTATATTTAAATAAAGTAAAACAATAGTCACAAACGACAAATTATGGAAGACAAAGATTCCAGTTCTCACTTGTATCCACTGAGATTCGAAATTAGCACAGAACATAACATAGTACCTTTATCCGTTTCCTTGTTTCTATTTCAACCATTGAAAACTCAAACGTTTGTGGGAAGACTTCAGTTCCTGCAAAATTTGGAATTCGCTAGTGATATTCTCGGTACACATTCCCGCTTCTAGTAAGTAGGCTTCTCTTACACATTACTTGCACGTATCTGACGTATAAATCTTACCGTAGATGTCTGTACAACTTGGTTGCAAATGTTAAAAGAAGAACTTCACAAACTTAATATTGTATGAAAACTAAAAAACTGTTAACTATATCAACAGTTCTATATAAACAGTAAGTAATAATAATATAATAATAATAATAATAATATATTTCTCAATTTTACACAATAGTGTATACAGTCGTCATAATAATAAATACATAAAGATTAAAAAAACAGAAAGACAAGTAGTACATAAACACACAAACAAGAAAAAATAAGCTGAAAGAATATCAGGTAGATAGTGTACTGAAGTACTGAAAATATTCATCAATAGTATAAAAACTATTTTCAATTAATAATACCCTGACCTTTTTTTTGAAACATTTGATACTTACATCCTCTTTTTTTAACTCTTGCGGTAAAGCATTAAACATTTTTTTTGACGAGTTCAAAAAGGAAGTACTCGTCCTACTGAGGCGCACACTTTCTAGACATAAATTTTTCCTTTCTCTAGTATTATAGTCATGAACATTCCCCCGAGTGAGAACAGTCCCTTCTTTAAATTTCTGTTTAATATACAACAAACAATAATAAATATAACTAGCAGGTAAGGTCATAATACTCATATTCTTGAAATGAGGTCTGCATGAATCGGTAGACTTTGCTTTAGCTAAGATTCTGATTGCTCTTTTCTGAAGTATAAAAACCTGATTCGCACTACAGGTATTACCCCATAGAATTATTCCATACACCATTACACTATGGAAAATAGAAAAGTATGCTATTTTTAAATAATTTTCACTCAGTCTACTCTGTAGCTGTCTTAGTAGAAATATGTGTGTTGATAAACGCTTACACAAATCGTTAGTATGATGAGCAAAACTTAGGGAAGAATCAAGGAAAATACCCAAAGTTTTTACAGGCACATTATTAATATTAGTATTAGCTGGTTTCACAGCAAAGTCAAGCGTTTTGGTTTTGTCTAGGTTTAAACTTAACAAGTTACTAGAGCACCATTTTTCAAGCAAATTTTCAGAGAAGTTAATATTATTAGTGTTATCTATTGAAGATTGACTTCTAAACAACAAAGTTGTATCGTCTGCATAGGCAGCTAGACGTACATTATTATTGTCTAAAATTAAAAATAGATCATTTACGTATAATATAAAAAGCACAGGACCTAAGACAGATCCTTGAGGAACACCATATTTTATAAATTTTTGTTTGGAAATTTCATTGTTATATTTTATAAATTGAGATCTATTCCCGAGGTATGAGGCAAACAGATTTAATGCAGTGCCTCTAACACCATAACATTCAATCTTAGCCAATAAGATATCATGACTCACAGTATCAAAGGCCTTGGATAGATCATAGAATTTAGCAGTACAAATCTCTTTTTTCTCAAACGCCTCCAAAATATTTGTAATAATTTCACTAAGTGCCAGTATTGTTGATTTTCCAGATCTGTAGCCAAATTGAGATTGACTAATATAATTATAATGCTCTAAATAATCCAAAAATCTATTTTTAAGAATAATTTCAAATATTTTTCCTATAACTAGTATTATTGAAATTGGTCGAAAACTAGCGGGTTCATTATAATCACCTTTCTTATATATTGGAATTACCTGTGAAATCTTTAAAGAATCTGGAAAAATACCACACAAGATACAGCAATTTATCAAATCTGTAATATGATCAATTAATATTTCACCCACTAATTTAATAAGTTCATTACTTAAGCCATAAATATCACTAGATTTAGAATTTTTTAACTGATTAATGATAATTCGAATTTCATCACAGGTAACTGGAGCCAGGAAGAAAGAATGATTAGGATTAGGCAACCTTTTCAGATAGCTATAATGATTACTATGCACATTTCCAAAATTCGACATGATCTCTTCAATAACATCAGAGTAGTAGTCAGCAAATTGGTTAGGAGTCAGATTATTAGGTTTAATATGTATATTATTACGTTTCTCCCTATTTATAATGTTCCATGCAGCTTTCTGTTTATTTGAACTATTGTTTATATACTTATCATTATTTTCCAATTTAGCTTTATTAATTTCTCTTTTATATTCACATTTTAACATTTTGTAAAGATTTAAATTATCCTCATTTCCACTGGCAACGGCTACAGTTTGAACAGCATCGAGAGTATTTTTAAATTTAGTTAATCGATTATCATATCGAAGCCTATTTCTTTTATTGTGTTTAATATTTATTAGTATCTGTGGATATTGAATGTAACAAACATTCTTAGAGCTGTGTATTTATCACACACAGCAAAAAAGATTTTTCAAAAAAAGCCTTGAAAAAGGAAACAGATTAGATTTCCGAAACGTCGGCGAAATATTTAATTTCAAGTTTTTATACTTATTTGTGTTGTTTATTTAAAAAAAGACACCCCTAACTGATCCTTTGACGTAAAAGTCACAGGCGTAGAGGTTATTTACCAGTAACATACTGGTTAATTGTGATATTTTGTAGATTCCCCGAGCACCGCTTAAAAAGAAAACATACATGTGGCAGGAAGTCCCAAAGAATTGAAGAAAGATAAAATCTCTTTTTCCCCCACTTCTCGAGCCTCTATCTCCGAAACCAAAAAAGCTATAAATTTCTAGTTTTCGCCATTCGATTTCTCTCATCATTCTACATACTCCTAAATTTTTTCACATTTTTAGCGACACTTTCACTTTTTCCAAAATTTTCTATGGTGTATCACCTAAAAATGTACCTGTTTTCGACATCTCTTCACATTTCACGCTCTAACTTTTTCCAGATAAAAATGACCCCCATTTTGTGTACTTAACGCTTCAAATTATTTTTTTTATCCGATGGTGGGCGGCACGATGAGCTACGATTAGTTTTTAGCGAGATACAAGCCGCCAAAGTAAGAGGTCCGAGGAGTTCGCTTCTCGAATGATACAACCCAACCTCGTGAGCCTAAACGAGGAACTCTAAAATTCTGGAGTACGTAAGCAGATACGGTAAATCGAATGGCGTAAACCAGAAGTCTATAGCTTTTTTGGTTTCCGAGATAGAGTCTCGAGAAGTGTGGGAAAAAAGAGATTTTCTCCTTCCAGTGATTTTGAGCGGCCCTATCTCGGACACCAAGTATCCTAGGGATATCTGGTTAGCGCCACTCGATTCCTATGTTCTCTATGTTTGCATATCTCTGAATTTTTTCATAATTTTATGGTACCTCGTTCGAAAGCAGTTGCTCCCGAGGCGGAGAAGCGAAATCCTCGGATCCTTGACTTGTGTATCTTCCTTAAAAATGACCGTAGATCATTGTGCCGCCCACATTCGGTGTCAGCGTTCAAAAATACGTATGGAAATGGTGGTGAGCTCGTTTACCCTTTTTATTTACTTGTTTGAGATTTTTCGGGCATTCTGGCGGTGTTCTTTGAAGTTAGAAAAAATTCAAGAGCCAATCGGGCAAAACGGACATCGGATTCGTGTTGAGCAGGTCAAAATGCATAGGAATACATAGGTCTGCCTTCTTGCACTCGACTTTTTTGGGTGTCTGTGTGTGTTATATTGCCAAGACAATAAGTCTTTGCCTACTCTATGTAATTTTACAATTTAAACACAACAAACAACTAGTAAATAACAGTTTGAAATCGTACGGTACTCTTTCAAGAAATGGTGGAAAGGGCACTTTTTGAAATTGTTTATTTTCAAAAAATTTGAAATTCGCGTCAAATACGATACAATAATTTTTTTGAGTTTTGAAGGTCTCTAATTTTTTCAAATTATTTGGTCCATAATGTAATCTGCGAGGAATTTTTAATGTACAAGTATATTTCCTAAAAATCTCAGCTCCTTGACTTTTCAGAATAGTACCTTAACTAAACTTTTATTACATTCGAGGAAGTGTTTTGGCGCCCCTTTCGTGTTATTTCCTTTATGGGCATGTTCCAAGTGCTTATCCGGCAACATCCTTTAAGCGGAAATTCTGTCTGTCTGTTGGTCGGTCTCTCTGCCTGTAACTTTTTTGTGCGCAGGTTTTCTCAGGAATGGTTTAAGATAATGACTTGAAATAGATATGACGAAATCTGGAACAATATTATATTTTGCGCTAATTCTAGTGAAGGGTTAGTGGTTAAATAGAGGTAAATAGGGAAAAATAAGTAAAGCAAGCTGGTAAGAGTACAGTAAGTTAGGAGTTGGAGTATATACTAGACGCCAGGGCCTCAGATTTGAACCTCTCCACCAACGCCACACCATTATTAAAGGGACTGATAAAATAAAATTTAGATATTCACTTGTAAATTTGATACACGTATGTATTATAACGACATCTGGAATTAGATTATATTTTGAGATGTTTTCGTTGGAGTGTTTGAGGTTAAATATAGGGGTAAATAAGAGAAAATAAGTAAAGCAAGCTAGTAAGAGTACAGAAACTAGGGATTTGGTGTACTTATATATTAGAAGTCTACGCTTCAGATTTTTTTAAACATTTGTTAATCCCTCCACCACCCCTCCCCCCCTCCATTATTGAAGACGCTGGTAAAATAAAATTGAGATATTCACCTGAAGTTTGGTATGCATATTAACTCAATTATTAAACAGGATTAAATAAAATTGAGATATTCATTTGTGTTGTAGTGACATCTGATTTACATGATTCCATTTAAGGGATGGGTAGAGGTAAATAGGGGAAAATAGCACTCTACTAGGGCGTAAATATAGTCAAGATGTTTTTCTTAAAGAATTTGGATGAGAAATTGCCATACATCTCCGTCAGTTGATCTGCATGTACGAAAGCACTCTACAGGTTGCAGTAGTGAACGATCCACTTTTTCTATTCGTTTCATCTACAATTAGAATAGAAACATATTGAATTTTATATTGCTCCGTGGAATAGTTTAATTATTACAAATATTTACTTAATTTACTTAACAGTGTTCTCGATATTTTCTCCCGTTTTCGCCATCTATTGGATAAATAATAATACTGATGGGTAAAACTATCATAAGAAATCACTATTTTTTTGTTTAACTCACTCTAACTCAAAGATGTAATAATGAAATGGTCTAGTTTTTACCGTGCTGTTATTATATATTTGTTAACAAAGTATGTTAATGTGAAAGTCAACTTTCATTAAATGTATGGAATATTATTTTTCTTCTAAGGCTATGTCGACAAAATGCTAGAATTTGCAATGGAACAAAATGTTAGAATTTGGATATGGCAAGCAGGAAAAACTTTTATATATTGTAGATACTCAGTTCATTGCAAGAAATGGCCGATCTGGAGTTTTTGCTCGCTCTTTTTCAGTAGGTGCAGAAGAGGGGCGCGAACGAGGGTTACTATGTACGGGCGGGAAGATCATGTGACCTGGTAAACTCAAATTGAAATTTCACACTTTTTAGTTGCAATATGATGATTTCAGACGTCGAGAACAATCCAAAAATACCCCTGCCAGCATTTTCTGTCAGGTTCGGCCCTAGACCATCTTCCGGAAATCCCGGAAGAACGGTTCTAGTGTCGCCCTGATAACAGAAACTGCTGGCAGGGTGATTTTTCGATTGTTCTTGACGTTTGGAAACATATCACATTGCAAGCAAAAAGTCTCAACAAGGCATCGATGTGAAACTTCAATTGGAATTTACCGGGTCACATAATCGCTTCCTCCGCCCGTACATAGAAAGTCTTGTTCGCCCCCCTCCCCTGCACCTACTGACAAAGAGCAAGAAAAAAACTCAGACCGATTATTCTTTGCAGAGCAGTGAACTGAGCGTCTATTATTGTGGTGTACGTCACTGATCGACAAGAACGCGCGAGGACGTGCACTTATACACTCAAAATGATAGCGGAAAACAGCGACGCCAAAATAATCACATTTTCTATACCGATAAAGCAATGCAAATAATTCTTTCAGAGAAACCGTTCCATTATTTTTTGTAGATTTCTCATATTCTAGAAGTATGCATTTTTTGGAATAGTTCTTAAAATACCACGGTGTGGAAAACACTGCACTTCTCGGGAACATTTTGTTTAAGTAATATTTCTGTAGCATTTGTTAAAAACAACATCGAGAAATCTTAGCAGCATCTATATTTAGAAAGAATAGGCTGTCGAACAGTTTGAGTATTATTTAAAAAATGTTAAAAAACAAGTCCACAAAAGTGGTGTAAGTATTAAATTAATACATTTTCGGTGATATGAAGATTTTCAGAAAATATTTTTCACACTTGTTTGCAATTGCGGACAGAGTGGCACCCTCTATATTTAGATGTACAAGATCGCTCCAGATAATGCATATATTTTTTAAGAACTCTCTTTGGGACGTTCGTTCCAGATTTTAGGAGTGTCTTTTGAGAAGTTAGATTCCCGATTATTATATTAAGATTGAGCAATAAAGCAATAAGCTCAATCTCTTGTAAATAGTTCTAGAGGTATCTGTAGCATCCTAATATTACAATGTATTATATTATACCTATTATCACGTAAACGTACGACAGATATTTGCAATTACCTGTAAACATGACATCATTAGAATGTATAGTGAGTACTTTGATAAATATGTATAAGGAGAAATTGTGTGATGTTCTTGAAGGTTACTGATTGCCTACATTTATCATATTGTTTACTTATTTATTGCACATTCAGATGTCACAATTATCGATTTTACAGAACAGCACTGGGGGTCCTCTAAAAGAGTTTTAATTATTAAAATTACTAATACACGAATATTTAAAAGAACATTTTAATTACCTACTGTTTTAGTTGAAATAATTATTATCTAAATAAAAATATAGAGTCATAGAAAATATTGACCAAATATTCTTGTATTCAAATTTAAATAAATATTGTAATTGAATTAGTTGAGTTCAAGTGACAAGAAGCAGCTAGTTCAGTTCGTTCAACATGAACGGCATTGAGCAGATATCAGTGGGCACTTGAAGAGGCAGATGTGATTCATCTGAAACGTTATTTAAGTAACAACGACCCTCTAGGAGTCTATCAGCTACATACCTATATTTTCAAATATTTAATGTACACCAAACCAAATTTAAACATGTTTAGCAAACTATCTAACACACATGCCCAAAGAACAAGACAAAGTTAACTGTTAAAAACTTCTACACCTAAAACTTTAATTTGAGAGATAGATGTGCTCTTTTATACATTGTGTTTGTTTGTATGTTTAATTTCTTATTGCAACATGTTTTTGTTTAATATCATAACCGTCATTCATATCGTATATCTATATATTTGAGCTTTCTTTTGAAATGACTATAACCGTATATACCACAGATGGTCAACAAATATTCTTATTTTTATTATTGTGTTGGCTCGATGGACTTCCGTCTAGTCTACGGGCTAGCGATAATTTTTTCATATAATCTGATCACATGGGTATCGTACTGTATGTTATTGCTGTTTAGAAAACTCTCAAGAAGGACCTTTGTCGCTGCATTGTCAATTGACATCGCATTAAAATAGTAAGAATAGGGGAGCGGCAGCATACTATAGCATGTGATCATGTCTGCCCCTGAGCCAAATGAATAAATGCATAACAATAACTACGGTTATTTTCGAAATAGATGTCTAAAACCCTGCTCTGTCAATGACGGTGAATCTAAAAGTGTAACATTAGTTTATTTCATTCTCACCCTCTCAAATTATTATGACATTGAAGAAAAAAATTTAATCCGAATTTAGGTTAGCTAGCTCAACCCCTTCCCGTGCCTCAAGAGGGGTGAATTTTCCTGTTTAATTTTTATGGGTAAAAAACATCTTTGAGTAAATTTTGCGATAGAATCGTCAAAATGTGAAATAAACTGCACATAAGTTTCTTCTCAGAATTATCCAAAGAACAAGAATTAATTATTTTATTACTTTCACATCAACGTAGTGGAATGGAGGTCTAGTAATTATAAAAAAATGTTCAAACATTTTTTGTTGAAACAGGCGTAGAAATAAATAATTTATGTCTGTCTGTCGGTCGGTCGGTCGGTCTGTCAGTCTGCCTGTAACTTTTTTTATGCGTATGTTTTCTCACCAACGCTTTAGAGTATTAACTTGAAATTTGGTACGCATATGTATCATGACGAGATCTAGAACTGGATCATATTTTGCGCTAATTCCGATTAAGGGTTGGAGGTTAAATAGGAGTAAATACGGAGAAATAAATAAAGCAAGCTGGTAAGAATAGAGTAACTTGGGATTTGGTGTATATATTAGAAGCCAAGGCCTCAGATTTTTCTATAATATTTTCAAGCCCCTCTCCCCCCCACCACACCCAACTCGTTATTTTTAAGGCTTAATTAAATAAAATTGAAATATTCACTTGAAATTTGGTACAAGTATGTATCGTAATAACATCTGGAACTAGATTATATTTTGAGATGATTCTGTTGAAGGGTTGGGAGTTAAATAGGGGAAAATAAGTAAAGCAAGCTGATAAGAATACAGAAACTTGGGACTTGGTGTATGTACTAGAAACCAAGGCCTCAGTTTATCATACTCTTCGCAAATACAAAACGAAGAGTAATATTACATTCGATCGGCACATTTCTAAAATCGGTAATATTCCTCGGAGAGAAAAAAGTTCATACCATTGTGTTGGTGATCGAATTCTGAACAACTTTCAAAATGTCCCGTCCGTTTGTCTGTCTGTCTGTTCGGCCCTCTGTCTGCCTGTCTGTATATCCGTATGTTTGTCAGTCCGCCTGTCCGTCCGTCTGTCTGTCCGCCTGTCTGTCCGTCTGTCTGTTAGTCTGTCTGTCAGTCTGTCTGTCCGTCTATCTGTCTGCCCTCTGTCTGTCAGTCTGTCTGTCAGTCTGTCTGTGCGTCTATCTGTCGGTCTGTTCGTAACGTTTCTTGTGAGCACGACAACTTAAGAACGAAAAGTTCGATATGTATTGATTTGGACAGTAAGTTAGTGTTAGCTAGAGGAAGAACTCTATTGTTTTCGAACAAAATCGTTCAATAAATAAAAAAGTTATAAATTTTTTAAATAGAAAAAGTTTTTACATAATTTTTGCAATTAAACTAAAAATGTCTTAAACTAATATTATTTACGAAAAAACTGCGAAGAGTATCCTATAGAATGCGCGACAATTATATGAAAAGTGCAGTAGGTCAGCGAAGTGTATAACAGTTAGCTTGTTTAATAATATCTTCAACCCCCCCACCACCCCCGCTCCATTATTAGAAGGTTTAGTTAAATAAAATTGAGATAATCACTTGAAATTTAGCACACGTATGTATTAGAACTACATTTTGAAGTAGATTGTATGTTGATATGAATCCGTTGAAGGGATGGGGGGTAAGTAAAGTAAGCTGGTAAGAGTACAGAGACTTGGAATCTACTTGGGATTTGGAACTAGATTATATTTTGAGATGATTCTATTGAAGCGTTGGTGTTAAATATTGGTAAATAGGTGAAAATAAGTAAAGCAAGCTGGTAAGAGTACAAACACTCGAGATTTGGTATATATATTGAAATCCTAGGCCTCAGATTTTTTTTATAACATTTTTCCACCCCTCCACCGTCCGCACTACATTACTAAAGGGGCTAATCAAATTAAATTGAGATATTCACTCGAAATTTGGAACACGTATGTATTATAATCACATCTGGAACTAGATTAAGTAGAGATATATAGAATGAGTAAAGCAAGCTGGTAACGGTACACCAACGTGGGATTTGGTGTGTACTAGAAGCGAGGGCCTTAGATTTCCATATAATATTTCACCCCCCACCAACTCCAGTCAATTATTATAGAGGTTGATGAAATAAAAAATATTCACTTGAAATTTGGTGTAGGTACGTATGTATTGTAATGACATCTTGATTGAGATGATGAGATGATGAGATTGAAGTGAGCGGTTGTAACGAGTCCAGAAATCTCATTTTTGGCGTATATTATAAATACCAACGCCTCAAATTTATTCATGTCATCTACCTGAAATTTTATTAAAATTCTATGATCAATTATTTCCACATACTAGAGTGCAAATATAATCAAGATGTTTCCCTTTAGAGATACTTGGATGGGAAATTTGGAAATGGAAGTAGTGATTCCTTAGGCAACGGTTTTTTAATTACGCCCTCATAAGACTTTTTAATGGGGCCTCAAAGTGATCACTTAAGGGCAGAAGTAGAGTATCGCGTAATTTTCACGTGTATTATCGTTTACTTGAAACTCCCTTGCACAAATTATGATCAGTTATTCACGGTAAATATTGTACTGACATTTTAATGTCATTCAGATTGTGTATATAAGAATAATTTACTTAAACAATTATATTTTGTGAATTTGTAACACTTCCAAGTTTTTAATTTTACATTTATCCAAAGAATACAAATTAAATATCGTAAGAGCTATTGAACCTTGAAACGACCCCATAAGAACAAAAGTAGTGTGTCGCGTATTTTCACTTCCACATTCACGTAGTGAATTGGAAATGCAGTAACCGTAAAAAAATTTAAATTTTTTTTTGTTGCAATAGATTTAGAATATCATGAAACGTCGAGATTTTAAATTTGAGCGGAAAAAAAATTCTGTCTGTCAGTCGCTCTGTTGGTCTGTGACTTCTTTTTTTGTCTGCACGTTTTCTCTGGATTGACTTGAGATTTTATAGACGTATGTATTATAACGAGATCTGTATTAGGATTGTTTTTTGAACAAATCCGGTGAAGGGTCGGGGAGTAAATAAGGGTAAATAAGGGAAAATGACTAAAGCAAGCTAGTAAGAGTACAGAAACTTGAGGTTCAGCGAATATATTAGAAGCCATGGCTTCAAATTTTGTGATAATATCTTACATCCCCCACCACTCCCACTCCATTAGTTAAGGGATTGACAAAAATGAAATTGAGATATTTACTTGCAATGTGGTAAGTACCAATATATACTATAACAACATCTGGAGCTCGGTTATATTTTGAAATTATTCCGTTAAAGGATTGTGGGTTAAATAGAGGTAAATAGGGGAAAATTAGTAAAGCAAGCTGGTAAGAGTACAAAAACTTGGGATTTGGTGTATAAACTGGAAACCAAGGTCTCATATTTTTTTCTAATATTTCTCAACCCACCACATCCCCACTTCATTATTAAAAGGGTTGATATAATACAATTTAGATATTCAGTTGAAAATTGGTACCTGTATGTATTATAACCACATCTGTATATATTTTGTGATGATTCCGGTGAAGAGTTCAGGGGTAAGTAGGGGCAAATAGGAGAAAATATGTAGAGCAAACTGGTAAGAGTTCAGAAACTTGGATTTGGTGTAAATACTAGAAGCCAAAGCCTCATATTTTGTTATAACATTTTTCGACTCCTCCGCCACCTCCACTCCATTATTAAAGGGGCTGATACAATTAAATTGAGATATTCACGTGAAATTTGGTACACGTATGTGTTATAACGACATCTGGAACTAGATTATATTTTGAGATGATTCCGTTGAAGGGGTGGGGGCTAAGTAGAGGTAAATAGGAGAAAATGAAGAAACCAAGCTGGTAAGAGTACCTACAGAAACTTGATATTTCTTTATCATATTTTTCAAACCCCCAACCAACACCACTCCATTATTAAGGGGTTGATAAAATGAAATTGAGATATTCACTTGAAATTTGGTATACGTATATATTATAATGATACCTGATTGAGGTGTGTAAACTGGGAAAAATGAGTAAAGCAAGCTAAAGATTCCAGAAACTTCATTTTTGGCGTATATTCTAAGAACCAACGCCTCAATTTTTTTCTGATTCAACTATTATTAAAATTCTATGACCAATTATTTCCATATACTAAAGTGCAATTATAGTCAATAGACAAACAATTATAATTTTTTTAAATACATGAAAAAAACTTACGTCAACATGTAGGTTTTGAGATATACAATAAGATTATAGAGGCGTGCCAGACTTAATTTGACCGCAATCCTGATACACCCTCAATTCAAGTTTTTTTGTGTGTGTTTTCTTAAGTCATCGAATACATGGCTGACTCTTTTTTTAAATTAAAGTATACGCCTTCTAGTTATTAAAAAAATGAGGTTGCCTCTTCCTATTTGCCCGCGTCCCCTCATGGGAGCTTCGTTTCTAATTACCATAAGGCCTAAATCTATGAATTAAAACATTTATTTTTTATATATCTAGGTAATTTATAATTTTTTATTTTTAATAATCTCAATTTAATTCATTTTAAATTAATTAATATCAGTTATTATGACATACAAGGTGACTCACTAGTGTGTGGATGGTCAATAATTTCTCAACCGTTTGAAATTTGAAAAAATGTCTTAGATAAAAATTGTCGGAGGTCAAAAGTGGCATATTATAAAATTGATTTCAATTCGACAAGATGTTTCATATAGCGGAGGCAAGTTTATAGTTGATTTTTACTGCCCTCGAATAATAATAATAATAATAATATACTTTATTAATAGTATAAACATACTGTACAAACTACAATGACAAATGTTTACAAAACAAACACATAAAAAAAACAAATACACATGTATAAGAATAATAAAAAAAAATAAGAAGTAGCTACTTAAAATACAAAATGTTATACAATTAATTATTATTAATAATTTTATCTTTTATTGCAGTTTTAAACCTCTCTAAACTTGGTAAATCTCTAACATTTTTAGGTATATTATTATATTCCTTAATTCCATTAATTAATAACGACTTTTGCCCCTTCGTGGTTTTTCTGTGATCTATATACATATTACTTTTCCGCCTAGCATTATATGAATGAACATCTTTTACATATTTAATTAAATCACACAAATAAGTTGGTAACATATTATTGACAATTTTATAGATAAATACCATAGTTTGTATATAAATAATATAATTAACTGAGAAAATGTCTAACACATTTAACATTAAGTGAATAGGTGTATAGAGATCACATTTTAATATTGTTCGCATGCATTTATTTTGAGCAATTTGAAGATCGTTTTTCAAATTTTCATTTACTGAATGCAACACAGTAGTGCAATACATAAAATGTGGCAATATTATGGTTTTATATATTGTAAGTTTAGTGTAAGTTGATAGATCTTTACCTACTCGTTTCAGAAAATAATTTTTTTTGTTAATTTTCTTTATTAAATATTCAACATGCTGCTTAAATGATAATTCGCTATCTAATATCACTCCTAGGTATTTATGTTGACTTACAAGTTCAATTGTTTCGTTGTCTATTGTCACTATATGGTTACTGGTATTATATATATCAACTTGGTTTTTTGTTGATATTACCATACATTTACATTTTGATGCATTAATTTTTAATTTTTTGTGTTCAAAATACCTAGATAAATTATACAAATCTTCAGTCATTTCATTTGTTAATGTATTGTGGTTTTTACCAGTAATTGATAACAGTGCGTCGTCGGCAAATAAATGTAGTTTACAATTTTTTATTATTTTATGCATATCATTTATATAAATCAAAAACAGTAAAGGACCCAACACACTACCCTGCGGAACACCATAATTATTGACCATTTCTTCAGAAATTGTATCCCCTATTTTAACAACTTGTTTTATATATATATTGTATTCGAGAAAAAATCACCCTCCGAGGTTTTTTCGAAATTTGACGTTTCAGATCACGTAGATTACGAAAATATAGGTTTTTCAATTCCGTCAGTCTCTCTGTCTGTCTGTCTGTCTGTCTGTTGATGCATTAACTAAAAAACTACTTGACGGAGAGCAGTCAAATTTGGTAGGTAGTTGGCCCTATTGTCAGCGAAGAAATGGTTAAACTTTCACTGGAAAACATACAGGGTGGACCGTTGAAAGGGAATAAATAATGAAAACAATTTGTTTTGCTCAAAGTTGAAATTTCCACGTTTCATGACACGCTAAACGTATTTTGGAAAACAAAATTTTGAAAATTTCTTTCAACATTTTTTAAAGAATTTTCACCACTAAAGTAGCTGAATTTTTTTTTCTTTGTTCAGATTTAAAATTTACACGTTTCATGGCATTCTGAACCTATTTGAAAAAAAAATAAATTTTTAAATCATTTTTGAAATTTTTTTTTCCACGGATGGAAAAAAATGTATTTGCTTAAATTTCAAAATTTCCACGTTTCATTCTAAACCTGTTTCAGAAAAAAAAGTTTTGAAAAATTTTTTACCATTTTTGAAAAAATTCTTACCACTAAAATACATGAAAAATTTTTTCTTTCTTTGTTCAAATTTAAAATTTCCACGTTTCTTGGCATTCTACACCTATTTCAATTTTTTTTTTTAATATTTTTTTACCACTAGGTACTATAGAATACGTGACGTATTTTTTCTTTTGCTCAAATTTAAAATTTCAGAGCATTTTAGAACTATTTAAAGAAAAAATTTGAACATTAAAAAAAATTTCTTTTGCCACTACCATTTATAGAATAGATGAAAAAATTTTCTTTTGCTCAAATTTAAAATTTTCAGGTTTCATGACATTCTAAGCCTATTTCAGGAAAAAAAAATGTTGAAATTCTTTTTACCAATATTTTTGAAAAAATTTTTACAACTAGAATAGATGGAGAAGAAATTGAAAATTTTTTTGAAAAAATCTAATCTTTTTTTGCAGTAAGTACCATAGAATTGATGGAATTTTTTTCTCGTTCAAATTTAAAATTTTCACGAATCATGACATTCTAAGCCTATTCCAAAAATTATCAAAATAAAAAAAATTTAAAATTTTAAAATTTTTCACCACCACAAAATATAAAATAGATGACGGGAAAAAATTGTTTTTGCTCGGATTTAAGATTTCCACGTCTCAAGACATTCTTAACCTATTAAAAAAATTAAATGTTTTAACCATTCCACCATGTGAATGTGGAACTGAAAATATGACACATGGCAATAATATTTGGCATATGCACCTATTATAGTTTTATTGAAAAATGTACAGGATGGTCATCCCAAGAAATAATTCAACCATGGTGGATATTTGTAAAGGTATTTGCGCAAGCCTTCCATATTTGGCACCTGTTATTTAGTATTAAATTTTTACTGTCGGATGACCACTCTGTATATTTTTTTGACCAAAAGTTATCAGGGTTTCTTTGTAATAATAATGATGACTATATTCCGATTATTATTTTCAATGTCATTTCGTAAATAATATTTTTTTAAAGTGACCGCCATGCACAAATACAGAGGGAAGTTCTGTGTAAATACTTTTACCGATTTTTTTTAAATGGAATAAACATGTTTTTCAAATATTTATATGTGACTCTTGATTCTCTATCCATATATGATTTTTGAACTAACATTGAGGCGTTGTCAAGTTATTCCACAGTTTCTGGTAAAAAATGCATTTGCCGCTTTCAAGAGTAAAATCTGTAAAAAACGTGTTTTCATAAATTAGATCGTAATTTCATTTCCAATGTTAGTCAAGGTTATGTACTAATTTCAAGGCCTCTCAAGCTTCCACATATTTAAACTACCATAACTCAATTTTTCTTCAAATGGATGCCCATGCCTGTTTTTAGTCAAAATGTTTCAGCAATCACTTATCTATTAAGGCCAACTTTTTCCGATGGTTTTTTGAAAAATTCGAGGAAAAATCAAGTCGACAGGAAAGTCTAGGCAATTGATTACTGAAACATTTTAAATAAAAACATACAACATACTCTTGAACTCGGCAAATGCATTTTTACCAGAAACTGTGGAATAATTTGACAACGCCGCAGTGTCACATATAAATATATGAAAACAATGTTTGATGTTCCATTTAGAAAAATCAACTATTAACTTGCCTCCGCTATATGAAATACTCTGTCGAATTGAAAACAATTTTATAATATGCCACTTTTGACTTTTTTTAGCTGAGACATTTTTGCAAATTTCAAACGGTTCAGGAGTTAATAACCATCTACAAACTTGTGACTCACCCTGTATGTCATAATAACTGATAATAATTAATTTAAAATGAATTAAATTGAGATTATTAATAATAAAAAATCATAAATTATCTAGATATATAAAAAATTAATGTTCTAATTCATAGATTTAGCCAGTGCTTATAGGCCTTATGGTAATTAGAAACCAAGCTGCCATGAGGGGATGCGGGCAAATAAGAAGCCACCCTCATTTTTTTAATAACTATAAGAGTTGTACTTTAATTTAAAGAAAGAGTCATCCTTGTATTCGATGACTTAAGAAAACACACAAAAAAACTTGAATTGAGGGTGTATCAGGGTTACGTGCAAATTAAGCCGGGCACCCCACTATAATCTCATTGCGTATCTCAAAACCTACGTCTTGACGTAAGTTCTATTCACGTATTCGATGACTTAAGGAAACATAATAAATCGTGGCCTGAAGTGACGCCAATATTCTATGACGCGGGCAAAATTTGCTTATATGGAAAGTGGCTCCCTGTAGGTCTGTGGTAGTACTTACTTACTCACACAAAGTTTTTCATGCATCTTGTCAATAGGAAATCTGTACAGATGGCTCTCTGCCTAATATTCTTTATTGGATTTTGCAAACAGCAGAAAGAATTATCTATAAGAACTAAAAATAAAAACTGTCTGTAAAATTATTGATTTCCAATTTTTGAATTATTTCGATAACCTGAAATCTGGTTATGCTGGCATTTAAAATCCTAATATGAATTTGTCTATTTCTTATTTGATAATTTTCATTGCAACACTAGTATCCACAGAGTCCCCTACGGCCATGCAGAGTAAAGTAGTATCTACATAGCACCTTATGAGAAATTGCCAAAGACAAGGTATGTAAATAAATTCAGTTAAGGCCTTTTTTCCTATTTTTAACTTAACCTTCGTGATCGTAAGGGGCTATTTAGATATTAGTTTACTCTGCATTGCCGTAGAGTCTATGAGGATGTTAGTGTTGAGAATTGTCAAATAAGATATAGACGAATTCATTAAGATATTATATATTTTTTAACGCCGAAGTAAGGACGTCTGCCTCGATTATGCCCTTGATTTTTATTACATATTTAATAATTTTGCCCAGAGATTTCTCATTAAGCATAAAATTTTAAGTGTAACAGTTTTTTTTCGATTTAAAAAATTTCAAAAAATAAGTGATACGAATTTTTTTTTTAATTTTTTCAAAATAACCACGTCAGATGAACGAGACGTCAGAAAATTGCTAAGTAGACTATGAAAGTAGGAAATGATTAGTAAGGTTGTAGACTTGTCTGTAATGAACAAGAAAGTTGTTTGAATTACTGACAGGTACGACTATTTTTAGGCTTTTCTAAAACGACGGAATTTCATTTTCATTTTCATTTCCGTAGGGGTCCCATGGAACATTCTTTCAATGGGATAGTGAGTGATATTTTCTTTTATTAATCACAAATAATGATTCATAAACCTTAATTTTTCAGACATTAATCATTTCGTAACGATGTCCCCCGTAATCGATATATATTTAATAATTTTAAAAATATAGTTTAGTTACCTGTCTTAAGAGCTTCATTACTAATAAATTGTAATAACTGATAAGTAAACACTAATCACGAAAAACTATGCACACATTTACGGCAGTGACCTTTATGTTCTGCCTGTCTCTTGAGTTTCCATTTCTACTTTATCTTCATCTTTTATGTGAATCTCCCGCCACACTTTAAGGATACTTCAAAATCTATTCAATGCAATATTTTGGCTGCTAATTGCTAATAATTTTTACTGCTATTTATCATAATAAGTAATCGCTCCCGAAATCTACAGTTTGTGATGCGACATTATATTTGAAGAAATTAAATTCTAAATTTAATTGAACGTACGGCAAACATATATCCTGCGTAAATGGTATTTCACGTAGTTCGTTTTTCTGATGAGGATTCAGGATCTGCAACTTATACAGGGTGTCTAGTGTATAGTACAAGTACAATGATATGTTACTCAAATGAAGTAAGTAGTTCTTCTAAATATTTTTTGAACTCAAACCTATTTTTTTCAACTCAAACCTACTTTTATTTAAAATTATTCGAAAGTGGGCAATATTTTCATTTTCATAGGTACTGCAATTATAAGCAGAAGATGGAAAAGATAAGGATATTGTGATCATTTGGCGTGCCATTGCTACATATTTTACAGTGTTGCCACTCTGACACTTAAAAATAATAACAGAGTTTTACTTTTACCTTCTTCTTCTTCTTCTTATGGCTTTATAACCCTACGTAGGTTCTTGCCTGCTCGACAATTATTTTCCATTCTGCCCTCTCAGAAATAGTACTTCTCCATCCTTTCACTCCCAATGTCCTAATGTCTTGCTCCACATTTTCGATCCATCTCTTCCGTGGCCTTCCTCTGAGATGTTTCCAGTCGGCTTCCATCGCATTATTCTTTTTGTTGTCATCCATTCTTTGCACATAACTCAACCACTCTAATCTCCTCTCTCTTACGAATCTAACAATATCGGCTCCTTGAATCAGATGGTTAAGTTCATGGTTCTTTCTTATTCTCCAGGAGCCGTCTTCCTTCTGGATGGGGCCATATGTTCTTCGTAGAATTCTTCTTTCAAAGACTCTCAGCTGGTTCACGTCAGCACTGCATAATGTCCACGCTTCGCACTCATATGTGACTTCAGACATTTGATGATACTTATTATTTCTTCATAGGTGAGCTCTTCGATGCATGGTTCCATTGTGTGATACGCAAGTTGTTCAGCTTCCGTTTCGTCTTTTGATAGTATATTTTCAAAACACTTACTCCACTTTTGCATTATTTCACTTTCCTCTGTCAAGAAGTTTCCCCGTGTATCTCTACATGCTGTTAATTTTGGTCTATATTTTTGTTTTAATCGTTTAGTTTTTTATAGAATTTGTTGTTTTCGTTTCTACTATGATATTCCACCAAATCCACAATTTCTTGCTTTATCGCTTCTCGTTTTTTCCTTCTGCATACCCACCTGAGTACTATTTTCATTCTAGAGCGCTCCGCTCGGGTCTTGTATTTCGTTGTGGACAGTTCGTTCTCACTTTTTCCTTCTCATCTACAGCAGCTCTGCATTCATTGTCATACCAGTCTTCATTCATTGTTCTTTTGGTTTCTCCTATTATTTCATTTATTGCCTTGAGGATTGAATTATTTACACAGCTCCATTCATCCACAACTCAATCCTTTCCCTCTTTCTGTAAAAGTTGTCTTAGCTTCCGTTGATAATTCAGTTCAACTTGCTCATCTTTTAGTTTCGCGGTGTTCCACTTTTTCGCTCTTCCTTCTGTTATGGTGGGTGTTTTTGTCTCATCTTCACCCCTACCAAGAAATGGTCAGAGTCAGAGTTCACCTCGTGAAACGTCCTGACATTCTCTATATCGGTTGCCCAACTCATGGATACCAGCACATGATCAAACTGGTTGGTTTCGATAATTTCTGGTATTCTCTTTAAAAATGCCTTTCCTAGGGAACCATGTGCTCATGACTTGCTGCAAATTTGGCTACGCGTAGACCATCGTTACTATTTTTATATTTACCTGTCTACCAAACAGGCTTTCGAAAGCTTTCTTCTTTCCAAGCTATCTCCTAACACTACACTGAGAGAATGATTTATTTGAGAGAAGCAAATTTTGTTTCCACGAAAGGAATGATTTATTTGTATTTGACCAATTAAATATTTCTTTGTGGATACCAAGGCATTTATTTGAAAATGAAAACTAAATATTTATTATTTTCAAATAAATCAAAGTACTCATTAGTAAGAAATATTTGTTTCTGAGCAATATGTATTTGTTTGTCATAAACAAGGCAATAAATTTCTTGGATTTGTTTGTAGCGAACAAGTATTTATTTAATAAATATTTCTTTCTCAACAACATATGGAATTATTTGCCTTAATATACCGCGTTTCTTCGAAATTGTATGTCGATTGGAGCAAAAAAATTGTCGTATTTTTGCTTTTAGGAGAAAAGGTTTTGTTCATTAAAAAATAATATAAAGATAATGATAATTAAAATGTGTTGTACAGAACATCCAAAAAAGTATGACATATTAAGTATAACTTCATGAGTGTTTTCCCGTGTAGTTGGTAGGCTCCTGTTGGAGCCATGGTTGTCTGAACGATGTTTCGGCGGAATCTCATCTGCCACCATCAGGTTCTCTCTGAAAGCTGCCTACTGCTGCTGCCACTGCTACTACTGTTGCCGCTGCTACTGCTGCTCCTCATTGCTCGAACTTCAGTTCAGTGCGAGCAACGAGGAGCAGCAGTAGCAGCGGCAGCAACAGCAGTAGGCAGCTTTCAGCAAAAACCTGATGAGATTCCGCCGAAACATCGTTCAGGCAACCATTGCCTCAAGAGGAACCTACCAACTATACGGGAAAACACCCGGAAGTAAACCACTTCATTTAACACCCGTGAAAACCTAAGAAATATATATACATATATACATTATATATATATATATATATATATATATATATATATATATATATATATATATATATATATATATATATATATATATACATATATATATATATATATATATATATATATATTGTTCTATTATCTGATATCTATTTTATTTTTTATACGTTCGAAATTACTTTTTGAAAGTAAATTGAAATGATTTTATTGAGCGCCAAACAGTTTCTTAAAAGCTGTTAATATTATAGACTATAGAACACCATTAGCATGACCATCTACAATCTATAGAATGACTCTTACTCAGGGTCCAACGAAGTCGGTTCAATAAATGCTCATCGATCAAGATAACAATCTAAATAAATCAAACTCAGTATTGAACGAACAAAGTATTAATTTATTAACAAATTTAAACTTGGAATGTAATTAACAAATTTAAATAACAAAATCTAACTTAACTAAAATGATAAATATGGCCTTTATTTAAAATAAATATGTACCATGGATTTCTGATATTGTAAAGCTTTACCTTGTCTTTCCTTCGAGTCGAGTAATGTTAAATTATAACCTCTAACTGGTTATTATGATCCTTGAAATATAATATCACTTGACTGACTTTTTAAACCTCTCAAGGCTTCTTCTTCTTCTTTTCTGGATTGACGTTTGTTAATAACCTCCAATTTATTTTCAAGATCTCCTTGAAATATTTCTATCACTTGATTGACGTTTGAAATTTCTTCACCATATAAATTTGCTAACTGAATTAACAAATACTTCCCTCTTCTAAATCTGCTTTCCGGATAATCTACTTCTTAATACTTTCAAAGTATACTCACTTCTTATATTTAATCAACTTTTACAATTTATTCTTGATATCAATATATCTGGATTGTAATATCCTAACCTTCAAATTATTCACCACTTTTCTTTTCTTTTCAATTTATTTATTTATTCTTGGATGAATATTTTTCGCAGCTCGCTGTTCAGCGGTGTATGATCAACTGATTTGTTATTTTTAGTCGTTTCAATGGGTTAATTTCCAATATTTCAATTGTTTTTTCTATTTTGATCTATTATTTCAAAATTTAAATTTAATTTAAAATTTAAACTATTCAGTTTTGTTTGTTCTTTACCTTAATTGAATACTGTTTTTAATTCTTTAATTTTCCTGATGAATTTCTTATTCTACTTTTCAGGATTAAGTGAATAATTGTAATTACTCGAAATATATTGACATATTACATATACTTTCTTAAAATCTACTTATAACTACAATTAACAATTCCAATCTCAAATAAATACTAATTCATACATTTAGATGAATAGCAATGATAAACATAAAATGCTAGTAGTTAAAAACGTACTGCAGTTTTTCATACTGACATAATATTGATATAATAAACTAAAAGAATAAATTGATATGCCAACAAACATTTAACATCATACTATTAGTCCTTTCTTTCTGCATGATGTGAAATATCATTTACAAAACACCTTTCTGCAATGATATTTGCAAATATCTGAAAACTTAAAATGTCATTCAATGTTTTGTAATCTATGGACTTACTATTTCTGAATTTATCACGCTGCAATGCAACTACTGTTAATAGTCTTTCATTCAATATTCATTTTGTGTAGATTTACAGTGTTTCTACACAATTTAGAATTTTCAGCCCTAAATTTTGACATGAATGTCAGATTTTATAAAATTTACTTTTTTGTTTTCCAATTTGATTCTAAATCATTTTAAATGAGACTGTGAGTCTCGACAAGTTCATATTTTATTATATACTATTTAGAATAACCTTGTTAAACTAAAATAACTTCATTTTATGTTTATTTTAATATTTTGTTCTAATTCAATATCAAGTTTCATTCTCTGCATCCTACTCGATGAGAATAAGTGAACTTGAATCAATTAAATAAACCACAGATATTCCTGCTTCTGTATGATCCGTTAAAGTAAAACTGTTATGGTTATTTTCTAAAGTACATACAAATTTGTGAATTTTATTTATGATTTCAAACACGATACTTCGGTAGTGTTCCACAGTGTGGATACACAGCATAACCCCCTAAACTAATAGAATTTTGACATGTGAAAATTTTGTTAGTTTTAACAACATGATGTGACATTCACACTGTCAAAGTTTATTTACAATTTAAAAGTGATCTACTCAGGATCATTTGGATAACTTAAGAGTAATCTATCCTGGATCATATGGATAATTTATCCCCATGTGACAACTTCCCGGTAATGATTCTTCCTTATTACAGTTTAAAACGTTTTCGTTTTCATTTATAATATTACCTACTTCAAGTTGTTGCGCATAGCCCTTTGCTATTGTAGGTTCATAATCAATTGAATTGTTGTATTTTTGAGACAAATTTTTAAAAATTTTATCATATCTAGAGTAACGACTTATCAGAAAGGTTTCAGGCTTCTTATCATTATTTATTTGAACACATGTGGTTCCCACTATATGCTCACCGCAAAATTCATTATCATTATTGGACCTATGCCATTTGATACATTAATTATTTCGGCATCATTGCCATTCAATTCATTAATTATTTCGGCACCTTTGCCATTCAATTCATTAACACTACAGAAAGGTATTCTTTCACCTTCTATTTTTAGGATTCTTTCTCCTAATACAATATTTGCCTTTTTTCTGATAAGATGTCGTCTCCCAATATAACATCATTTTCTATACAGTCGCCTATTTTTTTACAATTATTACCTACATTTAAAACAACTTTATCTAAAAATCCTGATTTCTATTTCTATCATTTACTTGTGCTGTTTCTATTTTATTTATATTAGAGTGCGTGTTTTCATCTACTCTATTTCCCCTTTGAATATTGATATTAGCCACTTGTGCATATGACTCATTATTTTTAACATAGCCCCCTCTCTCTCTGCAATCATTATCATGATGACGTTTCTCAAAACCCTGCTTTTCATTCCTATAATTGTCATATTCATATTGTCCATAACCTCCTCGTTCCTTTCTATCATTGTCATATTGACGTTTCTCATAACCCTGCTATTCATTCCTATCATTGTCATATTGACGTTTCTCATAACCCTGCTTTTCATACCTATCATTGTCATATTGACGTTTCTCATAACCCCCTCGTTCCTTTCTATCATTGTCATATTGACGACCATAATCCTGCTTTTCCTTCCTATCATATTGACCATAACCTTGTCTTTCTCTTCTATCATTTTCATTCCTATTCTGATCATAACCCCACTTGTTATAATATCTACTATTATTTTCCCTATTCTGACTAGCCTTCCTATCAAAACTCTGATGATAATCATCTAATTCTCTTAAATAATCAATTAAATCATCTAACTTTGCAATTCTTTGCGTAATAATAACATTCTGGATATCCCCTGAAAAATGCCTAGCTAAATATCTGACCATTTCACTTTCTGTGAATTTTGGTTCTAGATGTCTAATATTGTATACTTTTCTAAGTACATAATTTTCCCTAGAAATACCTTTATTTTCTACATAGTTACCATTAAATAGGTCTTGTCTTATTTTCAACTGAGTGTAATCACTCCAATATTGTTTTAAGACTAGAGCTTCAAATTCCTCTATAGTCTCAAACCTGTCCATTATAACTGAATACCAGATTTCCGCTTCTCCCTTTAACATGTCTTGTATGTTTGCTTTTAGGTTTGCATTTACGTGTTGTGTTTCCATGTGTTGTTTCAAACGTGCAATGAAAATTTTAGGGTGTATACGGTTATCTCCGTAAAAATAAAATGGTGTTTTGTTGCATGTGTAAGTATGTGTGGGTAATTGTGTTAATTGTGTACGTGTGGTATCCTTCAACAACTTCGTGTTCTGTTCTATCTTGCTATCCTGTTCTTTTATCTTGCTATCATATTTATCCTCCTGTTTCTTCATTCTGCTATCTACTGCAGTCATTCCATCTTCAAACATAGTTACTACTTCCTCTCTTATTTCTTTTACTGCCTCATTTACCTTAATACCAATTTCTTCGTTGACTGACTCTCCCATTTTCTCCCATTTACTCTCCAAATTTTCAATCTTATTTCTTACTTCTGTATTGCTTTCTTCCATTTTCTGTATATTATCATCTATTTTTTTACCCATGTTTTCTTCCAGCTTTTGCATATTTTTGTTAATATTTTCTTCTAGTCGCTGGTTATTTTGATTCATGTTTGCTTCCAAAGTTTGGTTATTTTGTACCATTTGTACCTTAATGTTGCCAATGTTTTCTCCAATACTATGATTCATTCCAGTAATCATTTCCATCAACTTCTGGAGCATGTTTGGATCAGGTTGTGTGTTTGTGCAACTGTGGATGTACCCTGTGTAGTTTCCTCTGGATTCATGGTTGTTGTCTTACCTGACTTTAACCTCATATAAATTATATTTGTTTCTAATTTGACAATGCCTTGTTGTCAAAACTATCAAAATAAATTATTTGATCTATTATCTTTCAAATGTATGCTTGAAATGATAAACTATTCTCAAGTTGTATTTATTCAATCGCTTTCCTGATCGCTCCACGTTAACAAGCCATAAATGTTCTATTGTCTGATATCTATTTTATTTTTTATACGTTCGAAATTACTTTTTGAAAGTAAATTGAAATGATTTTATTGAGCGCCAAACAGTTTCTTAAAAGCTGTTAATATTATAGACTATAGAACACCATTAGCATGACCATCTACAATCTATAGAATGACTCTTACTCAGGGTCCAACGAAGTCGGTTCAATAAATGCTCATCGATCAAGATAACAATCTAAATAAATCAAACTCAGTATTGAACGAACAAAGTATTAATTTATTAACAAATTTGAACTTGGAATGTAATTAACAAATTTAAATAACAAAATCTAACTTAACTAAAATGATAAATATGGCCTTTATTTAAAATAAATATGTACCATGGATTTCTGATATTGTAAAGCTTTACCTTGTCTTTCCTTCGAGTCGAGTAATGTTAAATTATAACCTCTAACTGGTTATTATGATCCTTGAAATATAATATCACTTGACTGACTTTTTAAACCTCTCAAGGCTTCTTCTTCTTCTTTTCTGGATTGACGTTTGTTTATAACCTCCAATTTATTTTCAAGATTTCCTTGAAATATTTCTATCACTTGATTGACGTTTGAAATTTCTTCACCATATAAATTTGCTAACTGAATTAACAAATACTTCCCTCTTCTAAATCTGCTTTCCGGATAATCTACTTCTTAATACTTTCAAAGTATACTCACTTCTTATATTTAATCAACTTTTACAATTTATTCTTGATATCAATATATCTGGATTGTAATATCCTAACATTCAAATTATTCACCACTTTTCTTTTCTTTTCAATTTATTTATTTATTCTTGGATGAATATTTTTCGCAGCTCGCTGTTCAGCGGTGTATGATCAACTGATTTGTTATTTTTAGTCGTTTCAATGGGTTAATTTCCAATATTTCAATTGTTTTTTCTATTTTGATCTATTATTTCAAAATTTAATTTTAATTTAAAATTTAAACTATATATAGTTTTGTTTGTTCTTTACCTTAATTGAATACTGTTTTTAATTCTTTAATTTTCCTGATGAATTTCTTATTCTACTTTTCAGGATTAAGTGAATAATTGTAATTACTCGAAATATATTGACATATTACATATACTTTCTTAAAATCTACTTATAACTACAATTAACAATTCCAATCTCAAATAAATACTAATTCATACATTTAGATGAATAGCAATGATAAACATAAAATGCTAGTAGTTAAAAACGTACTGCAGTTTTTCATACTGACATAATATTGATATAATAAACTAAAACAATAAATTGATATGCCAACAAACATTTAACATCATACTATTAGTCCTTTCTTTCTGCATGATGTGAAATATCATTTACAAAACACCTTTCTGCAATGATATTTGCAAATATCTGAAAACTTAAAATGTCATTCAATGTTTTGTAATCTATGGACTTACTATTTCTGAATTTATCACGCTGCAATGCAACTACTGTTAATAGTCTTTCATTCAATATTCATTTTGTGTAGATTTACAGTGTTTCTATACATACAAATTTGTGAATTTTATTTATGATTTCAAACACGATACTTAGGTAGTGTTCCACAGTGTGGATACACAGCAATATATATATATATATATATATATATATATATATATATATATATATATATATATATATATATATATATATATATATATATATATATATATATATATATATATATATATATATATATATATATATATATATATATATATATATATATATATATATATATAAAAAATTTTAATTTAACTTCAGGGATGCAGTCACTGGGTTCAAAAAAGAAGACTCTTTTTTAAATTCAAGCTTTCGAAACTTTATTGTTTCTTCCTCAGGAATTCTACAAAAATGTTTATACATTGTAATTATATTATTTAAAAAATGTGAAAAGTACTTACTAAATTGAGGTTATAAATAAAATTGGCATGTCCTAAGGACCATAGAAAACATTGCTATTACAATTTAAAACACTACATTTTGATTCAATCTAAGTTAAAAGCAAAATCCTTAATCGAGAAGTTGCATCAGCCACTTCGAAAACTGAACAGATACCAGTCAACTACGTTTTATGAAAATTCGAAGAAAGCAGCGGAATGTTGACAAAAAAAAAACACGAAATATCAGGACTGGAGCAGAGAGATAGGGGGTGCCAAGCCCCTCTCTCTCTACTCCAGGCCTGACATAAATGGATGCCAACACAACAGATCAAATGAAACCAATTGTTAAAAGTAGTGTACAGGGTGTTGTCACTGTTCCTTCTATTAGCGTGTGCATGTAATAAATACGTGTATAAAATACTGAGACCTTCGATATCACTTCTGGCATTCATAGCATCTGGTTCGTTAAAGATATGACACATCTCCAGGAAAGTCCTTTTATGATGGTTTTTTTGAAAATCCAAAATCTTAACTTCATCGTAGTTAAGATTATGGTTTAACGTTAGAGCATGTTTGGTTAACATCGAAGACTCTTTGTTGAGTCTCACGTCGCTCCTGTGTGAAGTGATCCTATCTTTAACTGTTCTACCAGTTTGACCTATATACTTTTTTTCACAATTCATGCAAGAGATGCAATATACCACATTGGAATAATTTTTTAATTCGTCTTTGTCTTTCAATTTAGCAAAAAGATTGTTGATGGTTATTTTGTTTTTAAATGCTAATTTTATGTGAGAGAATCTTGCAAATAATTTCCTTAATTTAAGAGACACCAGTGCTATGTTCGGTACAGAAAAATAAAATACGTTGTTACCCATGTCCTGGTTCTCAACCATACCGGGCACAATCCCGTCACGACGTCCATCATTTAAACTGTCATTAGCCGTTGTTCTGCTGAAAATCAGTTTTTTTGTTAAAGTCGGTGGATAACCACACTTAACAAATAATTCTGACAATTTTTTAAGATTAGCTGCTACAAGGGAGGTATGTGAGGTGTTCATAACCCTATTTTTCATTCCCAACAGTACATTGATTTTTTGTCTTTCAGAGTGGAACGATTCATAGTGTAAATATCGTCCAGATGACCCTGGTTTAGTGTACCAAGAAGTGATAACCTTATTGTCTACCCGCCTTATCAGTTGGGTATCCAAGAAGGGGACTCTGTTGTTTTCGTCTTCTTCTTCTATGGTAAATTTCAAACGTTGATTGTAATTATTGAACACCTCTAATAAGCGTTCTTTACAATTGTTGGGAATACTAAGTATGATATCGTCTACATATTTTTTAAGAAAGGGAACCTCAAAACCTAGTTGCAGCAGACAGTCATTGATCAAGTCGTCCATGACGTACTGTGCCAATATGGGTGAGACCGGACTCCCCATAGGCATGCCTAAGGTTTGTTTGTAAATAATATTGTTGAAACTGAACACAGTGGTGTCAAATAAAAAAGTTATTAGTTCCAAGAATCTTCTTTTTGAAATACTACAATGTAATTGTATTTCCTCCCAGTGGCGTTCGACCGAGCTTTTCGCTAGGTCTACTGTCGGTCGAACGCCACTGGGAGGAAATACAATTGTCTCTTAAATTAAGGAAATTATTTGCAAGATTCTCTCACATAAAATTAGCATTTAAAAACAAAATAACCATCAACAATCTTTTTGCTAAATTGAAAGACAAAGACGAATTAAAAAATTATTCCAATGTGGTATATTGCATCTCTTGCATGAATTGTGAAAAAAAGTATATAGGTCAAACTGGTAGAAAAGTTAAAGATAGGATCACTTCACACAGGAGCGACGTGAGACTCAACAAAGAGTCTTCGATGTTAACCAAACATGCTCTAACGTTAAACCATAATCTTAACTACGATGAAGTTAAGATTTTGGATTTTCAAAAAACCATCATAAAAGGACTTTCCTGGAGATGTGTCATATCTTTAACGAACCAGATGCTATGAATGCCAGAAGTGATATCGAAGGTCTCAGTATTTTATACACGTATTTATTACATGCACACGCTAATAGAAGGAACAGTGACAACACCCTGTACACTACTTTTCACAATTGGTTTCATTTGATCTGTTGTGTTGGCATCCATTTATGTCAGGCCTGGAGTAGAGAGAGAGGGGCTTGGCACCCCCTATCTCTCTGCTCCAGTCCTGATATTTCGTGGTTTTTTTTTTGTCAACATTCCGCTGCTTTCTTCGAATTTTCATAAAACGTAGTTGACTGGTATCTGTTCAGTTTTCGAAGTGGCTGATGCAACTTCTCGATTAAGGATTTTGCTTTTAACTTAGATTGAATCAAAATGTAGTGTTTTAAATTGTAATAGCAATGTTTTCTATGGTCCTTAGGACATGCCAATTTTATTTATAACCTCAATTTAGTAAGTACTTTTCACATTTTTTAAATAATATAATTACAATGTATAAACATTTTTGTAGAATTCCTGAGGAAGAAACAATAAAGTTTCGAAAGGTTGAATTTAAAAAAGAGTCTTCTTTTTTGAACCCAGTGACTGCATCCCTGAAGTTAAATTAAATTTTTTTATATATATATATATATATATATATATATATATATATATATATATATATATATATATATATATATATATATATAATGTATATATGTATATATATTTCTTAGGTTTTCACGGGTGCTAAATGAAGTGGTTTACTTCCGGGTGTTTTCCCGTATAGTTGGTAGGTTCCTCTTGAGGCAATGGTTGCCTGAACGATGTTTCGGCGGAATCTCATCAGGTTTTTGCTGAAAGCTGCCTACTGCTGTTGCTGCCGCTGCTACTGCTGCTCCTCGTTGCTCGCACTGAACTGAAGTTCGAGCAATGAGGAGCAGCAGTAGCAGCGGCAACAGTAGTAGCAGTGGCAGCAGCAGTAGGCAGCTTTCAGAGAGAACCTGATGGTGGCAGATGAGATTCCGCCGAAACATCGTTCAGACAACCATGGCTCCAACAGGAGCCTACCAACTACACGGGAAAACACTCATGAAGTTATACTTAATATGTCATACTTTTTTGGATGTTCTGTACAACACATTTTAATTATCATTATCTTTATATTATTTTTTAATGAACAAAACCTTTTCTCCTAAAAGCAAAAATACGACAATTTTTTTGCTCCAATCGACATACAATTTCGAAGAAACGCGGTATATTAAGGCAAATAATTCCATATGTTGTTGAGAAAGAAATATTTATTAAATAAATACTTGTTCGCTACAAACAAATCCAAGAAATTTATTAAGAAGCCTTGTTTATGACAAACAAATACATATTGCTCAGAAACAAATATTTCTTACTAATGAGTACTTTGATTTATTTGAAAATAATAAATATTTAGTTTTCATTTTCAAATAAATGCCTTGGTATCCACAAAGAAATATTTAATTGGTCAAATACAAATAAATCATTCCTTTCGTGGAAACAAAATTTGCTTCTCTCAAATAAATCATTCTCTCAGTGTAGTGTTAGGAGACAGCTTGGAAAGAAGAAAGCTTTCGAAAGCCTGTTTGGTAGACAGGTAAATATAAAAATAGTAACGATGGTCTACGCGTAGCCCAATTTGCAGCAAGTCATGAGCACATGGTTCCCTAGGAACGGCATTTTTAAAGAGAATACCAGAAATTATCGAAACCAACCAGTTTGATCATGTGCTGGTATCCATGAGTTGGGCAACCGATATAGAGAATGTCAGGACGTTTCACGAGGTGAACTCTGACTCTGACCATTTCTTGGTAGGGGTGAAGATGAGACCAAAACACCCACCATAACAGAAGGAAAGTCAAAAAGAGCGAAAAAGTGGAACACCGCGAAACTAAAAGATGAGCAAGTCGAACTGAATTATCAACGGAAGCTAAGACAACTTTTACAGAAAGAGGGAAAGGATTGAGTGTTGTGGATGAATGGAGCTGTGTAAATATATATATATATATATATATATATATATATATATATATATATATATATATATATATATATATATATATATATATATAGATATATATATATATATATATATATATATATATATATATATATATATATATATATATATATATATATATATATATATATATATATATATATATATATATATATATATGACATGATATTTGCCACACGAACAGACAGACACTGTATAAATAATATCAACAAAAAAATAAATTAAAATTAAAAAATTTAAACATAATGCTATATGCGAATTAATTTATTATACTATAGAAACGAGCACTCGAGGCATGATGTATCGAGCAGACTCCAGAATGTATTTACAACTAAGCCTGAACTGTAAATGGGAACAGAGTAGCAGGATTCAAATATTTAGAATTATATGTGTATAATTGTAAGTTGTGAAAACATGATTTTAAACATTAATTGTATTTTACCTTATCATAATGGACTTTTAAATAAAGAAACGTGATTGTAAAAACGCCCATATACAGCCAGAACAGTACTGAAGCATCCATGGTGTCCAAAGACATGTTCTAGTTTCATCTTCTTGAAGACCCATGCAAAAGCTCAGCGACTGGGCTATAATAAAAATAAATTTTGTTAAAATATTTTAAATTAAGAACTTAAACGCTACCTAGCTAGTGTAAACATGAACTTTTAATCATTTAAAAAGTAATTATATAATTAGAATACAAACACAATAGGTGTAATCCACTTTAAAAACAGTATTACCCAAATGTCAAAATGGAGACTCGTCTATTGAAAATATTACTACTAAAGCACATCGTAATAGCTCCAAATGGTATAAAATATGTAAAGACTCATGTAAACTATACTTACATTGTGTGTGCCCATAATTTAAAGGACTATTGTAAGGCCCACGATGTTATTTGAGAATGACCATAGCGTAGCTCAACGATTATTATAAAAACCATTATATAAATGAACTTTACCAATGAAATATATGGTTGCAGTGAAACAGGACTCACTATACTTCATTTACATTGCATTATGTTCCATTAATTTGTTCATCTAGGAGGTATGAGATGGTGTTGAAAAGTACCCGCTACCCCTAGAACACAAAATGTTATCTATATGAATTTAAAATGTTTGTAACAATGTTTATTGTGTGTATAATTAGTAATACAAAGCTCGTTTACAACCTGGAAACCAAACTTTGTATGTAAAATAGAATTTAAGAAAAATATTGTATAAATTTCAGCAATTTTGAAATTTCATTGATACTAAATAAAACATAGAGTGTGGCATATGGAAATGTTCAGAATTTAATGCAGATTAATAATTTAATAGTAAAATCCAGCTTTAGAACTCCTACACAAAAATAAGTGTAAATACAGAATTCAATAAAATAATTTTAATAATCAAGCAATCCAATCATGTCAAAAACGTCAAATTAGGCCAATTAAAAAGCTTGAATTTTTAAAACAGTCACCCATTAGAGTTCGTAGAGACAACATCTAGAATTGTTGATCCAGAAAATTATAACCTTAAAAAAAAATTTAAATAAACAAATAATAACCAAAAGTGCCAAGAAAGTTAAAGTAGAGCCGTTTGTACTCAAGGTTAAGAGTAGACAAATAATTTAAATGCATATCTAGCAAGAAGTGATAATTAATAATATACAATTTACAAAGTTCCTGAAATTTAAATTTTTAAATGTTTTGAGAAGGTAAACAAAATTATAATTGAAAGTATTTCATATGTTGTAAACATCCTAAGAGAAAAATTAAGTGCTACGAAAGGTAACAGTACCTACCTTTTAAAATAAAATGTTATCGGTATTAAAAATAAGTGTTTCGTCCAGTAAATTAATCAAGAAAGCAGAATTCATATCACAGGCCACTAAAGTGAAGCTCCAAACGTCAACGATTCGCCAGGTATCGCAGATAAGGAAGTAAGACTGCCGGCAGCGCCACGAGTGCGAGTGAAATGTCGAACTAATCGAGCAGCGACAATAAATCCATGGTAAATATTTTCTTAAAAATTGCAATTTTCATAAATAAAAGGCCATATTAATTTTATTTTAGTAATTAGGTCATACAACGTATGTATTTGTGTATTTTTTCCAGTATAGGTTTCCAGGAAGGAGTTTTATAAATAAATATTTGTTTCTTGTTATTTTGAACTCTGGCTTTCATTTACCTTTTCAGACTGTGTGCACCAATGCTAACCTGAGCAAATTTGAACCGACTTGAGCCCTGGAGAGTCTGTCTGTCCAAATTAAGGGACTAGACATCATGCTACAAAGTTACTGTTTTGTGTAGTATAGTAAATTTGACATATTGCTGTGCATGCGATTTGTCTGGCGCCCAAGAATATAATTATTTTCAAAACATTCACATTTTAAACAAAACACAAAATATCGTAACAAATGGCGCCCAACGCGGTGCCAGTTTTGTAATCTAGCATTATCATAATCACAAATAAATAATTTGTCAGAATTATAAGATTTATAATATTTCAGGAAACTGAAAAGCCAGAGTTTGTGTTGATATAAGGTATACAGTGTGTCAATTAAATAATAAGGGCATATTTATTTCTTTTTGGTATAAAATTTTTATTAGTACCACAACTGGTAATTGTCCTTTATAATATATGAAACTTAGGAAAGGTAAAGAAATAAGCATGGACCAAGAACAAGCATCGGCCGGTACATCAAACACACAATCAGAGGGGGATGCAAATACACAACCTGACATATTCCAAAAACTAATGGACATGATGGCAGGCATGAATAAAACATTGGAAAATAATAGCCAGAAACTGGAAGAGAAACTGGAAGAAAACAATAAAAAGGCAGAAGAAAACAATCAAAAACTAGAAGAAAATTTAAATAGAAGAATAGAAGAAAACAACAGAAATTTGGAAGAAAATTTAAATAAAAAGGCAGAAGAAAACAACAGAAATTTGGAAGAAAATTTAAATATAAAAGCAGAAGAAAACATGCGAAGAATGGAAGAAAATATTAGCAGGAAAATAGAAGAGAAAATGCGAAGAATGGAAGGAAGTCAAACTGAACTGCGAGATAAGTTTGAAAGTCTTGAGAACAAATGGGAAAGAATTGGAGAATTGATGAGTGAAGAAATAAGAACAAGAACGAATGAAGTTACCCAGGAAATTAGACAAGAAGTCAGGGTAGAAGTAGAAAGTTTGATAGATGATGGTATAACAGAGATGGATAAGAGGATTAAGAAACATGGAGAGGAATATAATTCCAAATTAAAAGAACAGGAAAGTAAGATTGAAAAGAATACGCGGCTATTACAAGAAAGGAATCAAGGTCAAACATCCACACATACATACACATGCTCAAAAACACCTTTCTATTTCTTTGGGGACAATAGAACACATCCCAAAATATTCATCACACGCTTACGACAACACATGGACACACTACCCAGCCATGTGAGTTTAAAGTCAAATATCCAAAACATGCTTAAGGGGGAAGCAGAATTGTGGTACCAGACGGTCGAGGACAAATTTTCGAATATTGACGAATTTGAAACCTTGGTACTCAAACAATATTGGAGCCAGTACACACAACAAAAAATAAGACAAAACCTCTTCAATGGTAAATTCAATGAAAAATTAGGAATAACTAGGGAGACTTACGTGTTGAGAAAAGTCTATAACATAAAGCACTTAGAACCTAAATTCACAGAGGGGGAAATAGTTAAATATCTTGCAAGACATTTCTCCAACGATATACAGAATGTTATAATCACCCAAAGGATTGTATTGTTGGATGATCTCATTGAATATTTGAGGGAGATCGATGATTATCGACAAAATACTTATAATTATGATCAATCAAATCGCGACCAATTTAATCAGAATTTTAGATATAGGGGGAATAGTTCTAACTACTTTGATAAGAGACAATAATTATGAAACGAACAAAAATATGAGAAATAATGACAAAGGTACAGATGGGGCAAACGACAGGTTTAACAATTATTCTAATAATAATAATCGTAGGGAACAAAGGTCTCCAAATGCGACAAATTTTAACAGATATCGGGAATATGATAATTGCAGGGAAAATATAAACAATCAGGGAATAGATCGTAAACATGTAAGATGGGAAGGTGATAAACGAGATACGAGATCGTATGCTCAAGTGACAAATACAAATATCAATAGAAATACGAGGGAAAAACAAAACTCTCAATCCGATTTTGATAAAATAGAAACGACTGCGCAAGTCAATGCTAGGGATAGACAGGATTTTTGAATAACCAAATTTTAAACGTAGCTCATAAGTATATGCATATAAAAGAGTTCATTGGACACGAGAATGGTAACGAAATACAAAACGCAAAGATAAGCCAATTGCCAATAGTTCAAATTAAAATAAACAATCATATTTTGCATGCTTTAGTCGATACAGGATCGCAAATTAGTCTGCTTGATAAGGATATTTATAACAAATACTTAAATCAAATTAAATGCATAAGGGTATCAAAGATAAAGTTGGTAAATGCCAACGGAAAAAAGTTCGCGGAATGTAACAAGGTGTTGAATAGTAATTTTGTAATCAATAATCAAACTTTTAAAGGGGATTTCGTAATTGTAGCAAACCTGAATTATAATGTGATAATCGGGGAAGATATCTTATCAATTATAAGGGCAAAAATAGACTTGGGTGAGAAAATGTTGTTCGTCGAAGATGAAAGTTCACCGATATATAATTTAAATAAATTGAAGGGCAAGGGTCCCGAGGGTAATGAATATTTAAAGGGCAAGAGTCCCTATATTGTTGAAGGCAAATGTGCCAATATGGAGTATTTAAAAGGCAAAAAGCCAAATAATATGTATGAATGCTGCGGTAAACATACGATGGAAAGGTCCACGTATGAAATAAATACGAGTTTTATTAAGCCCAATGAATTAATGAGTTGTTTAACTGAGAAAAACAAAAAAGATGAAAGATTGCTACAAAAACATGATACCAAAATAAATAGTGAACCCTGTATAATAAAAGGTTACATGGATAAGTTTAAAATGGAAGAAAGTAAACGTATTACAAATATTATAAACCCTATGCAGTTCAAACAAAAAAATAAAACACAATACAAACTAATCTATACTAACAATATAAATAATACAATCATAGTATCCTTAAATAATAAGAATTTAAATAACAAATTAAAATTACAGCTAAGTCATATGCAAACAATTGTAAATGTTATATTTATAGGGGGGGAGAAGCAAAAGGCTACATGAACTAAAAAAGAAACGGTGGAAGTCAAAAGACAAAAAGCCAAAAGTTGTACAAACTTTATTACAAAAATATGTTACATTAGTGAACTATGAACCTAGAGTAGCGAAAGACTACGTACAAAAAGATATAACGATAAGGGGGGAGCATTGAGTACAATTAAAAGGATTTTCTAATTCTTAAATATTATGAAGAGTTATTAACAGAACTAAACGATAAAAGGGAATGTTAATACCTAAAATTTATACCTTTTAAACTTTAAATAAATAAAATATTACTTATAGGCTAAATAAGCAGTTACATGTGTCAAACACACGTCATGTTGTGTAACTAACAAAAAATTTTCATAAATTAAAATTTTATTATAGTTAAAGGGGGAAATATGACATGATATTTGCCACACGAACAGACAGACACTGTATAAATAATATCAACAAAAAAATAAATTAAAATTAAAAAATTTAAACATAATGCTATATGCGAATTAATTTATTATACTATAGAAACGAGCACTCGAGGCATGATGTATCGAGCAGACTCCAGAATGTATTTACAACTAAGCCTGAACTGTAAATGGGAACAGAGTAGCAGGATTCAAATATTTAGAATTATATGTGTATAATTGTAAGTTGTGAAAACATGATTTTAAACATTAATTGTATTTTACCTTATCATAATGGACTTTTAAATAAAGAAACGTGATTGTAAAAACGCCCATATACAGCCAGAACAGTACTGAAGCATCCATGGTGTCCAAAGACATGTTCTAGTTTCATCTTCTTGAAGACCCATGCAAAAGCTCAGCGACTGGGCTATAATAAAAATAAATTTTGTTAAAATATTTTAAATTAAGAACTTAAACGCTACCTAGCTAGTGTAAACATGAACTTTTAATCATTTAAAAAGTAATTATATAATTAGAATACAAACACAATAGGTGTAATCCACTTTAAAAACAGTATTACCCAAATGTCAAAATGGAGACTCGTCTATTGAAAATATTACTACTAAAGCACATCGTAATAGCTCCAAATGGTATAAAATATGTAAAGACTCATGTAAACTATACTTACATTGTGTGTGCCCATAATTTAAAGGACTATTGTAAGGCCCACGATGTTATTTGAGAATGACCATAGCGTAGCTCAACGATTATTATAAAAACCATTATATAAATGAACTTTACCAATGAAATATATGGTTGCAGTGAAACAGGACTCACTATACTTCATTTACATTGCATTATGTTCCATTAATTTGTTCATCTAGGAGGTATGAGATGGTGTTGAAAAGTACCCGCTACCCCTAGAACACAAAATGTTATCTATATGAATTTAAAATGTTTGTAACAATGTTTATTGTGTGTATAATTAGTAATACAAAGCTCGTTTACAACCTGGAAACCAAACTTTGTATGTAAAATAGAATTTAAGAAAAATATTGTATAAATTTCAGCAATTTTGAAATTTCATTGATACTAAATAAAACATAGAGTGTGGCATATGGAAATGTTCAGAATTTAATGCAGATTAATAATTTAATAGTAAAATCCAGCTTTAGAACTCCTACACAAAAATAAGTGTAAATACAGAATTCAATAAAATAATTTTAATAATCAAGCAATCCAATCATGTCAAAAACGTCAAATTAGGCCAATTAAAAAGCTTGAATTTTTAAAACAGTCACCCATTAGAGTTCGTAGAGACAACATCTAGAATTGTTGATCCAGAAAATTATAACCTTAAAAAAAAATTTAAATAAACAAATAATAACCAAAAGTGCCAAGAAAGTTAAAGTAGAGCCGTTTGTACTCAAGGTACAACAGACAAATAATTTAAATGCATATCTAGCAAGAAGTGATAATTAATAATATACAATTTACAAAGTTCCTGAAATTTAAATTTTTAAATGTTTTGAGAAGGTAAACAAAATTATAATTGAAAGTATTTCATATGTTGTAAACATCCTAAGAGAAAAATTAAGTGCTACGAAAGGTAACAGTACCTACCTTTTAAAATAAAATGTTATCGGTATTAAAAATAAGTGTTTCGTCCAGTAAATTAATCAAGAAAGCAGAATTCATATCACAGGCCACTAAAGTGAAGCTCCAAACGTCAACGATTCGCCAGGTATCGCAGATAAGGAAGTAAGACTGCCGGCAGCGCCACGAGTGCGAGTGAAATGTCGAACTAATCGAGCAGCGACAATAAATCCATGGTAAATATTTTCTTAAAAATTGCAATTTTCATAAATAAAAGGCCATATTAATTTTATTTTAGTAATTAGGTCATACAACGTATGTATTTGTGTATTTTTTCCAGTATAGGTTTCCAGGAAGGAGTTTTATAAATAAATATTTGTTTCTTGTTATTTTGAACTCTGGCTTTCATTTACCTTTTCAGACTGTGTGCACCAATGCTAACCTGAGCAAATTTGAACCGACTTGAGCCCTGGAGAGTCTGTCTGTCCAAATTAAGGGACTAGACATCATGCTACAAAGTTACTGTTTTGTGTAGTATAGTAAATTTAACATATTGCTGTGCATGCGATTTGTCTGGCGCCCAAGAATATAATTATTTTCAAAACATTCACATTTTAAACAAAACACAAAATATCGTAACAATATATATATATACAAATATATATATATATATATATATATATATATATATATATATATTGTTCTATATTCTGATATCTATTTTATTTTTTATACGTTCGAAATTACTTTTTGAAAGTAAATTGAAATGATTTTATTGAGCGCCAAACAGTTTCTTAAAAGCTGTTAATATTATAGACTATAGAACACCATTAGCATGACCATCTACAATCTATAGAATGACTCTTACTCAGGGTCCAACGAAGTCGGTTCAATAAATGCTCATTGATCAAGATAACAATCTAAATAAATTAAACTCAGTATTGAACGAACAAAGTATTAATTTATTAACAAATTTGAACTTGGAATGTAATTAACAAATTTAAATAACAAAATCTAACTTAACTATAATGATAAATATGGCCTTTATTTAAAATAAATATGTACCATGGATTTCTGATATTGTAAAGCTTTACCTTGTCTTTCTTTTGAGTCGAGTAATGCTAAATTATAACCTCTAACTGGTTATTATGATCCTTGAAATATAATGTCACTTGACTGACTTTTTAAACCTCTCAAGGCTTCTTCTTCTTCTTTTCTGGATTGACGTTTGTTTATAACGTCCAATTTATTTTCAAGATTTTCTTGAAATATTTCTATCACTTGATTGACGTTTGAAATTTCTTCACCATATAAATTTGCTAACTGGATTAACAAATACTTCCCTCTTCTAAATCTGCTTTCCGGATAATCTACTTCTTAATACTTTCAAAGTATACTCACTTCTTATATTTAATCAACTTTTACAATTTATTCTTGATATCAATATATCTGGATTGTAATATCCTAACCTTCAACTTATTCACCACTTTTCTTCTATTTTCAATTTATTAATTATTCGTGGATGAATATTTTTCGCAGCTCGCTGTTCAGCGGTGTATGATCAACTGATTTGTTATTTTTAGTCGTTTCAATGGGTTAATTTCCAATATTTCAATTGTTTTTTGCTATTTTGATCTAATATTTCAAAATTTAATTTTAATTTAAAATTTAAACTATTCAGTTTTGTTTGTTCTTTATATTAATTGAATACTGTTTTTAATTCTTTAATTTTCCTGATAAGTTTCTTATTCTACCTTTCAGGATTAAGTGAATATTTGTAATTACTCGAAATATATTGACATTTTACATATACTTTTTAAAATCTACTTATAACTACAATTAACAATTCCAATCTCAAATAAATACTAATTCATACATTTAGATGAATAGCAATGATAAACACAAAATGCTAGTAGCTAAAAACGTACTGCAGTTTATCATAATGACAGAATACTGATATTATAAACTAAAACAAGAAATTGATACGCCAACAAACATTTAACATCATACTATTAGTCCTTTCTTTCTGCATGATGTGAAATATCATTTACAAAACACCTTTCTGCAATGATATTTGAAAATATCTGAAAACTTAAAATGTCATTCAGTGTTTTGTAATATATGGACTTACTATTTATAAAATAATTACGCTGCACTGCAACTACTGTTAATAGTCTTTCATTCAATATTCATTTTATGTAGATTTACAGTGTTTCTACACAATTTATGATTTTCAGCCCTAAGTTTTGACATGCATGTCAGATTTTATAAAATTTACTTTTTTGTTTTCCAATTTCATTCTAAATCATTTTAAATGAGATTGTGATTCTCTATAAGTTCATGTTTTATTATATACTATTTAGAATAACCTTGTTAAACTAAATTAACTTCATTTTATGTTTATTTAAATATTTTGTTCGTATTCAATATCAAGTTTCATTCTCTGCATCCTACTCGCTGAGAATAAGTAAACTTGAATCAATTAAATAAACCACAGATACTCCTGCTTCTGTATGATCCGTTAAAGTAAAACTGTTATGATTATTTCCTAAAATACATGCAAATTTGTGAATTTTATTTATGATTTCAAACACGATACTTAGGTAGTGTTCCACAGTGTGGATACACAGCAATATATATATATATATATATATATATATATATATATATATATATATACGTATTCTTTGTATTTCATGGCACCCACGTAACCCATGTACAATCTGACACCCACACTTTTATACATATAAAATTAAAAGGATCACATGTTGCTGTATCGGCACCCATATAAATCGTGCCTAAATGGCACCAAAATGTATGAACTTGTCATACTACAGGTCAAATTGGCACCCTGCAAGGTTGCCAAGACATTTTACCATTTTAAACATATAAAACAAAATTGTCAAAAGGTTGGTGTATTGGCACCCTCGTTAATCTTGGTACAAATGACACCAAAATGTATGAACTTGTGTTATTACAGGTCAAAGTGACACCACAATTCTTCGTGTAATAATATAATTGGAAAGTGCATTGAAGTTTATCAGTAATTTTTATAAAATCTGCATGAATGCAACTTGAGCTAGAAAAATTTTAGATTTTAGCCCACAAGAATTCCAAGCTGCATCTACATGAATTAATTTATAATAGATTGTCAAAATAAATTTTACTATTTGCTCTAAAAGCTGACTTTAATTAATAAAGCTTGTTTAAATTAAAATTAGTTTCAATTTAAAAGAAAAATTGTAGCATTTTATGAAAAGTAAAAGATTGGAAAATAAAAATGCTACAGTGTTTGTGGAAGAATTTCATGAACATTTATTAAATTAAATTTACGATAAAATTAATAATTAAAACAAACGAATAAATAAAATATTTATTCTTGAAGTAAACTAAAATAAAAACATTTTCCATTATTAAATGGTGCATGAAATTGTACGTTAAAACTTACCATCATTATCTCGGAATAGGAAAATTTTTGGAAAAGTAACATGCCGACCATAATTTCAAAGGGGATATTTTTTATAAAGAAATTACCTTTGCCTTTTCAGCCCTTTAAAGAAATTAAATGGAAAGGGAGTCTAATAATACCTCATTTGAAATTTCATTTTGCCATTACTGCAACCGCTAAGTTTAAAGTCTCTACTTGTTGATATGACAGTCTGTTTATTTGGAAGCACTTTTAAATTTTTAGGTAATAAATAACTAAATTAAAGAGCTACGTATTTTAAACAATTGGTTCAAATCCGGACGAAAGGACATTTCAAATGAGGTATGCCTCTCACTTTTCATTCCATTTAAGTTTTTTAGGGGATGGTTCCAGGGGGTAAGAGGCTGGGGGGGGGGAGGTGGAGAAAATGTTTACATAAAAATGTATTTCCATGAAATTATGGTTAAAAAACACTGTTACCACACAAAATTTTATAAATGTATGTAGTCGGAATTTCGATAAAAAATAATTTTTAATTAGACACTTCTACAAGGAATCTATTTTAACTATAGCCTTTTGAAAGGGGAAAATTTTATTCTAAGAATAGAGCATTTATTTGGTTAATTTACATTTTTGGTATATTTTAAAACTGACATTGAAAATTGTCATATGCCTCCGTTAATTCGTCTGTACGTACGAAAATACTCTACAAGTCGCAATCTTTAACGCATCCACTTTAAACTTCATTTTAATAGCCTCGTCTACTATCAAAAGAGATCCTGAGAGGTCAACCATTTGTAGAAATTTGTAAATAGACTACCGCGTCTGCGTGACTATTGACTGGACTACTGCGCTTGCGCGGCTGTCAATTACATTGCCGCGACGACTGCCATGGCTGCCGACAGTCTGCTTAAAATTTGAATAACGAATGCCGATGGTGGGTTACTCCTCGGTAGACCACTAGTAAATTTCATAATGATTCGTCGGATAGTTTAAGGATTATAAATAATTATTCATCACTGACTATTTGCGGACAATTCCTCTCATTCTCTATTGGATACATAACAATAAAAATTAAAATTAGAAATTTACTGTTTTGTTTAACTTGTTCTGTGGTAACTCAAAAAAATGGAAACACGAATGGATTTCAATTTTTACCACGTTATCACTACAATGTTATTAATAAATGGTGGTAATATGAAGATCAAGTTTTAATAATTATGAAAAATCTAAGTTACATAAGCAGCGAACCGTTTATCCTTGGAAATAATTTTAAATCTCTATTGAGAAGAAGAAATAGAGATACGGAATGGAGACAATTCTTTCATTTAATACTCTTTTCTAGGATTGTCAGTTTTCGAGAAAATTGTGTATAGACAAATTAGATCAATAAATGACTAATGTTATATGTATAACACTTATTAGATAAAACAACTTGCGTTGTGTATATTTTTGGTTTTAACAATGGTTGTTAATTTTTGTTTATTGGTAAACTACCATTATTTGGGAGAAACACTAGTAAATGAAAATTCAGGAAATCCCGAGGAATACCGGTGTTTAATATTAGATTTTGATTTGTTGAATGATGTGTCAGCTAAACCTTTGCACATTTCGACACTATCATTCGTAGTGTATACATAATTAAGTCGAAAATGAAAAGCTTTTAAAAAATTTACAAGTTCTCTATTTAGTTTTAAACAAGAATTTGTGACGTTTGGTTCACTCGTCGGTTGAGTGAAGGGGCGTCACTTTGGCACTCGAGCTCGGTGCGGTTACGGTAAGCTCGGGCGCCACCTTTGCAATTTTTCTCGTGGTGTAAAGGACCCACGCTAGCCTCTTAACACAGCCTGTTTCGGTAGGGCTGGGATAGCGTCAGAGGAGACACGGTATGTCCAGGGGTCTAGGGATGTCAGACTTCACACACACACAGTAAAAAAAAGGGCACAGTTTAAATAATATGCATATTTATTATAATAAAAATCCTAATATCTACGATTATACCTAACCTATAACTACTATGGTTAACGGTGACGGTGGCGAAGCAAGAGGGCGGTTACAAGCAGGATACGAGCTTAGAGAAACGGAACGGTAAGTCGGAGTAACTACTATCGGTATAAAAGCGGACAGAGCAGATACCAGGCGGAGGAAAGCAAAAGCACAATAAACAATAATAAACAAACACTCGGGCAACTTGGCTAAGGCGCAGAGCCTAAGGTTAGTATGCACTTCCGGTCACGGTTCCTTGTTGGTGTAATCCCCCAAAGAGAGATTAAACCAACGAGGTTCACGGGCGCTACTTTGCGCTGGTGGATGTCCTTGTAGCTTTCCAGTCGACGCACCTAGACCAGAAAGCCCCAAGCTTCCCAAGTGCTCGCTTGTCCTCCAGACGACGCAACTAGGCCAGAGGGCAAACGCGAGACTTGTTACCAACCACTGTATCTTCCCAGACACACGGCGGAGCAAACCGGGATTAGTACACGGATGGCACTTAGTCCCAGCCAAGCTGCTTATTTACGGTCGGTTTTACTTACTCTCTCTCTCTCTCCTATGAGACGGCGGTTTCCAATCAGCCTGGTAACGGTCCAAATGAATGGACCCGGGCTAATAATTAATTATTTGGCTGGCTGGGCCAAGCATTCGTTAACGGTGAAGCCAATAGTGTCAGTGATGGAGACAGTGCTCCATCTAGCGGCGTGTATGTCTACTTGCTAAATGAAAGTATATTACTTATTTATGCTCTGTGTGGACAGTATAAAATATTAATATTTAAAATACAAAAATAGACGGTGGGTTTGGGTGTAATTTCCACACTAGAAATTACGCCCAATACCGGTATTAGAAAATACTTATATCCTAAATAGAGAAATAGACGGCGGTGTCGGGTGCAATTTCCACACTATAAAAATGCTTCATTACATCCCCCTCTTACTTCGCTAAAAAAATAATAAAAATGAAATGGTTATTATTTTTTTTTCCGTGTCTTCCTTGGTTGCTAAAAAGAAAAAAACTGAAAACAAGGAGCTAATAAAACAAAACAAGAAAATCATTCCTTAGAAAAATAACGGTCCCTATCGGAATTAAGGCGCTTACCCCACAATGGTTACTTAAACTTTATTTAGGGGTAAGTACGTCTTTAACAATCCTGAAAGCTAAACTGGAGAAAGAAAACAATATAATACTACAGTAATGTTATAAAAAGAAACATAATGAATCCGGTAGGTCATCTGTTTTCCCAGATGTACCTCCTTTCTTAAAATAAACCAGGTACCCTGAAAGGAAAATCAAAATCATGGGTACGGACGGTGCATCTCGGTGGATAGCGGTGGGCGTCTTTTGGACCCCATTAGAGTAACAGGTCACATTGTATCCCCCGGGACATGGTGTCGATTTGACGGGCTGGAGGGAACATGTAACACTACACCCCCTGGGTTTTAGGGGCAACGGTCCGTGGACGAGGTGGAGAGCTCGTCCTCGTCGGTCGGGTTGGTGCGGAAGCCGGACGGTGTACGTAGCACGGGTTGTCTGCCCTGGGATGGGTGGCGGCGGATACAGGGCAGACTGGTGGTACCAGTGTTCCTCGAGGTGGTTCCCTGGGTTCTCTCCTCGGTGCTGTCGGTAGGCGGGATGGCGGCACTGGAAGAGACGTAGGGTTTTAAGTCTTTTACATGGATTCGCGCGAGCTTCCTGCCGGTATCTGATTTGAGATTATAGACCACGGGTGAAATGACGTCGGTCACGGTATACGGTCCGGAATATTTTGGGGCCAGTTTTGACGCAAAGCCCTTGATAGCGGATGAAAGCGGATGTTCGCGCTTCATGACTCGGTTTCCTACGTGATATCTAACTTCTCGACGGCGGAGATTATAATACCTGCCTTGTGCGGCACAGGCTTGCGCTAATTTGATACGTACCAGCTCAAACACTTCTTGTAATTTTCTCAGACGGTCGGTATGTGTTGGCGGTATATTATTCTCCCCGGACGGTTCGGCGGTATTCCCAGTCTCGGCTTGAAAAACTGTTTTCGGCAAGGACATCTCACGGCCAAAGTTCAGAAACGCTGGCGAGAATCCTGTCGACTCGTGTTTCGAGCTGTTGATAGCCAGTTGGAGATCGTTCAATTGCTGATCCCATTTTCGGTGGTCCAGCTCACAGTACTGGGCTATCATGGTTTTGATGGTACGGTTGGCTCGTTCGACTGGGTTTGCTTGTGGGGTGTACGGTGGTGTCAGACGGTGCTGGGTTCCAAACTCTTCCAGTAAGGATCGGAATACTCGACTGTCATATTGGCTACCATTGTCGGTAATGACAGTACGGGGGCAACCAAAGCGGGTAATGACTTCATCGTAAAGTGCCTGACTAACGGTACGGGCGGTAGCACTTCGTAGGGGGCGGCACTGAATCCATTTGGTAAAGCGATCTTGAAAAACTACGAGGTAGTTATTCCCTTTACTAGATCGGGGCAGCGGTCCTACTAGGTCGGTGCTGACGGTTTCCCACGGTTGTTGACTGACGGACGGTTGCATGGTTCCTGGCGTCTGCTGCTGGGAGACTTTGTATCGTTGGCATTGCATGCAGCTACGGACATATCTGGCGATGTCACGGAACATCCCTGGCCAATAGTACTTCTGAGCTATTCGGGCAATGCTTTTAGCGATCCCGATGTATCCGGCGGACGGAGCATCATGGTTCTCCTGTAGAACGGTGCGGCGGAGCGTTGTAGGAACACATAGTTTCCATGGATCAGACATATCTGATTCACGTAGATCACTGGAATCCCAGAAGTGGCGGTACAGCCGGTTATTACGTACACAGTAATCCGGAAATGCTTCTGGGTTCCGTTCGACTTCAGTTTTCTTCCGTTGATACCATGAACAGTTTGGTGCCTCATCCAGGGCACATAGTTCGTTGGTTTCAGACTCGGGAAGAGGTCGGTCTAGCGGTTGGCGGGACAGTGCATCGGCTACCCGGTTTAGGGCTCCCTTACGGTACTTGATTTCGATGTCGTATTGTTGTAGGAATACGCTCCATCTAGCTAAACGGCCGGTCGGACTCTTGATAGAGTGTAACCATCGCAGAGATTGGTGATCGGTCAGTACGGTGAAGCGGTATCCTTCCAGATACGGCCTCATCTTCTCTATTCCCCAGACAATGGCCAAGCATTCTCGTTCCGTTACGGAGTAGTTTTTCTCGGCTGAGGACAGTGTGCGGCTGGCGTAAGCTATTACCCTGTCATGACCCTCAATTTCCTGGGTCAGAGCTACGCCAAGGCCTTGGTCGGATGCATCGGTCTGGAGAGTAAACGGTTTCTCGAAGTCAGGACAAGTCAGTACGGGGGCTTCGGTGAGACAAGTCTTTAATCTCTTGAAAGCCTGTTCTTGTTCGTCGGTCCACTTGAAACGGTGGTTTTTCTTTAATAATCGGGTCAGCGGCGTCACAATTTCGGAGAAGGTTGGTACAAAGCGTCGGTACCAGGAGGCAACACCAAGGAATCGGCGGACATCTCGGACGTTCCGGGGAGTGGGGAATTTCTCAATTGCCTCCACTTTGTCCGGGTCGGTCTGTATTCCTCCTGAGGTTACTACATGACCTAAGTACTTTAGTGTCTTCCTACAGAACTGGCACTTTTCGGGGTTAAGTTGCAAGTTTGCAATCCTTAACCGTCGGAAAACTTTTCGTAGATTCTGCAGATGGCCCTCGAAAGTTTCACCTAGAACAATAATATCGTCGAGGTAGGCGAATGCATAGGGTTCCATGTCGGGCCCGATTATGCGGTCCAGTAAACGTTGGAAGGTGGCAGGAGCGGAGTGAAGTCCGAACGGCATCACCCGGAAATGGAACAGACCCCTTCCCGGTACGGTAAACGCGGTAATCGGCTTGCTTTCTTCAGACAGCGGTATCTGCCAGTATCCTTGTTTCAAATCGATACTCGAGATGTACCGGGCTTTGCGGAGTTTGTCTAGGATGGCGTTGATGTACGGTAACGGATAAGCATCCTTCTCGGTGACTTCATTCACCTTCCGGAAATCTATGCAAAACCTGGGTTTTCCATCCTTTTTACGGACGATAACTACTGGTGAACTCCACGGACTATTAGACGGTTCTATAATGCCGTTGGCCAGCATTTCGTCTACTTCCTTGTTGATGACTTCCTGCATCCTTGGGTTCTGCGGACGGTATCGTTGCTTAATCGGCTCCGGTTGTGAGAGCCGGATATGGTGTTGGGTTAATTTCGTGGTTCCAGATATGTCCTGAAAACTGGGCAGTTCGGTATCTAAGAACTCTTGAAGTTTTGCCTCCTCACTCTGTGATAGAGCGAGAGCTATCCCTCCCAACGGACTGTTCGGAAGTGAAGATGAAACGGGGCGGTTATTCAGGTAAACGGTTGTCGTAGGTAGGTGGATCGTAAACTCCTGTGTACGTAGGATATCCATTCCTAGTACAATGTCTGATGACAAATTCGGAAAATAGGACAATCGTTCACAAAATGGAGTTTCGGCTATTACAAACTCTAAGTCGTAGGACTCGTCGATTGTTACCAATTTTCCATCGGCTAGCTGGGCAGATGGGGCGGTTATGCGGACGGACGGTATTTTTAGTTGGTGGCACAAGTCTTTCACACGGTTTCCTACGTAGGATCGGACGGCTCCAGTGTCGAATAATGCGGAAAAGATGTGGCCATACATAGTCACCTGGATGTGCGGTCGGTCATCTTTGGGGACGGTTTCTGGCGAGGTGGCAGTATTACGGAGCTGCACCGGCCTCGGAACGGTACAACTCCCGGCTAGTTTCCCGACCTGGGACATGAGCAATCTCTGGTCAGAGTGCCAGGTCGCCCACAGCGGGAACAGAATAACTTCGGTGGGAAACGGCATTGGCTGCGAAAATGTCCGGTTCTTCCACATCTCCAACAGATAGTGCCTCCGTTTATGGGAGCGGTGCTAGCGGAGGTTGATGGCCTGTCTACGCGGTTTGTCTCTCGGTTCACAGGTGGAGCTGGGTCCCTTGACCTTCTTGTATTCTGGTGGTTATCTACGGTCATATGGTGCTCCAATTGCGGTGGTGGCGACTGTGGATTTTCCGGTTTTGGCGGTGACGGTTTAGGATGTGCTGCTGGTCGGGTTACGGTCAGGCGTGGCGGGGTGTTATTAGGACGGTAAACTTGTTGTACTTCCTGACGCAGTGCCTCAAATTCTTTGACTGCGGCGATCAAAGCGGCTACATTGGTTAGTCCGGACCTCGGAATGTACTGCCTATAATCGGGAAGTAAGTTTCGGTAAAGCCACCGGAGTTCCTGCTGCGGAGTAAGATCTCCATGCCGGCGGATGAGTGTTTGGAGGTCGGTCAGGTATGTACCTGCAGGTTCATCTGGTTGCTGTAGGCGGCGGCTGATTTGCGCTTCTATCTCCTCCTGATAGTTCGCAGGGAAGTAAAAGATGCGGAATTCGGTGGTAAAATCTACCCAGGTTCTCCAGTGCGAGCGGTTGTTTCGGTACCAAAGTAAGGCCGGTCCCTGTAATAATTCGGGTAGTACAGGTAACAGTTGTGCTGGATGAATTTCAGTATATGAGCACACTTCCTCTATTCTTTCTAGAAAGGCAGCGGGGTCTCCCTTCCCGTTGAACTGGATACCCCATTTACGGATGTTCAGCGGTTCTAATGTCCTGTTCACTGTTTGAGCGGATGAAGACGGTACAGTAGTCGGTATGGTTAGAGTTAGTGGCGGTGGTGCTGGTAGCGGAAAGACCGGTCTGGTGACTTGTGGCAATGGCGAGGTACAGCCGTCTTTGATGAATTTTACTAGGCGGCGCTTCTTGTCATCCACAGTGCCTGAAAGATCTAGACGGAATTTCCCTAATTCGACGTCCAGCTGTTCTTTTCTCAGCCTATATATCCAGCTGAGGCGGTTCTCTATTCCTTCGGTGGTTGCGGTATCCTCGGTCGGTTCTATGTTCAGGTCTTTTTGATCTTCTTCGGTTGACATCTTTCGTGGTTTCTTTTACCACGAGGTAGTAGTAAACGGTAACGGTCGGTAAGCAGTAACAGATACCAATGGGCGGTCTGAGCGGTGTCTCAGAGAGATCCTATCACAACGGTAGCTCACTATGAAGTGTGAGTAACTGTAACAGTAGCCAAGGCTGTCAATGAACAGTCTGAGCGGTATCCCAGAGTGGTCTGTTCACTACGGTGGCCCAGGACCAAGTGTCCTCTGCTAACTCCTAAACGGCTTGATATATCGAGTCGAGAGTGGTTCCGTTGGGTTCTGCGCACTCGATTTACTATTCCAAGAGGGGTCACAAGCTATATCTCCACTGTCACCGGAGTTTCTAGAACTCCGGGCAAAATCCGGTGGGGGTCGATTTAGACGGTGTCTAGTGGTGCGGACAACTGATTCCTATCGGTTTTAACTGGTTTCGGCTTTCCCCTTCTCCAGGGTACACTTTTTTCCGGAACGGACGGTCGGATCGTGACGAAACCAGCGGCAATCGATTCAGCGTCCTTGAGTTACTGCTAAATGAGGGGTCACTTGCCTAATAACTCCAGTCTCCGGAGTGGTCAGGTATTCCGGACGGAATCCGGGCAGTCGGTAAAAGTCGGTGCAGAAGGTGTGTCGGGGTGCTGTTTATCACCTAGTATGGGCCCTACTCAATTCAGACCCGTAACTTGGCTGTAGCACACTTTTCCGCAGAACGGACGGTCGGATCCGGTTGCAAACGTCACCAATCGATTCCTTGGGTCTGATTACCCTGAAAACGATACCCCCACACGATATTTTGTGTGTTCGGGTACCTTCGGCGGACTTCGGAAGTGTTCGGTCGGAGATCGGGTTTTTGCTAGAAGTGCAGCCTCCTCGCGTGTTAACTCCACAGAAACTGCCTCTGGTTCGGAAAAATTCCCAAAGGGGTTACTAAACGGTTAATAACTTCCTCGGGAGCGGTCGGAGCGGTTCGGCAGTAGTCGGAATCGGTTCCTCGTGCTCGGTTTAGTCGAAAATGATACCTCACACGCCTATGAGTGTCTATTCGGAGAATTCGGTTGCTTTCGGTGACTGCCGAATGTGAAGTCTAAACTACTTTCCCTATTTACGGTCCCTGCTCGGGCGCCAAAGTATGTGACGTTTGGTTCACTCGTCGGTTGAGTGAAGGGGCGTCACTTTGGCACTCGAGCTCGGTGCGGTTACGGTAAGCTCGGGCGCCACCTTTGCAATTTTTCTCGTGGTGTAAAGGACCCACGCTAGCCTCTTAACACAGCCTGTTTCGGTAGGGCTGGGATAGCGTCAGAGGAGACACGGTATGTCCAGGGGTCTAGGGATGTCAGACTTCACACACACACAGTAAAAAAAAAGGGCACAGTTTAAATAATATGCATATTTATTATAATAAAAATCCTAATATCTACGATTATACCTAACCTATAACTACTATGGTTAACGGTGACGGTGGCGAAGCAAGAGGGCGGTTACAAGCAGGATACGAGCTTAGAGAAACGGAACGGTAAGTCGGAGTAACTACTATCGGTATAAAAGCGGACAGAGCAGATACCAGGCGGAGGAAAGCAAAAGCACAATAAACAATAATAAACAAACACTCGGGCAACTTGGCTAAGGCGCAGAGCCTAAGGTTAGTATGCACTTCCGGTCACGGTTCCTTGTTGGTGTAATCCCCCAAAGAGAGATTAAACCAACGAGGTTCACGGGCGCTACTTTGCGCTGGTGGATGTCCTTGTAGCTTTCCAGTCGACGCACCTAGACCAGAAAGCCCCAAGCTTCTCAAGTGCTCGCTTGTCCTCCAGACGACGCAACTAGGCCAGAGGGCAAACACGAGACCTGTTACCAGCGGAAAGTTTCCCAGCCACACACTCTCCCAACTTGCACACTGGCTTGCTCCGGTAGGCGGTATTTGGTCGGGGATGATATCTCGGTGTGCTAGAAGGCTTTGAGACTTTCCAGTCGACGCACCTAGACCAGAAAGCCCCAAGCTTCCCAAGTGCTCGCTTGTCCTCCAGACGACGCAACTAGGCCAGAGGGCAAACGCGAGACTTGTTGCCAACCACTGTATCTTCCCAGACACACGGCGGAGCAAACCGGGATTAGTACACGGATGGCACTTAGTCCCAGCCAAGCTGCTTATTTACGGTCGGTTTTACTTACTCTCACTCTCTCTCCTATGAGACGGCGGTTTCCAATCAGCCTGGTAACGGTCCAAATGAATGGACCCGGGCTAATAATTAATTATTTGGCTGGCTGGGCCAAGCTTTCGTTAACGGTGAAGCCAATAGTGTCAGTGATGGAGACAGTGCTCCATCTAGCGGCGTGTATGTCTACTTGCTAAATGAAAGTATATTACTTATTTATGCTCTGTGTGGACAGTATAAAATATTAATATTTAAAATACAAAAATAGACGGTGGGTTTGGGTGTAATTTCCACACTAGAAATTACGCCCAATACCGGTATTAGAAAATACTTATATCCTAAATAGAGAAATAGACGGCGGTGTCGGGTGCAATTTCCACACTATAAAAATGCTTCATTACAAATTAGGGCTGTACCCCTATAAGAAACAAGAGTGCAGCTACGGAGTTATTGCTCCTAATATATGGCACATGAGGTATGAAGGTGCAAAATAGAACTACCTACCGTGTACGGTGTTCTTTCTTACCTTTGTTTTTCTAAGATAAGATATTAATCATACGGAAGCACGACAAAAGCAACTACGAAACAATACTACGGCGAAGTATTTTTGCGACAACGAATTCAAGATGTAAACAACTACGAATTAATATACAACAATGGATTTAATTGTAACAACGGATTTAAAATGTAATCTAACCAAAAATATAATAGATTTAGCTTGAATCTAATATTTTAAATTTAGACACTTTTAACTCTTATAACTCAACGATCATGTGAAAATAATCCCTTTTATTGGTAACAATTAAAAGTACTTATCTTTTATTTTGTTATCCTGATGGAGAGAACTCCTAGATACGGTCCTGTTCTCCGATGATCATGGATTTAAAAATTGACATGTGGTTGCCTTAATCCTTAATCCCATTGGGAGGTTATAAAATCGTAGAAGATTGTCGCCAAGACAAAATGAAGAAAATCTCTTCGCCCAGAATGTTTTCGTATATTCCAATTCAAAAAGTAGTATAGCAAGGTCGACTTCATATAAAAATTGCTCGCTTAGTGGAAAACGTAGTAAGTCTTAAAACTTGAATGTATTAATCTTGCTCAAAGCAAATAATATAACGTGGAAATACTTCGACGTTAACAGCATTAGACGTAATTAAATTTGATTAAGAAGTAATTCTTTATAAGAAAATACTTTTTATTTAAAAAAAATCATTCATGAGAAAATTATAAGAAAAAAATTACGTATATTTATAATTATGTTTATCAGAAAATCATAAGAAAAAATACGTATATTTATAATTATGTTTATCAGAAAATTATAAGAAAAAAAAAACCTAAAACAATATTTCAAATGTTAGACGATATTTGCCGGTATAATAATTAAAACCTTACCTCATGTGATCATCACGAGGTTTTTCAAATTCTATTATCCCCTTTACAGGTCAAACGAAATTATAAATACGTCTTATTAGTTCAATGGTTCAACGAGAAAAGGGTTTCGCCCAGCGATATTTAGTTGGAATTTCATTCCTGCAGCGCTATCTAGTATTCGCTAGCGTTAACTCTCACAGATGACGTATGTTTATCATAGTACAGAGAGTAAGGGCACTCCATTAATACCAAAGTTTGTGGGAGTAATATTTCCGATAACTTATAATTTTTCTAATAATTATTAACAATGTAACAAAGGATCCTATCGAGCATTCCGAATGTTACAGTATCCGCCGCCTACATAAAATATATATATTTCATATATATATTTTTTATAAGAGATTATTTCCACATCATATAAATTATCTATCAACCTTATCTAACTATAATACAACATAATACAATTTATATTTATAGAGGCAATTTACATAAATAATAAGTACAACATATGAGCCGTCTAGATGCAGAACTCGCCAAGTCACATTAATCGCGTTTTGAGATAAATAGAGAAAACTGTTTTCTAATTTGCAGGAAACTGTTTCAGTAAACTAATTGGTTAACTAAATGGAAAATAATTCGTGTAATCTAGTATAGTCTAAAGAAATAATCACAGATGTCTCTAAATTGTATAAAATGCAAATTAAAAATGGACTTGGCGGCTTTTGAAAATAATAGTAAAAATGGCGGGTTTTGCTACGAACTTTTATTGGCTTTCTAATTTAAATTTACAAAACAATAATAAATTCTGAACTAAACACAATAAGTTCTAACGTAGAAATATGTAACAAATTAATTAAATAATTTGTGTTTCATCTTCTGGCAATGGAATACATTCGGCTTGGCTTGTGTATGTCGAAGAACGAGTCTCTTCATCTAGAATTTTCTCGACTGCATTCCTATAAAAATGCAATTCCCGCAAAGATTTCCAATCATTTCCATAATGTTTGGATAATAATTTGCAAATGGACGCATCTTTTTCTTTGTTTAATTTTAGTCCCGTAATTAGTCTCTCAGGATTTATTAACAACAAATTTTTGCCACGTTTGCAGACTCCTTTAGCAACTCCAATGTCAGAGCGATAATGTGGTTCACCCCGGATAACTACAGAATTTTGTTCTTTTTGTATTATAAATCTTTTCGAAGCATTAAACTGAAAATGCCAATTGCCAGGCGGCTTGACAACATCCTCATTCTCCTTTTTCCAATCAAAAGCAGTCCAATCCTTATTTATAACTTTTATTTTAGAAAATTGTTCGATGATTTTGTAATACTCTCCTGGATTGGAAATGCAAGGAGTCTTTTTAATAACTTGTTCTATGTTTCCGAAAACCCTATCAGGCGGCATGAACGAATGTCCTACAATGGGGAAAATTAATTCTATTTTGTTAATACTTGCAGGGGCATTTCTCAGTAACCAAACTGACAACATTGTAATCATAATAGTATTTTTGTTTTGACCCGCGCATCCATCGGCAAACAAGCGGATTGTAGTAATGAGGGGATCAAAATCTTCACCTTGTAGAAAATGATAAAGGGCAGAAACTATGACACTTGAATTTTTGGGCAGATCCACATCGGTCCATAAAAATGATGTTACATTTTGAAGGTTTAACTTTGATTGCGAAGAGCCTCTTACTACGGTAAAGTTATACAAGTTGTATTGTTGTGAAAAGTATGCACTGGAATCTGGAAGACGAGGTAGTGCTAGATTTTTCTGACAATCAAATGAAACAGAGCACACATGATCACAAGTTTCTTTCAAAAAGGCAAAAAATGCATTAGCTTTCAACTTATGAACCCGCTGCTTCATTAACATCTCATTTTTTATTTTTGGATCAGTTTGTTTTTTTAAATTTTCTTTGAATTGGCAACACACAGAACATACGTCTTTCTGAGGAGTTCCAAAGCCAATATTATAATTTTTGTTCAAGTAATTTCTGAAGTACGATTCTTTAACTTGAAGATGTTGCTCTGTTGAATTATTGTATAATTTGTAGAGTTTTCGAATATTTAGTTGACAGCTCAAATAAACGCGTGCAATAGTTCGGCTTCGACAGTAATGTGATTCAGTACACTGTAAATTTTCGAGAAATTGAGATATTGCTTGTTTTTTATTGTCATTTTTTGATCCAATTCTGTTCCCGCCCCTCTTTTCCACTGGAAGACCTCCATCAATTAAATTATAGTTTCTCAAAACTAACTGAACCCTATCTTTCTTTAAATTCAGTATTCCACGAAACGATTCTCTGCATACTCTAACCAATTCCTTATTTTTATTGAACACATTATAAATTATAGTCAGACCCTTCTTTCCTCTAGTATTATTTCGTACACGTGATCTCTTCGGCTTGGAAGCAAAACAGTACTTATAAATTATTGTATCCTGTTTTATTTTATCTTTTTCTTTATAGAACAAATCATGAAAAATTTTTATGTCAGCCATAGAAAGACTCTTGCATTTCATTTTCCCAGATTTGTGCTTACAGGAAGGATACTTTGGTAATTCTCCTGGTGAATAACTATATTAAACACAGTTAGAATGATGGTCATAAAGTAAAAATTGTTTCGCTTACCGTAATTGCTTCGCAACATTCCGCTTGTGCTTTTCCTTTTGGACAGCTCTTTTACGACTGTGTTCAGGGGGCGTTTTTGTGATTTTCAATACATGTTCAATTTCCATATTTACTAAATTTTAGTTTTTATAATTATAAAAGCACAGCACAACAAGCAAGATAATTGTAACGACTGTACAATGCAACTGAAATTCTATCACGCCTGATCACGCCATTCAAAATAAACTGCTACCATTGGTCGATTGCGACTTGGCGGACTATGTAGTTAAACGTTAATGGACTTGGAGATATTTTGCAAATGAACAAGTTTTTCTATATAGATTTTTACTAACAAAACGGCGGATTTTGACAATTACTGCTCTTTAGATACATACCTATTTACTATATTAAAACAAAACCGCATATAACTCAATTTTTGTGTTTTTGTGACTTGGCGGGTTTTGCATCTAGATGGCTCATATATCAAATAACACAGATAGTTTGTGCTATTTATCAACATTTTAACAATTATTTACCAAATCTAAAGAAGCGTTATCAATGGAGATATCGTTGTGCATGGCCTTTAGATCTTTTATATGGTAACGACCAATGCTCTTCCCTTCTTCGTCTTGCAACTCATATATTATAGGCGAAATTTTATTAATTATGGTGCATTTAATGAACTTAGGAGCCAGTTTAGCTGAAAAATAGTTACCAGCATCACTCAAAACATAGTTCCTTTTATAAACTATATCTCCTACTTCAAATTCAACATCTCGTTTGCTTAAGTTATAATATTTTTTATTTCGTTCATAAGCTAACTTTATTTTCCCCGCTACGTTCTTATACAGATCGGGTAATTTACTTAATTCGTTTACAATGATGTCGCGATTTGCAAATTCATATGGAGATAGGTTTCTACTTTTGATCTTACCATAATATTCTCCGTTCCAAGGGATATGTCTTCCAAACACTAGAAAATTTGGGGTATACTGTGTCACGTCATGCACAGTACTATTTATAGCACTCATTATTTTAGGGATAGGTAAATCCCAATCACGTTGACTTGTCTTAATATATGACCTTATGGCGGTACCAATAACACGATTAGAACGTTCAACATTATTAGTTTGCGGATGATATTTAGCATTGTACCATATATTTTCTACCTGATACGTTGTTAATAATTTTTTGAACTCCTTCGAAGTAAACTGTGACCCATTATCGAGTACGATTGTTTGGCATATTCCAAAAATTAAGAAAACGTTTTTCTCTAGGTAAGTACAAATATGCTTTGCAAGAACACGCTTTAAAGGATGTATACAAGTAAATTTGGTAAACCAATCAACAATAACTAAAATATAGCAATTTCCTGATTTTGATTTAGGAAAAGGACCCATTAAATCAATTTATATTAACTGAAAAGGATGTGACACATTTTTAGGATTACCCATCAAACCCATTCGTCCTAATTGACTAGACTTTTGTTCATTACAATTTCGGCAGTTATAAATAAACTTTTTAACATCATATTTCATGCCTGGCCAAAAGTATTCTTCACATAAGCGATTATAAGTTTTATTTACACCTAAATGTGCCGATAACTCATTATGAAATTTTTCTAAGAGTTCTTTTCTCTTTAATTTTGGAATTACTAATTTCCATTGTTTTAAATTAGCATTAATGTTATGTTTCTGTTTTACATATTTATACAAATTATTACCGTCTACGTAAAAAGACGGAAATTTCTCAGGATTACTTGAGACATTTTTAATCATTTAAGAATACCATTTATCGCGTTGAGCTACATCTATCGTATCTAACTCAATTGGTGGTCTACTTAATGCATCAGGGACTACATTTAACTTTCCTCGCCTGTGTTCAAATTCGATATCGTATTGGGATAATTCTACAGCCCATCTTGCTAATCGACCAACTGGATTTTTTAAATAATTTAACCATAAAATAGATGAATTGTCAGTTATAACCTTAAACTTGGTTCCTTCGATGTAACAACGAAACTTAGATACGGCCATAAGAACACTTTTTAATTCTCTTTCTAAAATAGTATAGTTTCGCTCAGCTTTAGTAAACGTTTTAGAAAAATAAGCTATAACATGTTCACTATCTCCCTCGCCTTGAGTTAAAATGGCACTAGCACTATGATCACTAGCATCAGTTTGTAAAGTAAACATTTTAGAAAAATCAGGCTTAGCTAATACTGGGGTTGAAATTAAACGTTCTTTTAATATTTCAAAAGAATTCTGCGCCTGACCAGTCCATAGTATTTTCTGACCTTTTTTACGTCCTTTAATTACATCATTCAAGGGAATAATTAATTCTGAAAAGTTATTTATAAAGCGTCGATACCAAGATGCCATACCGATAAATCGTCTGACCTCAGTGGTATTTCGTGGAGCAGGATATTCAACAATAGCTTTTACTTTATCGGGATCACTATGTAAATCATTTCTATCTACGACATAACCTAGAAATTTTAAGCTTGGTTTACAAAATTTACATAAACTTTTGTTAATGTTGCGAGATGATCATTAAAAGATTTATTTACTATAATTAAATCATCAAGGTATACAAAAATATTACTATTGATATCAGACGGATCAAATAATCTATCCATTACTCTTTGGAATGTACTAGCACTTGATATTAAACCCATGGGCATTCTAACAAACTCAAATAGACCTCGGCCTATTGCTCTAAAAGCTGTCTTTTCGCAACTTTCCTCGGCTAATTTAATTTGGAAAAATGCTTGCTTGAGATCGATAGACGTTAGAAAGTGTGCATCTCTCACTTTATCTAGTATAGGTACTGTTTAAACTTGGCAATGGGTAAGAATCTGGTATTGAAATTGAGTTTAATTTCCTACCATCGAAACATAAGCGATACTGACCAGATGGTTTTTTCACTAAAATAACATTAGAGGCATAAGGACTCTTTGATGGACGAATAACACCTAAATCTAATAAACGATCAACTTCATCGTTCATGTGTTTTTGCATATAAGGAGATAATGGAAATGCTCTTTTTCTAAATGGTTGAGTATCAGTTAAATTTATTTTATGTTCAGCTAAAGAAGTTAAACCTAACTTTGTAGATACTAAGTCTTGAAATTTATCTGTAACTTTACTTAATTGTTGTTTTTGACTATCGGTTAAATCATACTGAGCAGTTATAGAACAAGTGTACAACGTATCGCTTGGATTTAATAAAGAATTACTTTGATTAATATTTTCAGCATCATCAAACGGACTATTAGTTTTATTTGACAGGTGATTTTTATTTCTATTTAATTCCCAAACTTCCTTTTCAAAATCTAAATTCAATTTGAAAGCTTTACAAAAATCTACACCTAAGATCATAAAATGGCGAATATTTGGTACTATTAAACATTTTAAATTTTGAGTAATATTCTTTAAAGTTATTGATAAATTCACAGTGCCTACGACATGTTGAGATGTTCGATCTGCGGTGGTTACACACATATGATCTACATTATAATATACTCTGAAATTCATATCTAAGATAGTTTTAAAGGCAAAGCTTCCTAGAACACATTGGTTAGCCCCTGTATCTAATAAGCCTGAAAATTGTCTGTCTTTTATAATTATATCCATATAAGGACGTGAATCGCCAATCTTATTTGAAAAGACGGGTGACACTTCGTTATGTAAATAGAAATTTTTGACAACGTTTAACCAAACTGACCAACAATTTTCTAATGAGAACTTTTTATTATTTTTACTTAATTTCGAATTTCTAGTGTTTATTCGATTTGAAACAGAAGCATTCCTATAATTAAATTTAATTTTATTTCTATTATTTTTCACTATACCTTCGGTCTTAAACTTTCTTAAACAGTGTCTGCCGAATTGGGCACTGTGGGAAGTCGGTTTTTTGACTTACACTTAGGACACTTAGATTTTGTTACGTTTTTCATACCGCAACTATAGCAAAATATATTCTTTGGTCTTTTACAATTTTGATGTGAATGACCCTCTGTTCCACAGTTCCAACATTTTATGGTTTTTAAGGCATCTACTCCTACAATATTCTCACCTTGCAATAATTCTAACGATTGGTTCTCAGAATTCAAAATTTGACTGTTTTGTGCCTCGTTTGAACTCTCTGGGAATTGTATAGTTGGTAATGAATTTGAATTATACTCAGTATTAAAGCTTTCCATATGGGAAGTAATTTCATTTACTTAAAGTCTCTGATTATGACTACTTGGTGGCCGATATGCCAAATCAGGTGCTAAGGTATTTGCAGTAATAGGTGGTGGATATCTAAATTTTTGTGCTCTATTTCTGGCATCTTCTATTACTCGACATAAGTTTTTAAGTTCTGGTAAACACGTAGGATTTTGCAAAGATATATGGTATTGAAAATATGGTTGTAAGTTTCTCAAAATTACTTGTAGCATGAAAGATTCTTGGGGTGGATTAGGTAGTCGTTTGAATAAATTTTCCATTATAGCTATATAAATCAATGATCGCTCATTGCTACCTTGTGTTCTTAACAGAATTTCATTCCACAAGTCAATTTCAAAATCTACAGGTAGAAAAATAACTTTTAAAGCATACACTAAATCATCCCAGTTTGTAAATAAATTTTTGTTAGCTCGAAACCACTGTAAAGCGTCCCCTTCAAATAGTTCATAAGCGAAATTTAATAGTTGTGCTTTATTTACACTACACACAGCACAAAATTCTTCTACTTTCTCAAGAAAACTATGTAAACTTTGATTAGAAGCTGAAAATTTCAATCATGTTCTGTTTATATATGAAATTTTATAATTTAAGTTTGAATCAACCTGACTCGTAGAAAAAGTGAGGTTATCTCTAGCTATATTCATGTTAGGATAATTACTTTGACAAGTTGTTGGTAGTCTTTGACCATATAACCCTACATTATTAGAAGTTTGATTGTTTAAATTTTGGTGATTTCCCTGAGAACTTGGAAAACAGAAAGTACTACTAACTTGATAGGTTGGATTCCTATTATTTAAAGCATTGCTACTATTGTGGTTAGGTAATATTGACCAAAAGTCAGAGGTTAAGTTATTTGTAGTTGGGGGCTGTAATTGAGAATTGTTTACGCCCTCATTACTATATCGTATGTTAGGCATTGAAGTTACATTTCGATTTACAGGTGATACGTGACTATTAAAGTTTGGACAAGAAACATTTCCGAAACGTACATTTCTATTTAGAGGCTCGCTAGTTCGTACATTATTTAGTAAAGGCATATTATCATAAAAATTTTCGTTAGCTGTGTGAACGTTATTATTACTGACTAGATCCTGTTGTTCTAGTAAGTTTTCTACAGATACTCTATTATTTAAATTACTAGGACTATTTTGTGACTGAATATTTTCTGCACTTGAAATTTGAAGTGGCACATCTAAATTTATTAAATTTTCATTAGTACCTATGTTTTGAGATATTCTTTGTTCTAATTGGTCAAATAATAACATAAGTTGAGTCATAAGTTCAGCTTGCAAATCAGCTACTTGTTGATTTAACATTGGAAAATGATTTATACGGTTATGTACATGTAATAATTTAGTTTTTATCTTTTTGTAATCTGAATGTCGAACATCAGAATTAAACCTAGATATCATACCCTCTAATATACTAATTTTTTCTCTACATATTAGTGTTTCCTCGTTAACATCAATCTGCACGGTGGGGTAAGAGACTTGGTCCATTCTCTCGCGTTCAAAATGTCCTCTAAGTATTGATCTTTTTACAGTCATATTTCCATTAACGATAGCTCCTCTGATTCTCAGTTCATAGTCCAATTCATCTGAATACAAGTAATTTACCTCCATATTGTATAACAATAATATTTTCACTAAAACACAATTTTCAAATATCGATCAGTATTTATCAGACAATTAACTAAATCATTAGTAAATAAATGGAATTTTAAAAATATTAGTATAAATAAGCTAATATTAAATGTTAAAAACAATAACTATTTACAACTTACTAAAGCTAAGAAGATTAAAGCTAGCAAAACAGTAAAAGATAAAAGACAAATAGATAAATAGCAAAAGCAAAGATTAAGATAAACAACAAAAGATAAAGATAGCAAACAAATAGTGAAAGATAGATAAAGAGAATTTTCCTTGAACTCTACTCCTTTAAAGTAATCAAGCCCCGCGTTGAAAAGGCGCTACTTTGTGTGGCTATTTAAGGAAGGTTTTAGTCGATGTTTAAATATTGCCCAAGTGTTCAAGTGTGGGTCACCCTACGAGCGACGTGGTTAGCGTCACTGGTGTAACCTGGCTAGCACAGTAAAGATACGGAGAGCAAAAGGGCGTGGAGTTCAAAGCTTGGGCGCCATTGATTACTTAGGGTAATCAAAGAAAATTAAAGATAAAGATAAACAAAAGACAAAAGTTACATATACACAATAGTACTATATTACAAAAATATTATATTACAAAGAAATGTACTATCACAGCATCAACGATACTGTATAGCAAAGTATCACACAGAAATATATACAAAATACTATATTACAATTTGCCCTATATTACAAATTTGCTTAACAGCAAAATAAATTTGAGGTGTACGAGAACCAAAAATATATTACAACAGATACGTCTCGTAACTTTCACCTCAACACTAAAATCGTATATTACAACAAAACTAGGAACTTGAGATTCTTTACGAGAGACAAAATAACTATATTACAAAAGATATGCCTCGTAACCTTATCTCAAAGTTCATAAACTTAACACTCTCGTTACAACAAAAATTGAACCACGACTTACCATATCACTAACAAACGTGCATTATAGTACTACAATAAGATATTAATCATACGGAAGCACGACAAAAGCAACTACGAAACAATACTACGGCGAAGTATTTTTGCGACAACGAATTCAAAATGTAAGCAACTACGAATTAATATACAACAATGGATTTAATTGTAACAACGGATTTAAAATGTAATCTAACCAAAAATATAATAGATTTAGCTTGAATCTAATATTTTAAATTTAGACACTTTTAACTCTTATAACTCAACTGTTCAACTTATGTTCGAAAGTTTATTTGTTAATGTTTAATATAGCAACTACTTTATTTATTTTGTAAAATAAACATAGTCAGCTAATTTTAAGAACTGTCAATAAAAAAATAATAATTCTGTATTATGTCAACAAGCATCAAGCTACAATTGTTTGTAATTCGAAGCTGAATATATTGTTCAAATAACCATAGTTTGATTCATATAAACAGCAGTCATCATAAAAGCGTTCTTTCGAGAACAAAACAGTTATCTGAAAAAGTGGAAGCTTACCATCTAAGGTAAGACAGCGCTCTGCTGAACGCAGTCGAAAGGCAGCCACGTACATCTTGGTCCTTCAGCCGGACGAGCATTTTGAGCAATCAAGCGTCAAATTTGTAGAAGTTCCAGTTAAAACCTCGAAGCATTTTTATAAAGAATCACTCTATCACATTAGCGGATAGAGACAGCAAACAGAAGTTAGCAGGCATAGAAGAATTAACATCAAATAATCTAGTCGGAGTCAAGGTCTGTTTCTTCCATTATCATTTACCAGTCTATGCTTTATTTGTGTTAACTCAGTTTCCTAAATTGCCAAATTGTCTTAAATTCGATTAAACTTATTTGAACTGTCAAAATGTCAGAAGAGATTGACAAAAAATCTCTTACTCATAAACGTGGTGTAGTTAAAGGCCAGTTAACACGATTTATACATTTCTTGGATCATTTCGAAGCAAATCAAACAGATTCAAATCAGTTGAAAAATCGGTTAGGGGACTTTAAATCATTATTAGGCAAATTTAGTGATATCCAAACAAATTTGGAGATTTCTGACACTGAAACAAAGCCTGAAGAACATGTTAAGATTAGAGAAGGTTTTGAAGATTCCTACTATTCGGTATTATCTCGAGCACAGTATATTTTAGATACGGTTGCAGGAAAGGAAGCGGTGTCGGTGGCTAATACTCAGCTGTTGGTCGCAGACAATTTAAAAGGAGACATAACTTTACCTCGTTTCAAACTCGGAACGTTCGACGGTTCTTTACAAAATTGGTTATTTTTCAAGGACACCTTTACTTCCCTCATTCACAACAATAAAAATATTTCTGACCTTCACAGGTTTCACTATTTAAGGTTATCACTAAAAGACGAAGCTGCAGAGGTAATAAGTGCATTAGAAGTATCACCCGCAAATTATAACGTGGCTTGGCAGTTGCTCCATGAGCGGTTTGAAAACAAAAATTTTCTGATCAATATCCACGTTAAATCTATTTTTAATTTATCTAATGTAACAAAGGAATCCTTTGCGGGTTTACGGTCATTGCTTGATAATCTTACAAAGCATGTGAGAGCCCTGCAGGTTTTGAAATTACCTGTAGATCACTGGGACATATTACTTATTCATTTAGTGATGTCGAAACCCAAAAACTAGGCGAGAATGGGAGGAAAGGTGTTCAGGGCCAGATTTACCCAAATTTAATGATTTAGAAATTTTCCTCAAGAAAAAATGTAGACTCTTGGAGAATTTGCTAACAACTAACACAGACGGTAAGACTCAAAACGATCGTGGAAGCAACTCACGACAATCGCATTTCTCAACTGAAAATGTCTCATGTGTGTTATGTAAAGAGAATCATGTAATAAACTCTTGTCCAAAATTTTCCAGTTTGTCTTTTAAGTCGCCATGGATGGAAATTAAGCGTATGAATTTATGCCAAAATTGCTTGAGGGCAAATCACAATGTGAAATTCTGCAAATCAAGTTCATGTAAGAAATGCCACAAACGACATCATACGCTACTTCATGATCCAGAATTTTATGCAAATTTTTCTCGCGGTAATTCAGATCCAATAAACGTAAATAAGTTTGATCAATCCTGTATTAACCAAAGGTCTGAAAGTGGCGTTCCCAACCATGTGGAACATGGTGAGGACATACTACCTCAAACAATGCAGGCTTTATCTAATCAAGCAAATTATTCTTATACATCCCAAATACTTTTACCTACTGCTATTATACAGGTATTAGATAGAAGTGGTAAAATTCACGAAGCTAGAGCTATGCTTGACAGCGGCTCACAGTCTAATTTCATAACGAATTCTGTATGCAACAAATTAAATCTATCAACTTCAGAAATCTCGTACACGATTTCTGGGATCAATCAAAGGTTGACCAACATAAAAGTCCGTTGTCAACTGAAAATACAATCTCGATTCGAAAATTATCAATCAACATTATCTTGTCTCATTTTATCTAAAATTACTGATAATTTGCCATCAGTTTCTTTTAACAAACTCACCCTACATATTCCCCATAACATACAGCTAGCTGATCTAACATTCGATCAGGCTGGTGACATTGATGTACTCATTGGTGCTCAAATATTTTGGGATTTACTGACCGTGGGGCAAATAAAATTGGGTAGGGACAAACCAAATCTACAAGGAACAAAACTTGGATGGATTGTTTCGGGATTATTCAGCGCGCCAATATTAAAATCACACACAAACAAAGCTATGTGTCATTTTGTTAGTAGTAAGGATATCGATGCACAGTTAACTAAATTCTGGGAACTTGAAAACGTTGATGAGTCAAAAATCTTCACGAGTGAAGAACGGTCTTGTGAATTAAGCTTTACTCAAAATACGAAACGAAATAAAGACGGTAGGTTTGTCGTAGCGATTCCATTCAAAGAATCTCTTGAACTTCTCGGTGAATCAAAGCAGCAGGCAGAAAAGCAGTTCTACAGTCTTGAGCGCCGTCTTCAAAAGAATCCTGAAATTTTCCAGCTATATTCGGATTTTCTAAGTGAATACGAACAACTAGGTCACATGAAAAAGGTATCAAATCCCGAGCAAATAAAAATTAATTATTATATGCCTCATCACGGAGTTTTTCGGGAACATTCAGAGACAACGCGATTACGTTGCGTTTTCAATGCTTCCGCGCCAACGTCTACTGGGAAATCATTAAACGACTTACAGATGGTAGGTCCAGTATTGCAGAGACCTATTCAGCATTCTTTTGAGTTTCCGTATTCACAAATATGTAGTAACTGCAGACATTGCTAAAATGTATCGACAGATACTAGTGCGTCCTGAACAAACTGCTCTACTTAGAATATTATGGCGCTCTAGTCCATCCATTGCTTTGGAAACATATGAACTACAAACAGTTAGCTACGGTACCGCTTCCGCTAGTTATCTTGCCATAAGATGTCTATTTGAATTAGCTAATGAATGTCAACAGGATAAACCGGAAATCTCTAAAATTATTAAATCGTATTTTTATATGGACGATCTATTAACAGGCGCAAATGAAGTCGAACATGCCGCTAATATTTCCGTTCAAGTAAAAGGTGTTTTAAAACAAGGCGGTTTCGACTTGCGTAAATGGCGTGCTAATGACAAAAGAATTATTCAAAATTTGAGCGCACATGACCCTACAAAGTTTAACTTTGGCGAAAACAAAAATGCAAAAACTTTGGGTCTGATGTGGTCTTGCGAAACCGACAATTTCACATTTGACACAGACTCGAAGCCTAAATCTGCAAAAATAACCAAGAGAACAATCTTGTCCGAAACAGCACAGATTTTTGATCCCCTTGGCATATTAGGTCCATGTACTATAACGCCAAAAATAATATTACAGCAAATTTGGCAAGAAAAAATTTCATGGGACTCAGCTATACCCTTACATTTGAACTACAAATGGATCACCTTTCGAAATCAGTTACAAACGCTAGATAAAATAGAACTTCCTAGACGCGTAGTATGCGACAATTATAAATCATTGGAATTGCATGGGTTTGCAGATAGTTCTAAGCAAGCTTACGGCGCCTGTATCTCCATAAGGAGTACTGATTCCTCGGGAAATGTTTGTTGTAAACTTTTATGCGCTAAGACACGAGTAGCTCCTTTAAAGACCATAACTATTCCCAGGTTAGAACTCTGCGCGGCTTTATTATTAGCTAAGTTGGCAAATAAAGTACAAAAATCGATGAAACTTAAATTTGACAAATTTTATTATTGGAGCGATTCTAAAATTACGCTTTCATGGATAAAATCTTCATGCAGTCGATGGCAAGTCTTCGTGGCTAATCGAATCTCTCAAATTCAGTCCTTAACTTCGCTTGACGACTGGCATTATGTAAACACAGTTGAAAACCCAGCTGATTTACTTTCACGTGGTATTGAGCCTAAATTACTATTAGATTGCAGTATATGGTGGAAAGAGCCACCATGGCTCTCTTTATCATCAAGCTTATGGCCAATAAGTAAACATGAAATACTCGAATTTCAACATTATCCCAAGGACGTGTTGGTTGAAATGCAAAAGGATAAGAGGGTTATAAGTACGGTTTCAATTGAATTAAATTTCTTTGAAAATTATTCTAATTTAAACAAATTGACAAGAGTTACTGCTTATTGTTTGCGGTTCAAAAACAATGCTTCAAAAAAGACAACTAATTGCGGTCCCTTATCACCTCTTAAGATACAAGATGCATTAAACCGTTTAATTTCATTAATTCAAAAATCTCACTATCAACAAGAATTAATCGATTTAATTAAATCTGGGTCAGTGAATTCCAAAAGCAAGTTGTTTGCGTTAACTCCCTTTTTGGATGTAGACGGTATATTGAGAGTTGGAGGACGATTGAAACATTCCAATTTTGACAATTGGAAAAAACATCCCGCAGTTCTACCTTCCAATCATCACTTTTCTTATTTAATAGCAAAATATGAACACAAGCGACTTTTACACGCAGGTCCGCAACTTTTACTAGCCTCGCTTAGAGATCTATATTGGGTTATAGGTGGGCGAAATTTGGTAAAAAAGATCGTACATAAATGTATTCGTTGCTTTCGTTTTAACGCTAAACATGTTCAAGCTATTATGGGAAATCTACCAAGGTCTCGTGTCTCGGCCTTTTTTAAACTCCGGCGTTGATTACGCTGGTCCTTTCCTAATTCGCGATAGAAAGGGACGAAATTATAAAACTTAAAAGGCATACATATGTCTGTTCGTTTGCTTCTCAACTAAAGCAGTACACTTAGAGCTGGTTGGCGATCTGACCTCCGAATCCTTTCTAGCGACATTAAGACGATTTATAGCTCGCAGGGGCATATGCTTAAACTTATATTCCGACAATGGTACCAACTTTGTTGGAGCTAATGCCGAACTGCGCGATTTTTTGCTAAAAACTAACAACCAAATTTCAACTGATTTAAGTCTCTACGGAGTAACATGCCATTTCATTCCTCCTCTGGCACCACATTTTGGTGGACTCTGGGAGGCCGGAGTAAAATCCACCAAATATCATATAAAGCGTGTTATTGGTGAGTCTATTTTATGTTACGAAGAACTTATAACAGTGTTAACGCAGGTAGAAGCATGTCTAAATTCTCGGCCACTTTGCCCTCTATCACTAGATCCTAATGATCCTGAACCGTTGACTCCGGCTCATTTTTTGATCGGCGAAGCTATAACTGCAATTCCCTATCCAAATCTAATGGATATTCCAACAACAAGGCTAAATAGGTTCGAAAAACTTCAACAAATAACACAAAACTATTGGACAAGGTGGTCAAAGGAGCACATAAGTGAACTTCAAGTACGTCAGAAGTGGAAAACCCATCATGTGGAATTATTAAAGCCAGGAATCTTAGTAATCATTAAGGAAAGCAACTTACCCCCCTTTAAATGGAATTTGGGTAGGATACTGGAGTTGCATCCTGGAAGTGACGGAATCACTCGTGTAGTGACGATTAAGACCACCAAAGGAATATACAAACGACCCATTTCAAAGATTTGTGTTTTACCTTTTGAAGTGGCAATGTAGTGCTTCGTTATTAAAGGGCTATATCCTTTAAGGTGGGCGCCTTATGTTCAACTTATGTTCAAAAGTTTATTTGTTAATGTTTAATATAGCAACTACTTTATTTATTTTGTAAAATAAACATAGTCAGCTAATTTTAAGAACTGTCAATAAAAAAATAATAATTCTGTATTATGTCAACAAGCATCAAGCTACAATTGTTTGTAATTCGAAGCTGAATATATTGTTCAAATAACCATAGTTTGATTCATATAAACAGCAGTCATCATAAAAGCGTTCTTTCTAGAACAAAACAGTTATCTGAAAAAGTGGAAGCTTACCATCTAAGGTAAGACAGTGCTCTGCTGAACGCAGTCGAAAGGCAGCCACGTACACAACGATCATGTGAAAATAATCCCTTTTATTGGTAACAATTAAAAGTACTTATCTTTTATTTTGTTATCCTGATGGAGAGAACTCCTAGATACGGTCCTGTTCTCCGATGATCATGGATTTAAAAATTGACATGTGGTTGCCTTAATCCTTAATCCCATTGGGAGGTTATGAAATCGTAGAAGATTGTCGCCAAGACAAAATGAAGAAAATCTCTTCGCCCAGAATGTTTTCGTATATTCCAATTCAAAAAGTAGTATAGCAAGGTCGACTTCATATAAAAATTGCTCGCTTAGTGGAAAACGTAGTAAGTCTTAAAACTTGAATGTATTAATCTTGCTCAAAGCAAATAATATAACGTGGAAATACTTCGACGTTAACAGCATTAGACGTAATTAAATTTGATTAAGAAGTAATTCTTTATAAGAAAATACTTATCAAAAAAATTTATAAAAAAAATCATTCATGAGAAAATTATAAGAAAAAAATTACGTATATTTATAATTATGTTTATCAGAAAATCATAAGAAAAAATACGTATATTTATAATTATGTTTATCAGAAAATTATAAGAAAAAGAAAACCTAAAACAATATTTCAAATGTTAGACGATATTTGCCGGTATAATAATTAAAACCTTACCTCATGTGATCATCACGAGGTTTTTCAAATTCTATTATCCCCTTAACAGGTCAAACGAAATTATAAATACGTCTTATTAGTTCAATGGTTCAACGTGGAAAGGGTTTCGCCCAGCGATATTTAGTTGGAATTTCATTCTTGCAGCGCTATCTAGTATTCGCTAGCGTTAACTCTCACAGATGACGTATGTTTATCATAGTACAGAGAGTAAGGGCACTCTATTAATACCAAAGTTTGTGGGAGTAATATTTCCGATAACTTATAATTTTTCTAATAATTATTAACAGTGTAACAAAGGATGCTATCGAGCATTCCGAATGTTACAGTATATATATATAGATATATATATATATATATATATATATATATATATATATATATATATATATATATATATATATATATATATATATTTATTTATTTATATCAAGTATTCGTTTTTACCTACTACCTGAGTTGTGTGTTTCATATATCAAACCCACTGATTGTTAACTTAGTAGGTCGTCTGTGTAACGTAGAGAACATGTTGTATTATTTCATACTATTGAATGCTCTTATTAAATAATATAAAATATAAAATGATAAATAATCCACTTATAGGAGTTTGTGGAATTAAAGGTTATTAATTTATTTTGAATTCTATATAATCAATACATTCTTACGAGTATTTTTTTGTTTATATTTACAGGTGTTGAAAGCTCTTTGTTGACAAATCTGTAAATAAGTTACTGTATTTGTTGTAGACTATGCCAAGTTTCAAAAAGTTGCATATTAAGAGAATCATGAGACATAAGACTTGTTCCCCTCTTTACGTTATTTTTTTTTATTGACATAAACGGCATCTACCATTTAACTGTATTGTTAAAGTAAAAAAATATCGTTTAGTACAGAAGCCAGCATGCAATTACCCGACACATTTGTAACAGCTAGAAATATGGTTAATCCTTAGAGCATGGCAGACAACGAAATTGATATCAGAATGCTTCTTAATGGTGCAAACTAATTTATAAATGAAATTAATTATTAAAAAATAAATCAGCTAATCCACAACAAAGAAATCAGATGATATTTTCTTTGTCATGCCCGGTAACATAACTTGTAGGTTTAGATGTCTCTCGCTGGACCTCCAGTAACCGGGATGTATGCCAGTTGTATTTTTGTATGTTGTATTACTTAGTGGCAAGTAATCGATAAAAACGTACTTGCACCAATTGGAAAAGACATTTCGAGTTATTTAATGAAGTTCCCACTACTAAGAAAATTTCTCGTATCGCTTCTGTTATCTACCATACTCCAACAAACAGGATTAATAATGTTTCTAGCAGGTACAGCTATGTCAGGTAATTGCATTCTGGCTCTTGTAACATTTCTTTTCTCCCTTTTTTTAAATTCAATAAATAAATTAATGATACCTGCATGAAAATTATTACATTGTGAAACACAACCATTTCTGTTCTTTTTCTTCAATTCAATAAATATCTACCATACTCTAACAAACAGGATTAATAGTGTTTCTAGCAGGTACAACTATGTCAGGTAATTGCATGCTGGCTCTTGTAATATTTCTTTTGTCCCTTTTTTTAAATTCAATAAATAAATTAATGATACCTACATGAAAATTATTACATTGTGAAGAATAGCTGTGAACATTTCAAATGCCGTACGAGTCTTTGAAAGTAAATCTATAAACGGTATCTCACCTTTTAAGTTGTTTTTGATATTATTCCATCGCCTTTTTTAAAAATGTAATAAATAAGCAATATGTTTGTATCACGACTAACATAACCTCAAATGTTACGTTCTTGTCACTTTATTCTCATGTTCAATGTTTTTATTCGCATTACTAAATTAGAACCAGTATAGAAAATGTAGAATTTTCAGGGCACTTGGAATTTTTGTAATTATTTTTTCTGTTGAAATTGGTACTCGGCGTTTTTTTCGTACGAGAAATTCATTTTGGACATTTATTTTTACCTCAGGCGTCCGATAGGGGGCGCTATCAAACATTTAAAAAATTTTTTACAATTTTCAGTGCTAATTTTATTCAAAAACAAAATGTTTTCTTAATTTTCGTATTTCATTTATTTATTTATTTATTTACATTCTCTTTGACAATGCCAATTTATAATTTTTGCCGATACTCTTGAAAATAACGATGTAATATATTTAAATATTGTTATTTTCGGCAAAAAATTATAAATTTTCATTGTCAAAGAGAATTTAAATAAATATATAAATGAATGAAGCAAGAAAATAAAGGAAATTTGAATTTTTGAATAAGATTAGCACAGAAAACTGTAAAAAAATGAATAAGAATGTTCGATAGCGCCCCCTACCGGACGCCTGAGGTTAAAATAAATATCGAAAATGAATTACTTGTTACAGCCTATTTTCGTATCTGCACATTTACAATTTGAATATCGTAATATGTTTTCGTTTTAGTCGAGGCTATATATAGTATAACTGGTTGCCTACCGTTCGTGCTCCATGTGAGCCACGCACAGTAATGTTGGCAACGCGTTGCTGGCAACGCATTGCTAGCAACGCACCGTAACTGTACCTAATTAGGAAGCGAGTTTCGAACGTCTCGATTATAACCTTCTCAAGACCGCTATTATCAATTAAACCTATTGTTTTGTTAATGGAATTACGAAATACTGTATTAAGTGTGAAATATAGACGTCATTAAGGGAGATTTATCAGATTTGTGGGTTATGTTGTATAATGTTCATTCGGAACGTACAAAGTTTTAGTCATTCCCAGATTTTGACAGAGGTTTCCGTCTGGGCCATTTTTGGGGATTTTTTCCGTTTGCTGGCTCGAAGATAAGTTGTGTCACTGAGCACGTGGATAGCATTTTGTTAATTTGCTCCTTTAATGGGATTTAGTGCTGTAGTGACAAATTAGCAGTATTTTATTTTGATATTTTTATTATTTTCTGTTGGGAAATACTGCTACGGAATTTTCCGGATAAATCAACTTGCTGGAAGCATATGGCAAAGGAATTCTGAAAGCCCACTCAACATCTAAGGTATACCTCTGAAATCTCTTTAGAAAATAGATTTGTAATATTCGTTATTTCTTTATTGCAGGGCTTTTTGTTCTTTTTGGTTTTCTTGTTCCTTTTGTACCTTTTGTTCTTTTGGTTTCATTTTATCTTGGACTTTTACTGGCATCGCATCATGTATGTTTGACCCCACATGTCACCTGTTGGATTTGTACATCTGTATGCGAATTTGGGTTTACTGAAACTTGGTTGGCAAGATATTTGGTGAATTTGGAATCCTGAGTGTACCGGTGAGACTCTCCTGCCTGGTTCCATTGGAAGCTACGCTCCCCTGGTAGGCCTAGTGGCTACATTTTGAAACCTGCTGGAGGTAAGCGTCTTTGAATAACCTAACGAGGGACCTTATATCACATTCCACCTTCTACGTGAGGCATAGAGAGCCCGTCAGTTTTATTACGGTACTAATTACACGTTAAAGGTAAATTGTCCGGAAATATTTTGCATATGACCAATTAAATTTTAGTAATTTTGAACACCACTCTTACAAATTTTTCTGTCAATTTAACCTATTGTCACTAAATAGTTCACATTATTTTGTTCATTTTATGCTATTATTCAATATTTTATGTAGTCGTCTAAGCCAATATATTTTGGGGGGTCATATTTTGCCTATTATTAGTTAAGATTTTATTAGTTTTAACTTATCATATGTTTTGTGTTAGGTTAAGTGTGGGCCACACATCTAAGCATATCGATTGTGTTTAATGTTATCTCTGTAGAATTTGGCTGTACGCGTACCTAAATATCATTATTAAATCTGTTATAGTAAGAAGCGTATTTGTTTTCACCAGCGTACATTTAAAGCCCCAATTTTGTCGAAGCCACTCCCCAGGTACTTGTCTAGTCGGCCGTGTGAGCCGCTTTCGCCACCAATTAAATGCAGAGAGGAGACTGCACGTAAAACATAAAAAATTTGTTCAAGGCACTGGGTGACCACCCTACCCTGCCATGTTGCTGATATATCAGCCTCTAAAGTTAATTTTTTTTACATATTCCCCTTTTATCTGGGAGCCCTGTAACAAATGGCGCCCAACCGTTCTTGATGGTAATTGGGGAAGTTTTCTGGTGTTGTATCGACTGGTGAAAATTAGGTACGTTATCATCATACGTAGTTTTTTTATCATTGCCATATCGAGTAAGTACTAGTACAATTAAATTGTACTTGCTAAGTACTGTTTCTTTAGCATATTTCTGTTACACACTTTCTTTATATATATTTTTTTTACTGAAATACTTAGTAGTTTTTTTTTTGTGGGATTTTTTTTTTAGGGTATAGTGTTTAGAGATTTTATGTGTTTTTTTCTTTCTCATTCGTGTGTAGGTACACTCTCTCTTAGAGGGGGGGAGATTAGTATATTGATTAGATTTATTATTATTGACTATTATTGCCTTATATTGATGATTGATGATTTGATTATTATTACTGATTATTAGTGCCTTATTTAATTGTTGATTATTTGATAATTATTGTCCTATACTGTTTATTGATTACTGATTTATTGTTGCATATATTGATTACTTCTTTTGCTTAATATTAATTGGTTATCTGCTTTATATTCGTGCTAACTGTAGAAGGACGCTATAAATTATCGGGATATCGGGTTTGAATTTTTTTTTGGGGACTTTTAATATCTTTTACTTTCACTATGGAACTCAATCGGTTGTTGGTAGACGAGTTAACTTATGAGCTTTCAATAAGAGGGTTATCTTCAGAAGGTAAAGTAGCGGAGAAGCGAAGTACTTTGAGAGGGTTAATGCGGTGTGAACGGTTGGGATTCTCAACAAATTCTCCAGATTTGGACTTAGACACTGAATCGGAATTAGATATTTGTGATAAAAAACTGCAACAACTTGGTACCGACATAACAAATTTCGATATGAATAACAAAGCCAATGAACACTCACGCATTCACACACGGTTGCTACATGTTAATGGTCGTCTATCAAGGTTAATAAATTTATCTGAAAATCAAAACCGTGATAAAGTAAAATTAATGGCACGTTGTATGCAAATGATTGATGATGTTGGAAATTTGTTGGAATCTCAGCTTACTTCGCAAACGCAGGAGCCTTCACATGCTACTAGGGACACAAGTGGTAATAGGACAAATCCAGAATTCTCGTTACTAGATACGAACAATCCTTTGCTTCCGGAAATTGTACATAACTCAGCTCGTAGGGTTTCTTCTTTGGTCTTAACTAGTGACAATAATCAGCAGGAGCTTGCGGGAGCTGCGAATGCTTTGATAGAGTTGCAAACAGATAGACCCCGGGTAACTTTCAGTAGTATGCCACAAATTATATCCAGTTCTCCAAGTTCAGCGTTAACGTTTAATACAAGTACTAAGAATGTTAATGTGTCACGACCCTCGAATATGGGTAATTGTTATGAACAGTCTTACTCTTGTAAACCGATTGCAGTCAGTAAATGGAATGTTAGGTTTGATGGGAAGAGTAGTGTTTTTAATTTTCTAGAAAGAGTAGAGGAACTGCGTGTATCTAGAGGGGCTTCGAAAGGGCATTGTTTTTCGCAGCTGCAGAACTTTTTACAGGGGATGCATTAATTTGGTATCGGTCGTTTGTTAAGGATAGAATAGGATCTTGGGATGATCTCGTGGTCAAACTTAAATCTGCGTTCTTGCCTTATCATTATGAGAGGGATATTTGGGAAGAGCTTAAAAAGCGAACCCAAGGCAATCCGGAACCCGTCATCGTATATATTGCCGCGATGGAGAATTATTTTAACCGGTTGTCCCAAAAGCCTGAAGAGCGCCAACGAGTTCAGATTATTCGAGAACGACTTCTCCAGTATTTACAAATGCATTTAGCTTCACAATGTGCGGACAGACCGATACTCACCATCGATAACTTACTAGAGTCGTGTCGTAATCTCGAGGAAACATACCTTCACATCCAACAGGTTACTCCTCCATCAACTAACTATCGAGCCATGTTAGAGCCTACGCTGGCCTTCAATTATTCGAGACTCTCCCACAGGGTCGCATCCATGGAAGTTGGTCCTAACGACACTATAGGGGATTCTGCTGGGATGTTAAGTCCGGTCAGCACGTCTACAGAACCGCCGCCGCGGGGACTTACAGGCCTGTGCTGGAATTGTCGAGGTTCGGGACATTCGCATCGCGAATGCAACCAGCCACGTCAACGTTATTGCTATCGTTGTGGTCACGCGAATGTCACTATTCCTACTTGTCCGAAATGTTCGGGAAACGACCATCCGGGACACAGACAGACCGAAATGTGATCTCGGAAAGATTTGCTTCGGTCCAACAAAATTGACAACAAAACTTTATTGCGCGAACTAAGCCGGTACTGGACTTTATTCTGGGTCATGTGGACAATGATCAGCGTCCATACTTAGACGTCAAAATTTTAGGTTGTGAGGTCAAGGGTCTTCTCGATTCTGGAGCCTCTAAAACAGTGGTCGGACAACCCGGCTCGACGTTGTTACGTACATTAGGGTTACCAATGATGAACACCTCTAGTACTAGCCAAGTTACGGTCGCAAATAATCAGCCATGTAAAATTGTAGGTCGCTATCAGGTGCCTATGAAATTGTTAGACAAGGTCAAGGTCATTGAGGTATTAGTTGTACCAGATCTACCGCATACTCTGATTCTTGGCATAGATTTCTGGGTTGAGATGGGTATCGTACCAAACTTAAAGCACAGTTGCTGGACATTCGTTAGTGATGCGCCGTCTATACAAGTTCATTAGGTTTGCGCAGAGGATACACTGACGAAAGAGCAGAGGTTGGAACTCGATGAAGTGGTAACTGCTCATTTTGACCGAGCAGGTACTAAATTGGGACGTACCACTCTAGAGCATAAAATTGTAACGGACTCTGAGCCGATCAAACAACGGTATTATCCGGTATCGCCAGCGGTGCAAAAGCACATAGACGAAGAAGTACAACGTATGCTCGAGGAAGATATCATTGAGAGATCTCAATCGGCATGGTCAAGTCCTGTACTATTGGTGCCCAAGAAAGATAACACGTTTCGCCTTTGTATTGATTACCGTCGTCTAAATAAGGTTACCAAGAAAGATGCCTATCCTATTCCGTATGTTTCTGCGATTTTGAGCAAGTTAGGTAACGCCCGTTATCTCAGCTCCCTAGACATCAAATCTGCTTATCATCAAGTTCCAGTGGCGGAAGATTCTAGAGAATATACGGCATTTATGGTTCCCGGTCGTGGGTTGTTCCAATTCAAGTGTATGCCATTCGGTTTGTCTAACGCTCCGGCTACTTGGATGCGTTTGATTGACAGAGTTTTAGGCCCAGAGCTTGAACCTTCTGTCTTCGTATATCTTGACGACATAATTGTCGCCACACCGACTTTCGAAACGCACGTGCAAACTTTGAAGGAAATCTTTGATCGTCTTCTCAAGGCAGGGTTGACGTTGTCGCGAGAAAAATGCAAGTTCTGTCTGTGGGAGCTTAAATATTTAGGCTACCGCGTGGATAGTCAAGGGTTACATGTGGCTCCGGACAAAGTTAGCGCGATTCTCAATTTGCCTTCGTCTCGTAACGTGACGGAAGTTCGACAGATCATATGGACTGCCGCTTGGTATTCCAGGTTTATAACAAATTTCTCTGAGGTGATCGCGCCTATGACAAATTTATTGCGTAAAAAAAACCGTTGGAACTGGACTGATGAGTGTGAACATTCGTTTCAGTCTATTAAGAATTCGTTAGTGACTGCACCCATTCTCAGCTGTCCAGACTTCACGCTGCCATTTCAGGTTCAAACTGATGCGTCATCACATGCCATCGGGGCTGTGCTCTCGCAGAAGCACCCAGATGGTGAGCGAGTTATCTGTTATTTGAGTAGATCCCTCAGTCGAAACGAACGAAATTACTCCGTAACGGAGCGTGAATGCTTAGTGGTTTTATGGGCCGTCGAGAAGCTGCGCCCATATCTCGAGATGTCTAAGTTCACTGTCGTGACGGACCACGCGAGTTTGCTTTGGTTGAATAATTTGAAAGAACCTACTGGTCGTTTAGCACGTTGGGCTGTTCGCCTGCAGCAATTTGATTACGATCTCGTCCACCGTAAAGGCAAGCAGCATGTTGTACCAGACATGTTATCCCGTGCCGTTCCTCAAGATGAATCGGACGTGAAAGTTGCTTTGGTGCAACCGCATATCGCTTCAGATAGGTGGTATTCGAAAATGTTACGTTCTGTGCAGGAACACCCGTTACGTTATCGACAATGGCGCGTTTGCAATTCGCAGCTACTTAAACATATTCCTGTAGCATATCCAGATTTGGCAGGTTCAGCCGAAGCATGGAAAGTGGTCGTTCCGAAAAGTAAACGCGTGGAGATCATTCGCAAGAATCACGACATAGAAACGTCAGGTCATGCAGGCGTGTATAAGACTTACGAGAGACTAAAGTCAAGGTATTATTGGCCACAGATGCGCGCTGACGTAGCTAGGTATGTGCGGAACTGTACTGTGTGTATTTCTTGTAAACCGATGAGACAAGCACCAGCTGGACTTATGGGGCAACGACCGCCCATCACTAGGCCATTTCAAGTCCTAAGTTGTGATCTGGTGGGACCACTACCACGGTCTTCTGGGGGTTATACCCATATCCTCACAGTCTCAGATTATTTTTCAAAGTTCGCCCTGTTGTTCCCCCTATGCCAAGCTACAGCGAGAAGCATCAAAAAGCAAATCGAGGAGAACGTTTTTCTGCTATTCGGCGTCCCGGAAGTACTAATTTGTGATAATGGACCTCAATTCAAGAGCAGAGAGTTTGCGAAACTGTGTGAGGCTTACAAGTGTAGGATTTCTTTCAATCCTGTGTACCACCCTCAAGCCAATCCGGTCGAGAGGATGCACGGTGTGTTGAAAACAATGTTAAGGTCATATGTACAAGACAACCAGAGGCAATGGTGCAAACTACTACCAAAGGTTCGCTGTGCTTTACGTACCCAGAAGCACGAGGCCACAGGTCACACTCCATATTTCATAAATTTTGGCCGAGAACATATCGTCAGGGGAGACCAACACAACCATCCTCTTCGGGACGATCAGCCGTCAGATCTAAATCGCTCTGAAGCCTTTGAACCGCTATTCAAAGATGTCCGTAAACGTTTGGACCTTGCATATCATCGCGCTAAACGACGCTATGACTTGCGAAGGAGACCGGTAGAATTAGCCGTAGGTGACTGCGTCTGGTTACGAAACTACGTTCTTTCTAACGCAGCTAATTATTTTACCGCCAAACTGGCACCTAAATTTATAGGTCCCTTCCGGATTTCAAAGAAACTGTCGTCGGTCCGTTATGAGTTGAAGGATTCAAACGGTGACTCGAAAGGCGAATGGCACATAAAAGATTTGAAGTTAGATCCCCGAGACGACGCCGAGAAATAGCACTTCTAGTGGCTGATATGTTTAACAGTATCCGTTGGTTGTAGGGCAATTTTCCGCATTTTGTTTTCTGTAGGTTTTATCGCTTTATGTCGTACTTATCCGATTACTTTTTTTCTTTATGTATTTTGGCTGGATAAAGTTTCTTTATCCAAGGGTTGTAGGGAGGGCCACGTTTTGTTGGGTGTAGCGTCATGGACGTCTGCATACCACGTTTTGCTGGTTGTAGCGTCATGGATGTCTGCATGCCACGTTTTGCTGGCTGTAGTATCATGGACGTCTGCTTACCACATTTCGTTGGATGTAGTGTCATGAGCGGCTGCATGCCACGCATTGGTTGTCAACCATGTAGTGGAAGCTCGTCACGGTTGGTCTCAGAGTAGGATACCTGTCGGCTACCGAAGTATTTCGTGTGGAGTATTAGACAAAGGATTTATTATCGTACCGTATAGGGATTCTTTTTTGTTTGTTAGGGTCCGATGTCGAAGTACAGTTTCGTCTCTTACGTTTTGAGGACAATTTGGGTGGACTTTCACACGCTTGGGAGACAGCAACAACTATGACATAAGAACGTCATTCTTCTTTGTGTTGTCCAATTTCTATTTCTACCTTCTATCTGCTATCCTTTTCTATGTTCTCTTTATCTCTTCTCTATATTGTTCGGATAAGTATCGATTTGTATTGTTGCAATAGTTACCGTTTAGTCATTGTGTTTACCAAATATTGTTCTCTGGATTACTAGTTTTTTTTTTCTCTCCGCCGTATTTTTGAGTAAGGTTTAGTAAGTTTCGTGTCGTCCTAGTTGTATGGTATATTATATGCCATCAGGGAACTTTCCTCGGAATGGGGGTGAGCAGGTTTCTGTCGGGCTGTCTTAAAGGACAGGGCGTTAAGGAGGGTCTAGCGAACATCTAGGTAAGGGGGCTTGTTAGACAGGAGTGGCCTAGGTCGACTGACGTTCTTAATAGTGACAAGTCTGCCTCCACGTTTTCACCTCAGCCCTTAACGTACCGCCCGGACGAGGCACTGTTCACCGCACCTGAGGCGGGAGTATTCCCAGACGATGGTCTCTTTTTGTCATCTAGTCGTGGTTTTTTTATTACGTCTAGTTTTAGCCTCTTGGAGCTATATCCAATACCCAATACCCAATAACAGTCTAGAATCTGTTATTTAGGCAGTAGTTTATTAACTAGCTGTATCGTGGTTTAGATGTTCTTATGTCTACTCCAGTTTTAGCACTGGCAACCGCTATAACGCTGCTCAGGCATTCCACCACAGTGTCTGTGGGGACTGATCCTTAGAGGTCCTCCCCTAAAACATTTTATCTTTTCCTTTCTCTTGTTCTCTTTTTCTCGTTCCATTTTACACTGGGGGAAGCATTACCTTTCCCGGGTGGGGTTTTCAAGAGTTTTCGTATGCTATATAGCAACACTCATTATCGAGGCTTTTCATGCAACTTGATTTAGCGCAAAATGGGTGTGAGTTGAATTACCTTCCATCTTTGTTATATCGTTTTGACTATATGAGAATTCTTGATGAATACTCTCGGAATTGGTGATGTTCATGACTTTGTCCAGTGGTAAAACGAACTTTCTGGTGGTATATTTTTTAGATAGTTATTATATAAGTTTTATCTCTTTTATTTTTTCTCGGTGTCTTCTGTCCCTTAAGGTTAGCTCAGCGAAATTCAGGATTAGTTTAAGTCTTTAGGGCCCTAATTTTCTTTTCTGAGAGAATTACGGGGTAATCCTCTTTAAGTTGGGGGGGTGTTACAGTCTATTTTCGTATCTGCACATTTACAATTTGAATATCGTAATATGTTTCCGTTTTAGTCGAGGCTATATATAGTATAACTGGTTGCCCACCGTTCGTGCTCCATGTGAGCCACGCACAGTGATGTTGGCAACGCGTTGCTGACAATGCATTGCTAGCAACGCACCGTAACTGTACCTAATTAGGAAGCGAGTTTCGAACGTCTCGATTATAACCTTTTCAAGACCGCTATTATCAATTAAACCTATTGTTAATGGAATTACGAAATACTGTATTATGTGTGAAATATAGACGTCATTAAGGGAGATTTATCAGATTTGTGGGTTATGTTGTATAGTGTTCATTCGGAACGTACCCATGGACAAAGTTTTAGTCATTCTCAGATTTTGACAGAGGTTTCCGTCTGGGCCATTTTTGGGGATTTTTTCGGTTTGCCGGCTCGAAGAGAAGTTGTGTCACTGAGCACGTGGATAGCATTTTGTTAATTTGCTCCTTTAATGGGATTTAGTGCTGTAGTGACAAATTAGCAGTATTTTATTTTGATATTTTTATTATTTTCTGTTGGGAAATACTGCTACGGAATTTTCCGGATAAATCAACTTGCTGGAAGCACATGGCAAAGGAATTCTGAAAGCCCACTCAACATCTAAGGTATACCTCTGAAATCTCTTTAGAAAATAGATTTGTAATATTCGTTATTTCTTTATTGCAGGAATTTTTGTTCTTTTTGGTTTTCTTGTTCCTTTTGTACCTTTTGTTCTTTTAGTTTCATTTTATCTTGAACTTTTACTGGCATCGCATCATGTATGTTTGACCCCACATCTCACCTGTTGGATTTGTACATCTGTATGTGAATTTGGGTTTACTGAAACGTGGTTGGCAAGATATTTGGTGAATTTGGAATCCTGAGTGTACCGGTGAGACTCTCCTGCCTGGTTCCATTGGAAGCTACGCTCCCCTGGTAGGCCTAGTGGTTACATTTTGAAACCTGTTGGAGGTAAACGTCTTTGAATAACCTAACGAGGGACCTTATATCACATTCCACCTTCTAGCAGATCTAAACGTTTACCGCTTCTTTCAGAAAGAAAAGGTAAACGTTTAGATCTGCTAGAACAACTAGAAATCAAAAAATCTTTCAAGTACAACCCTTGTACCTTTTCTTTCGGAAAAAAAAGGTAAACGTTTAGATCTGCTAGAACAACTAGAAATCAAAAAATCTTTCAAGTACAACCCTTGTACCACAAATGACCAGCAGAATTTCCTAAACACCCCTATAATAAACCAATTGTTAAGAAATATCCTTTGATTTATATAATCAGCTTAGGTCCCCTCCAAACATTCAAATAATAAGCCTAATAAGCCGAAACATATGTAGAGTATTTATAATTTATTGATTGATTCATCTAAAAGCAGTGTTTAATTTATTAACAATTATTTTCAAGATGTTTCACAAGGTACCTACCACAAGTTCAGTTCAGTGTATTAAAAATTTTTGAATATTTCAGAAAATCGCCAATATTTCAAAAAGTTGTAACTTTAACCCCTACAATGCCTAACTAGAAAAACGAGAATTTAACTGTACACAATTTGATGTTAAAAAATACAGGGTGTTCCATTTGAAATAAAAAACTTATTGAAGTTTGAATTTGACAAAATGTAGCGTAAAAAATAGAACACTTGGTAAACTATTATGGAATTTATTTTTATTGTAGAGACTAGCTCATCTTGTGTTATTTCTGTATCAAAGAGAAATTGAGGACCTCCTATACGAAGAAGGTTATTACGGCTCTTGCAAACCATTGCTCCTGTCAATTTTTTTATGAAATGTCAAATATCTCCGAAACTGCTGTGTTTAAGTATAGGTTGTACTACATGTCTCGACTCAAAATTTCAAGGTCATTTTAAAAAGTAGGAAATGTATAGGGTGTTCTATATGAAATAAGCAAGTTGGTATCGACTTCCGATATAACCGGAAGTGTCACGATCTTGATAATATTTTAGCCAAGTTGCCTCCATCGACATTAGTTTACTACCAAATTTATAAACTTTTCCAATGTCTGCTTTTCGAGATATCGAATTTCGTCGTGGGACACCCTGTATAGATTGGCGTAGGTTTAGAATTGTATCCTATTGTTTAACTCTATGTTGTGAATATCTACCAACCGTGCTCTCCAATGTTGTGTGTTTTAAAGTCGCTTTGAAAGACCCCTGGGCGTAAAGAGTGTGACCTTTTGTAATTCCTTGTGTTGTTTCTCTTCCTTCTCTTTTTTGATTAGGTTGGAACAGACAGAATAACTTTTGCAATACCTACAGTTTGTCGTGGCTATACGGGCTACGTTCCCAAAGCCATTTCCTTAGGGAAAAAAGATACAGGGGCGAATACCAAACTGAATCACCCGGTATAATAGTTTAAGTAATAATGTCGGTTTAGGATTCATCAATTCTGTAGTATCATTTTTGTATAAGAAGTATTTTATAGTAACTTTGAATTGAGGTCTATAGATTACAATTTTCGAGTTGTAATAGGCTTTAAATAAAGCACTAAATGTAAATGCTTACCCGAAATAGATACAAATTCAAGCCACATGCCAACTTCATACCTAATCCGATAGGAAAAAGATGGCACTACGACATAATTCCGGCCTAACTTATTTTTGCATGCTGTAATATGCATATGATTACTTTTAGACTTTCTTACTGAGTTCACTCAGTTTTACATAAAATGTGGGAGAACTCATTCCTGCATAACACAGTTCACAGTTCAACTAATCTCATGATATCACTTGAAGTTATTATTACTTTAAATGTCTATTTGTTATTAATAAAGATAGCATGCTTTTCTATTCGCAGTACCCTTGTCCTTTTTCATGCATTATTACAGTCTTGCAAACAACTCATCGTTATTTCTCTGACATTATTTGGAAACATATATTTATGAATTATTAATAATGCCTATAACTTTCTCTAGTTAATGTCGTATCTCTCATTGCAACATCTGATGTCGTAATTTATTAGTTAATATTGTCAAATAATTAAGATGAAATCATTCAGTTTCTTAAAGTAGGGATCAGAAATCATTAATTTTAGAAACTAAATCAGAATTTGCAAATGGTACATTCTGCTAAATATACAGGGTATTTATTTCATGCGGTTAATAATTTATAGGAGTGATTCTATATACAAAAAATATGAAAAATAGTTTATATAAACATGAGTCCGGAAATTCCTCCTAAGGGCTCTGCGAGCCTCTGAAGGGGGCACCCAAAATTGACATTTTATTTAATACCTCTGGAACCCTTTGAGCTAGAATGACTAGTTTTTGCACATGATTCGATTTTAAAAAAGGTCATTATCTGATAGTATCCACCCAGTGTAAATCAGGTGTGCACAAAATTGGAAAAGGGGAAATTACTTCTCCCCCCAATTTTTTTAATGTAAAGTTTTTGCGATTGTCTCATCGGAATATGATTCCTTGGCTATAAATACCCAAAAAAAAATATTTTGTTGTAACTCCGTAGAATCAACTGGTTTCAAGAAATTTGAACCTAAAAGAATTTTTCCAGTCTAGCGGCTTATGTGGAAATGAACGGGCGCCCATTTTGATTTTATTTCTTTCGTTAATTTTTAAAACCTGTTGAATTCTTTAATTTAGTAATAATTTGTTATTTTTTCCTTAGTTTATTCAAGATAATAATAAATATAATTATACTAGTTCAGAGGCTCACAGCGCCCTTAGGAAATATTTTCGGACCCATGTTTATACCAACTTTTTTTCATATTTTCTTTATCTCCCCTAGAAATTAACGACCGCATACCATAAGCATTCTGTATAGTTCTTTCACGGATTTTTATTTTACTGGTTCAAGACGACACACTACGGGTAACACTTTTCTAGCTTTCTCATTTTCCCTTATTTTAGAAGTTAGTTAATGAAGAATTTTATTAATCACCAACAAAAATCGTAATATTCTCTATTTTTAAGTCCTAAATAAATTAAGTAAATATAATTTGTGGAGCATTGTTCTTGACTCAAAAATTTCACTTGTAAATTAGCATTTGTTTTATTCCGTTATACTTTCTGTTTTCTGTTTTATATTTTCCATAAGGTCATACAATTTAACTGGAAATAACATTTTCTAATGAAATGTTTATTCTGCTTTTTTATTTCAAATTTGACCCAAATTCTCGGGGTGGAGAACATTAGTCTACATTGTATTTCAATTTATTTAAAAAATCAGCACTTCGGGATGAGAAAATAAGGGACCATCTTCTTATTACAGTTTTTAGTGACGAACTGTAATAAATTACACAAATCACTACCTCAATAAGAAAATGCAAGAAAAAATCCAGAATTAGTAATATTTCCATTATTTGCAAAAATATAGCTCTATATTAAAGAAGCCGTTAGAAAGGAGAGACTAATTAAAAAAATGTATTTTACTTATTTTTGACCTAGTACCTACATTTTAAAAATGCACTAATCCGATATTTTATATAATATATCTATTTGGTAAATAAATTATTTGTTTATTAATAAATTTACATATTTACAAGATAAATAAATTCAATCTTTCTGAGGCTTTGCACAAACGGTATCATTAATTGGCATGTATAATACAATTATGAGTGTTATATTAAACACATTTTATTTTCTAACTATTCTCGATCTTCTACGACGTCACGGGAAGATGGGCACCTTGAGGTTGGAAACCATTTTCGTCAGCTATGTATGTCACGGTATATTTGACACCATCGTCTCCTGTATAGGAGAATTGGCCACGGACAGCAACAGATTCATTATCACTTCCAACATTGTTCAATTGTCCCGTTTCTTGTTGCGATATTCCGTTACTAGTTTCGTAGCTGCAAAATAACAACATGCACAGTATTTTTTAAGTAAATTCTCTCATAACCTTACGCATAGTTGTATCCGTCAACTCCAATATTGTCACTCTCGTATCGTACGACAACAGCATCTTTGTCAGGATTTTGAGGGGCAGCTACGACTACAGCTATAAGAGCAGCTAAAGCAATGATCTAAAATATAGAGAAAATTTGTTACATATATTGGTATTTAAAAAATTATTAAGATTGCATTAACGATGAATGATATTTATAGATCAGTATGCCGCCATACAGTAAAACAATTTATCTTGTTTTTATTTCGTACAAAAATCGTGAGACAAAAAATGAAACGTATAATTTTTAGAGTTTATAAAGTTTGTTGTGACGATTTGTTTATAACTATTGTGCAAGTGTCATTGATTCTTCAGTTTAATATATTATGTTGAAAGTATATTCTTGAAGGCTCATGTGATTTAAAAAGTAAGGTAGTAATCTAAAAGTTGTCGAAGTTACTGGTTGCACGGAAGGAAAAAATGACAAGTAATAAATAATATGACATGTTAATGTTTGAATAGATCTGTAACAATAACCGAGACGTCGTCGCGTCGTCTTAATAAGGCCGATAACCCACTAACTCGACACGTCGCGCGCGACATGCCGCGTGGAGTCGTGCACGGCAAAAATTTATTTGTAGTTAAATGGCACACACCCCACTAACGCGGCACTGTAGCGTGCCGCGTTAGTGGGTTGTGTGCCATTTAACTACAAATAAATTTTTGCCGTGCACGACTTCACGCGGCATGTCGCGCGCGACGTGTCGCGTTAGTGGGTTATCGGCCTAAATGTTAGAAGCAATAGCGAACTATTTATTTATTTTCTTTTTTCCTTTATTTCTCTAGTTAATATTAAAATTATCAATGTAAGAAAATTAACACATATTCTATAAAACGTGTGTTTCCGCATTTAAATAATTTAATCATATCCATACTGAAGCACTCTCTTAGCACTCACCATTTTCATATTGATTATTTTCTTTTTATAATCACGAGCGTAAACTGAAGATGAGGTGGAGATTCAAGCTTTTATATGTCTCTATACTACAGAGATATTCTTTGCCATCGCTGCATATTATCGCTGACATTTACCTCCACTTCTGGCGCATCTTCATTTTGGCATTGTGATCTAAAAGTTCATATACACAAAGGTTGATTCGTTACTGCTTGACCCGTCTCTCGCTCAAGGCAATATAGACGCACCAAGTTTTGTTCGAATTTTGTCATTTTAATGTAGAACTTAACCCGGCTGACCTTTCAAGGAAGGTCGTTCTGTCCATTATAATTAATTCGTATATTTTCCACTAATAAAATTCTATCTTACGTAAACAATTTAATATGAGATATCGAATTAGTATTATGCTTATGGAATAGTGAATACAATAAGCATAATATATGATTTATTTTTTTACTAAAGATAGCACCTTTCGTAATAAATTACGGCCCTTGCCCGGATTTTTACGTATGAATAAAATATAATCCCAGGCAATACTTCTCAGTTGTAGACGAAAGTGGTCAACTGAAAATATTTATTTAATTAATAGTTTATATACTATGATATGGTAGAGGAAGTAATTTTAACCAAATAAATATATTCAGTGTGTCCGGTAAGTAGATGTTCCAACGAAGTGGGGTGATAGGGGAAGTCATTTTCAGTCAAATATATGTGTGGCTAACACATGTTGTTATCCAACTGCTGATGGTATAAAAATTATTTCAATTACTTCCACTTCCACATAGTGAAGTGAAAGTGTTGTAATCGTAAAAAATTGAAAAATGTTTTAGATTGTCATAAAGCGTCGAGATTTTAAATTTGAAGGAGAAAAAAAGTTGGTCGCTCTGTAACTTTTTTGTACACACGTTTTCTCAGGGACGGTTGAAGATATTGACTTCAAATTTAGTACATATATGTATCATAACGACATCTGGAACTGAACTGTATTTTATGCCAATTCTGGTGAAGAATTGGGGGATAAATATGGGTGTTAATATAACAAGCGCGAGCAGACGTGTAAGATCTCCCAGAAGAAACGCTCTCCACAAAGGAAAGCAATCTGTTCCAGAATTTATCCCGTTTTTCCTCCGGCTGTAAAAATTGACTTTGGCGATGCGTATACTTTGATGCATCTAGTGGTGCGCAATTGCATAAAATATAGGAGGTGGTTTCATCCTCCACTCCACACATCCAACAAATAGAGTTGTTTTTCAACCTTATTATACGAATATGTTTATTCAGAGGACAGTGTCCTATTATCAAGTCTACTATCGGTCTCACTCTTTCTCTATGGAGCCCAAGCAATCACTTAATGATTGAGTCAGCCCAGGGCCCCTTTACATGGAGCCTCGATTGCCTCATTCCAGGGGCCTGCGTTCAATAGATGTTGAATCTTGCCATGGCCCTTTTCTAAGATTCCCTCTTGCACACACCAATATGGCATATACTTCTACTTAATAATAAACTAGGATACTTTCCAAGTGAGTATGGAATAATGAAGCTGTAGAAAGGAAGACACCGGTCTTCTGCTTTTGAGTGGCTCACTCCTAGTTATAATTCACCCAACAGATTCAGCTTTTTGGGTGAAAAACCGTCCAGGTCCTCTGGCTTTAGTCGTCCCTTTCCAAAGAGTGAGAATCTTGTTCTTTCTGCAGCAGGACAGGTACATAAAATGTGCTATGCCGTTTCATCATCCTCCAGACACAGACGGCATTCGGCGTTTTCCACCAATCCAATTCTGTGTAGGTGATGATTTAATCGGAGGTGCCCAGCGTATATGCCAATTAGAGTTCCTAGGTGTAGCCTATTCAACTCCAATAGCTTTTTAGTTCTTGACTTTAAGGGGCTATTTCTGAGTCTCTAAATTTGGATACTAATTAATTTCTGTTTATTCTACTCGTCCAATAAAGAAAAATTATATATCTACTCGCCCACATATGTATACTCACACATACATCAGTACGCCTTCCTATAGATATACTTGCTCATTTACCTACGTATATATTCATACATTTCCACATATCTACATACTCGACATGTACACACATATACGTACACATATGCCCATATACATATACAGACTCGCCAATCAATAAGCAGTACGAGCACTGTCTCCTACGTAAATGGTTCAGAAACAAGGTAACTTTCTTGTTTAATGCATTCCGAAAAAAGATAGGTAATTGCCCAGACAGCACAAACATAAACTTATGTTATTCTTAAAATATTCCTACAGAATATTTCATTATTCTTAGAATAACACGAAAATAATCATCATATTTTAAGGATATTCCTAGAAGCAACAAACGGTACAACTATATGTCTCGAATAATTTCGGAATAATTCGCACGATATTCTCTGGAGAATCTAGAATATTTTGAGAACATATTTTTATGGTTAATTATAGATTATACTTTCAAGTTATCTTTATACTAATGCCAAGCTATATGTGCATAATATTAAATTATTCTTATTATATTTTATGTTTAATCATGGATCATATTTTCAGGTTATCTTTATATTAATGCAGAATATGTAATATTTTTGGCCATTACTTTTTTTTAGCACGTACATTTAAACAACTATAAGACTACCTAAGTAGAACCATAACAAGACTATTACTAGAGTTTCCACTCAATAATTCCATTCATTTCCAAAATTGCTAGATTTAAAACTACAAAATAGGAAGATTAGTGTAGCGTACTCATTTTAAGATAGAAGCTACATGTACATTTTATATAGAGCTCCCCAAAAAGAAATGAAAAGCTGTAACCAAGAAAGAAAATAAGAAATACTTCAAGAATAATATTCTGACAAAAAAATTAATAAGATCTAATTTGCTGTTCGTTTTAACTTGAAACAATATTATATTATTGTATTATACATTTGCAATATATGATAATTCAAGATATTTAATTTTATTTTATTAAATCTGTGGTTAACGCTAACCACAATTGGTGACCCCGACGTGATACAATTGGCGTGGTTTCGTTTAGACCATTGACCAGTTGGAGCATTTTGGTGCCCGGCGCAGAGGAAGTCTCGTTTGAAATTTATAGCTGAATTTATGGTTTTGGATCCCTCCGAATTGGCAGTCTGAGAGTTGTTTTTATTAGCATTGATCCTAAGTGTTATTTGCGAGGCCAAGTGAGTACGTTGCATGTATTACTCACCATTACTTAAAAGTTTGCTAAGCAATCAATATTTTTTTATTTTTTTTTTCCTACGTCTGTCAATTTGTGATATTAATAATGGTTGATCCACCTCAGACAACTGTCGAGTTAATCGAATCCCTGCCTGTTAATCAACAATGTGTAACGTCTGTCAAATTACCCCCTTTTTGGATGTCAAATCCATTGATATGGTTCATGCAAGTTGAAGCACAATTTAATGTTTCGAGAATAACCTCTGATCGTAAAAAATACGACCTAATTGTTGCCCATTTACCCTTGGAGATAATCAATAATATTTACGATGTTATCATTAATCCTCCAGAACGAGATTTGTATGGTAATTTGAAAACTATTGTAATTTCACGCCTTTCCTCCAGTGAAGAGAAAAGGCTTGAAGATTTATTAACCAGTTCAGAAATTGGAACCAGGAAGCCTTCAGATTTTTATCGTTCTATGTTAGGTGTTGTTGGCGGTTCGCACATGGTGAGTCAGGATTTGCTAATGAATTTGTGGAAGCGACGTTTACCGAAAACAGTTTATATTGCCTTGACTGCTTCGGGAAAGTCAGATTTGCAAGTAGTTCTCGACATAGCTGATAAAGTTTGGGAATCTTGTCAGACTCCAGTTCAATCTAACTTTTCCGCTTTGCCTGTTACAATCCCTGACACGTTTCCGCCCACAACATTATCAGACCTTTTAACTACTTTTAATAACTTTTCTACAAGTTTCCAGTTGACTTTAAATCAAGTTTTACAAAGACAACAATCACTTGAATCACAATTGTCTACTTTACAATCTTCGAATGATACGATTCGTCCTTCCACGTCTCTAAATGAGACACGTTGTACTAATTGTCATAACCGACGTCGTTCACATTCACGATTTTCTAATAATCGAAATAATTTTGATCCTTCATGCAACACAACTTGCTATTATCATCAAATATATAAAGACCGATCATATATGTGCGGCGGTCCTTGGTGTACTTTTTATAACTTTCCATTATTTGATAATAAATCAAATAAATCGAATAATTCAAAAAACTAGACAGTTCTATTGTCATGTCTGCTGACACTAGAGAGCTTGACAGCAGACGTCGCCTTTTTATTTTTGATGTATCAAATAATTTTCGCTTTTTGATTGATACCGGAGCAGATTTGTCGGTTATACCGAGAAATGCTTTTACAGATTTAAAGGTAAACAAGGATTTAGTTCTTACCACGACTAACGGTGGAATTGTTTACACCTACGGTAAGAAACTTTTGAAAGTTAATTTGGAATTACGTCGTGTGTTTACTTTCATTTTTAATATAGCTGACATACAGATCCCGATTATTGGTGCAGATTTTTTGGCACATTTTGGTTTAATTGTGGACTTGAAGAACAGTATTTTGATCGATAACAAGACAAGTTTGTCAGTGAATTGTTACGCCGAAACTAGTTCTGTCATTTCCACAAGGTTATTTTCTTTTGAAGACCAATATACGGCATTATTGCATGATTTTCCGCAATTGGTGGGAACACCAGATTATTTTTTACCTGTAAAACATACTGTTCAACATTTTATTGTGACTGAGGGTCATTTACCTTTTAACCGTCCACGTAGATTGGATGCAGTGAAATTTGATATTGCTAAGGAGGAATTCGCCCATATGGTAGAATTAGGGATTTGTAGAGCATCTTCTTCATCTGTCGCTACTCCACTACATATGGTTGCAAAAAAGGAACCCAATGACTGGTGTCCGTGTGGTGACTACCGACAGTTAAACTCTGTAACAGTTCCTGATAGGTACCCCTTACCACACATACAAGATTTTAATGCTCATTTATTATTTGGTTGTAAAGTATTTTCGAAAATCGATTTGATTCGTGCTTATCATCAGATACCTGTCGCCGAATGTGACATTTATAAGACAGCAATCACAACCCCTTTCGGCTTATTCGAATTTATGCGAATGCCCTTTGGTTTGAGATATGCTGGTCAGACATTCCAAAGATTTATGAATGAAATTTTTTCTAACTTGAAATTTGTTTTCGTGTATCTTGATGATATTCTTGTAGCGAGCTCGGATCATACACAACATTTGGAACATTTACGCTTAATCTTTGAACGCCTTAATGACTATGGAATCAATATCAAACCAACTAAATGTGTTTTTGGCACTAGTGGTTTGACCTTTTTGGGACACTATATTAGTCCAGAAGGTATTGTGCCATCTAAAGAGAGAGTTGAAGTTATTATTAATTTTCCTCAACCATCTACTATTAAACAACTTCAACGTTTCATCGGTATGATTAATTTTTATCATAGATTTGTCCCTAATTTTTCAGAAATTTTGAATCCTTATTATATAATTAATTTCTGGCCATTGGATTGTTCTGCTAGTTTTGAGAAAGCTAAGCAAGCTTTAATAAATGCCACAGTTTTAGCTCACCCTAGTTGTTTGGAAGGAGTGACACTTTCATTAACTGTGGATTGTTCTAGTGTATCAATGGGTTCGGTGTTAGAACAGACATTTCATAATTCTACTTCTCCGTCAGGTTTCTTTTCTCGAAAACTGACAGATGCGCAAAAACGATATTCTGTTTTTGACAGAGAGTTACTGTCACTTTTCACTTCAATTAAACATTTTAGACATATATTGGAAGGCCGCGTTTTTACTTGTTATACCGATCATAAACCGTTGGTTTACGCTTTATCGTCAAAAGCAGACCGTTCACCTCGGCAGATCAGACATTTGGAATTTATTTTACAATTTACAAACGATTTACGACACATTCCAGGTCATGCTAATATTGTCGCAGATACTATGTCACGGATTGATGACGTTAACGTTTTGGAACGAAATACTTCAGACGTCATGGACTCGTTAAACTCTTCCAGTTTTAATTTAGCAATATTAAAAACTACGCAAGATGATGATGATCAACTTATTTCTTTATTAAACAATCAAAAGGTGAATAATAAAAACAGTAAAATAAGCTATTTGTTAAAACAAATTACCTTTTCGGATTCGCATTTTTTAATTTGGTGCGATGTTTCACGTAATGGATGTCGTCCTTACGTACCAAAATGTTTACGTCGAGTAGTTTTCAATATTTTTCATAATTTAACTCATGCTGGCATTAAAGCTACTAAGAAATTGATAACCACTAAGTATTTCTGGCCCAGGATGAATTCTGATTGTAATTTATGGACAAAAACCTGTATCAACTGTCAAACTTCAAAAGTCAACCGTCATACTAAGACACCTATAGGTGATTTTGAGATACCCAAAGGCCGTTTTGAACACATTCATATCGATATTGTAGGACCTTTACCTCCTTCGCATGGTAATTCTTATATATTGACAGTTGTTGAGAGATACACCCGCTGGCCAGAAGCATATCCGCTCGTAGACATTACAGCAGAAACAGTAGCTAGAACTCTTTTTGAAAACTACGTATGTCGTTTCGGTGTTCCACTAGACATAACAACAGACCAAGGGGTGCAATTTGAGTCAACTCTATTTTCGGAATTTTCAAAGTTTTTAGGATTTCACCGGATTCGCACAACTAGTTACCACCCTCAGAGTAATGGTATGGTTGAACGATTCCATCGAACCCTAAAAACCACATTATTAGCGAGAACAAATACATCACATTGGTACGAAGAACTCCCTATCATTTTGTTGGGTTTGAGAGCTATGCCTAAAACTGATTTGCGTTACTCATCAGCAGAACTAGTTTACGGTCAAACGTTACGCCTCCCCGGAGAATATTTCATTAAATCAAATTTTGACCCACAAGTTTCTAATTTTATTGTTAAATTACGTGAATATTTTGATAATTTACAATTTACTGCCTCAAAACGTCAATTTTGTCAAAAATCTTTTATCAGCTCTGATATTAACAATTGTACATACGTTTTCCTTCGAGAAGCTCGATTAAAATCTAAGTTTTCACCTTTATTTGATGGGCCTTTTGAAGTAGTTTCTCGAACTGATAAGATTATAACTATCCTTAAACGGGGTAAAGCTGTCACTGTCAGTCTTGACAGAGTTAAACCCGCTTATTTGTTGACTGATGAGGTGGATCAAACTTTTACTTCTTTACCTAAACGTGTTCATTTTGTTATTGATTGCTTGCGGTAATTTTTCTTTTGGCAGAGGGGTATATGTAGCGTACTCATTTTAAGATAGAAGCTACATGTACATTTTATATAGAGCTCCCCAAAAAGAAATGAAAAGCTGTAACCAAGAAAGAAAATAAGAAATACTTCAAGAATAATATTCTGACAAAAAAATTAATAAGATCTAATTTGCTGTTCGTTTTAACTTGAAACAATATTATATTATTGTATTATACATTTGCAATATATGATAATTCAAGATATTTAATTTTATTTTATTAAATCTGTGGTTAACGCTAACCACAATTAGCATAATCTTTAAATCAAACTATTTTGCAAACCACTGAAATCATTGAGTGAAAATGCATAATAATACCCTTGTTATGGTTCTACTTAGATAGTCTTATAGTTTTTTAAATATACATATTAAGAAAAAAAGATTAAGGCCAAAAATAATAAAGATTTCCCTATCGGATGTCTCTACCTAGGAAATGACCTCCTTAAGAGTAACTACAAATATTTTTATTTTGGAATAATTTGTTATACAGAATGTTCAATTTGTCCGTATTTTTAACTTATTCTTTAAACAATACAATAATTACATATCAGGCAGTTTATAAATATTTTAGATAAGGAATATATAGATTACACAAAAGCAAAATAAGACACTCCTAATAATTGGGTTAAGGATGTATTACAATATTTACTCTCGTAACATTTTCTAGAATTCCAATAACGGAACAAAACTTAAATAGTAAATACAGTCGTTAGGATTAGGAGATGCACGATATAATAAATACACACTTCAGTTCAGATAGGTCTCTGCTACCTTCTTTGAAGAATGCAAAGACTACTGCTTATTAGCAGTTTTGGTTTTTCTTTCTTTTGCTTTAGTTAGCCATAAACTTCTATTTGTTTTGAAGTGACCTCATCAATATTTTTTTAAACTGCATCTGAAATTGAACATATACTATATACACATACATTTTATAGCATTAGACAATTAAGCATTGTACTATGGAGAAATTGGATATGTCAACTTTGGTTTCATAATGCCTCACACACACTCATACTAAATAAAACAGAAAAAAATATGTGCATATAAAATCGTAGCCTTACCAATTATCACATTGCATAAAATAGAATCCTCAAAGGCTTTTTTCAGTCTTTATGCTCATGTAAAGTAAATAATATTGCAACATCCCCCGAGATAAGTTTTGTCAAAAATCTTCTGCACCCTCAATACGTTCCACCGCCCAATCTCGACAGATTGTTTACCTGTTAATAAAAAAAACAGAATTGTTTATTATTTTAGTATAACTTTCATTTATAGACATGTGCTAATGGTAGTTTATAAACCACGAGCAAATTTTTAAAAACAACAAAATTTATATACGCATCTGAATTTAAGATTCCAGCATGGGACAGATAACGTCCAAACTGATTAGTGGCCCATTCTTTGTATGTGTTTGTTGTCTTTTTTAGGAGTACTTAATGCGTAAGCGAATACACAATACAAGTGTCACTGACCTAGTAGCAGGTTTAGCCAAAGATCAATAGGAAGCGTACTGCTTATTTTCAGTGCATATAACCCTGCTGTTTGGTCTTAAACGAGTCTATGACTTGCAGTGCACTAAAAGTAGTGTTTGGTTGTCTAATTAAAAATTTGTATAATATATGTATGCTTTTGCGCGAATCATGTTGAGAGAGAGACCGAAAGAAAAACGCGCAGAACTGGAAGACAGCGATGAAAAACCACGTTGAAGCAACACGTGTCGTGTGATTGCCACCAGCCGCATTTTTAGAAGATCTTCCTACAAAATTTTGTTTATTATTGTGAATGGATAAATTGTCAAACGTATGGATCCACTAGACCAAACCGGAATTCAAGTAAGTCTCTCTCAATCACGTTACAGTAATTTCATTTGTTATTTATAAATTGAGTAGTTCCGCAACCAACAACCTCTGGTATCATACCTGACAATAGGTAACAGAAATCACACTGTTCTCTCAAGCTTTACCACTCAGAGTTATCGAAGGTTGTTCCCTCGGGAACCTACATTGGTCCTTAATGAGCCAGGATTGGTTTTTGTCCCTTGTCGGGTCTGGTGTCATTGGTTTTGTTCGAAAATACTTCATAAAATTTAATTTTGTCCGGTTTCACTGTTCATTTATTGTTATTTTAAACTTTGTTTTAGTAAATTTCAATAACAATACGCTATTTTTTGTATTGCAAGTCGTAGGTACTTTTTTTTTTTCCTTCTTCAATTCTTTGGGAATTTCACTGCCACATGTATGTTTTCTTTCTAAGCGGTGCTAGGGGAATCTACAAAATATATCACAATTAACCAGTATGTTACTGGTAAAAAAAACCTCTACGCCCGTGACGTTTACGTCAAAGGATCAGTTAAAGGTTGGTTTTGATAAATAAACAACACAAATAAGTATAAAAACTTGAAATTAAATATTTCGCCGACGTTTCGGAAATCTAATCTGTTTCCTTTCTCAAGGATTTTTTGGAAAAATCTTTTTTGCTGTGTATGACAAATACACAGCTCTAAGAATTTTTCAAAAGATTTTTCAAAAAAAGCCTTGAGAAAGAAAACAGATTAGATTTCCGAAACGTCGGCGAAATATTTAATTTCAAGTTTTTATACTTATTTGTGTTGTTTATTTATCAAAACCAACCTTTAACTGATCCTTTGACGTAAACGTCACGGGCGTAGAGGTTTTTTTACCAGTAACATACTGGTTAATTGTGATATATTTTGTAGATTCCCCTAGCACCGCTTAGAAAGAAAACATACATGTGGCAGTGAAATTCCCAAAGAATTGAAGAAGGAAAAAAAAAATTAAGATAATGCCACAAATAACATTTAGACAATATGTAGGTACTTTGTAATTTAAAAATTTTCTATAAATTATTTGCTAATTTACGCCATTTTGAGTCGTTGTTTGTCTTACACGGCAGCAATTTCGTTTAACCGTTTACCAATTCACGTGTTCATTTGAAATATTACGCAGGCTCTGGTAGAGAGCTGTTGATTGGTTTCTTTGCAAGTTGAGGCGACGGTGTCACTAAGTGTATACAGTTGAATATACACGTTGTGCTCCAAGTTTATTTGAATTTATTTTATTATCATCGCGTAACAATATATCCTATCATTATTGCTTTATATTAATCTATTTGTTTTATAGATTCGCTTCTTTTGGTATATTGTTTACATTGTTTTTTGCAATTAATTGAATATTAATTGTCGCAGAGCATTATTTTTGAGTGCGATAGTACACACATTTGAATTTAAGGCAATTTTAACCTGAAAATAGGTGTTGTTTGTTTTGCTCACAGTATTTCAGCGAATAGTTCATTAAAATTAGTTTAAATATGGCCGACAAATTAAAACGTTATAAACATAACAGACAAATATGTATTAGTGATATGTTGAATATGGTTGATTTAGCAAACCTAGCCAAGCAAGATAAATCAAAACATACTTATTTTAAAGTGAGATATGCCGACATGGATAATACTTTTAACGACTTTCATAAACTTCATCAAAATATTCTTACTATTCTGTAGCAAGATCAAACAGATATAGATTTTACAGAGGATAATACATTAAGAGAAGAATTTTTAGAGAGGTGCTATAAGGTAAAAGCAATTTATATTGAACTTTTTGAAAGTGATCCACCTCTTAGTCCAGCCGCTGGCATTTCAGGAGAGCAATTACCATTTGCTTCGCGTGTTAGATTACCGCAGCTAGAGATACCAAAATTTAGAGGTGACATTAGGGAGTTTAACGCATTTATAGATATGTTTAATTCGGCCATTCACACAGATGCAACTTTAAGTATGGTAAATAAATTTAAATATCTTCTTATGAATTTAGAGGGAAGCGCTCATTCTTTGATTAAACATTTACCAATTACAGACAATAATTATTATATAGTAGCATATAATACATTAACTGAAAGATATAGTAATAAACGCGTTTGTACAACTGCTCATTGGTCAGAAATTGAAAATACTCGTAAAATAAATGGGGACAATTTACATGCTTTACAAAAACTTTTAGACACTTTTACAGAGAATCTCGCCGCTCTTGAAACCTTTAACCTTCCAGTTAAAAGCTGGGATTTCATTTTAGTGACTATGTTACTGCAACGTTTAGATGATAAGACATACGCTTTGAATTGGAACATGGTTCTAATGAAATTCCTTGCTATGAGGAACTTAAAATATTTTTGACTAGGCAGTGTTCAGTACTTGAAACAATAGCTTGTAAAAATAAAAATAAAACAAAATTCAATAAAAATTTATCAAGATCTCCTAGTACTCGAGCTAATCAAAATCATAGAGTTTCTTGTGTTGCCCTAACAAACTCAAATAAATGTTCACTATGTCATAGCAATCATTATTTAGGTCATTGTCCACAGTTCCTAGAAAAAATGCCTTTTGATAGATTTAATTTTTGTAAGCGCATACATTGTTGTTTTAATTGTCTTTCAACTTTTCATGATGTAAAAAAATGCAGGTCCTCGACAACCTGTCGCACGTGTGGTCAGTTACACCACACGCTTCTTCATTTTTCTAAAACTTCAACAATAAATTCGAAAGCTACATCTTCAGGTAGTGATGATGTTCGGGATGATTCGATGGTCTTGTCGAATCAGCCCAACCCGTCTACGTCTACAGCAATGGTGTCAACAGTACGATTGTCTAATGTTGAACATATTTCTAATGTTTTGCTATCCACAGTTCAAGTGGAGGTGTTGGATAATTTCGGTAATTTTCAGAAAGTTCGTGGGCTATTGGACACGGGTAGTATGTTAAGCTTTATTTCTCAGAAAATTGTTAGTCGTTTAGGTTTACGCAAGTCAAAACGGACTTTGAATATAAATGGAATTTGTTGTGTTGATTCTAAAGTGGGTTTTGGTAGTGTGACTTTAACTTTACGCCCAGTGGGACGAACAAGTTTAGTCCAATTTTGCATGTTAATGCAACAGTTCTGCCAAAAATATGTGGTGACCTTCCTACCTCTCCAGTGTTGTCTAAGAGTTGGTCGCATATTCAGAATATTTCCTTGGCAGATCCGCAGTTTGATAGTCCAAGCGCAATAGACATTTTATTAGATGCTGATATATTTTCCCAAATTCTTTTGAATGGTCGCATTACAGGTGAGGTAGATGAACCTGTCGCTATAAATACTTCCTTTGGGTATGTTTTAATGGGAAAAATTGGTGGTGCTTTATCACCCGCGACATTGCCTGTAGTTTTGGCATTGTTTTGTTCGTCTACGGAGTGTTCACAATTAGGCACTACAATAAAACAATTTTGGGAAGTGGAGTCTGTTCCGGAAACGGTTTGTGTTTCAGAAGAGGATGTTCTTTGTGAGGAAATATTTCAAAAAGGTTGTTCTAGAAATAATGAGAGTAGGTTTGTTGTTCCTCTTCCTTTCAAAGAAGAGATTTTGCCAGTATTTCCGGAATCACGAGCTATTGCACTTCAAAGGTTTTAGTCTCTCGAACGACGACTTTTTCGAAATAAATTACTATATGATGATTATTGTAAGTTTATGAAGGAATGTTTGGAACTAGGACATATGGAATTGGTTCCGTCTAGCAATATTACTCAACATTCCTTTTATATTCCGCATTTTTGTGTTATACGGCCTGAAGCGGTCTCAACAAAGCTTCGCGTAGTTTTCGACGCGTCTGTCAAGCAGGCCAATCAACTTCCATTAAACAGTCATTTATTAGTAGGACCTAAGCTCCAAAAGGACTTAGTTACTATTTTATTAAACTTTCGGAGTCACGCTGTGGTTCTAACAACTGATATTCGCCAGATGTATGGGCAAATTCTTGTTGACCCACAATTCTGCGATTACCAAAGAATTGTGTGGCGATTTTCTCCTCAGGAATGCGTTCAAGATTTTAGGTTACTTACCGTGACATACGGAACTTCCGTGGCACCTTATCTAAGTTTAGGAACAATTTTAGAACTCGTTGAAAAAGAAGGTGGCCAGTTTCCCAGTGCTGCTCGTGCGCTGACACATGACACATATATTGATGATGTGGTTACGGGATGTTCTTCAATCGAGGAAGCAAAAGTTCTTAAAAATGAGTTAATTAGTTTACTTAGCAAAGGATGTTTTGAACTTCGTAAATGGTTCAGCAATGAACCATCAATTTTGTCGGATTTGCCTGAATCTCATCTTTGTCAAAAACCGTTGTTCTTTGAACAAGATTCTGCTGACTGTTCTCAAAAAATTTTAGGTTTGCAGTAGAATCCTTTTTCTGATTGTTTTTCCTTTGCAATCCAAGCCCTTGATCGCCCTTGTACAAAACGCTCGATGTTGTCAGAACTGGCACGCATTTTTGATCCGCTGGGTTTTCTTGCCCCTATTACACTTTTTACTAAGCACCTTATTCAAAGCCTTTGGTCACAAGGGCTTTCTTGGGACGCCGCTCCAAGTTTAGATATTGTTCGAATTTGGTCGCAATATAAGTCTGAACTTCATTTAGTTTCTAAAATACAAATACCTCGTATTTTATTTTTGCAGCCACGTGATTATGTTGAATTGCATAGATTTTCCGATGCAAGCTCTATTGCATCAGCCGCGGTTGTTTATTTTAGATGTATACAGAATGGTGTTCCACGTGTTTATTTTGTTTGTGCAAAAACAAAAGTTGCACCGCTTAAAAATGTCACCATTCCTCGCCTCGAACTCAATGCCGCAGTCCTTTTAACTAAGCTTATCACTTATATTTTGAATGTTTATGAAAATAAAATCACATTTCGTAGTATTTTTGCGTATTCTGATAGTGAAATAGCATTAGCATGGATTAAATCTTCACCTCATAGATGGAAGACGTTTGTGTTTAATAGGGTAGCCTTTATTCAACAAAGGATTGTACCCTCGAGTTGGTCTTATGTTCCATCAGACTATTGGAAAAACTATATCTTCTCCTGAATGTGGAGCCAAAGGGAAAGTTATGTACATTAAATTAAGTAAAAATTGCAGATCATCTAGGTAAATCATTTCAACAAATTATAGGCGGTTTTCGTTACTCACTTTAAAGAACTATATAAATAATTCGCTTCTACTTTTCTGTCTATTCTTCTACATCTTTCAATCATTAGCCATACCTGAGTTTCTTGTTTCTAGCTTATTCGAACAACGTTACGTCCGAGGTACCGGCTTTAATTTAGACGTGAAAACATTGATTACCGCCGCAATGTTGAGAGACTAGTACCGTCGGCAAAATTTTTAATTAAGCATTTTATTCTTTATTTACTCTGAATTTTACGAAAATATTGAATTGCTACGACTTTAAAATGAGAAAGCAAACCAGAAGTAACCGAAATATATAGGGTGATTCAGAACTTATCCGGAAGAATTTAAGGAGATATGCACCCTTAAAATTAGAGTCGACACCACGAAAAAAAAAAAAAAATAAAATCCTAACAGAACTGCCGTAAGAAAATGTTGAAGTTATGGAATTATTAAACGCTACTTAGCTGGACGACTGGATGAAATACTGACCTACCCCTTACTGTATGCGCAGATCTCTTCAATAAAGCAAGTAGCAACAAGTTCCGGTGCCGTGCGTTGTAGTGTTGGGCGATATCGCGATTTTTCAATCACAACGTGAATCGTTACTGTGATTTTCTGATATCAGTGAATTTAAAACGTGATGTGATCACGACTTTTCATAATACGGGGTATGGAAAATAATGTTAATTGCTCTCTATTCCTAAATAAGTACCGACATACGGTGAATAGTGAATTCACTACTTTGGTAATCTGTGCAGCCGTAGATATGTGTAATTATAATATTGTGTGATATACAGAGCCATCGAGAGAACATGGGGCTCGGAGGTACTAACATTCGGCCCCACCAATCTTCGAACTTATCTCGATACAAAATTCGGAAAGCGGGGGTGATATTTCTTAAAATTATATATTTGCCTCAATCAAAATTTTGAAGAGCGGGGGCGAGATTTCTCATACTTATAATACTTATGGTCCTATTTTACCATTATACTTAATGATCTATTAACAATCAGTCCAACTATTTCTCCCATTCAACAAATATTTGACAATACCTCGTCCATACAATTTTCAGCAAACAGCACTTCTAAAGCAAACAAGCATGTCGGATACCACGGGGGCACGTTTAGGGTTAGACCGCTTGGACATGTTAGCAAGTACGACACTGGTATTTCACTTAATACAAAATTTAATAACAAAGTCTAATTGTCCACACGAATAATACAAGTAATCAAAACAGTCTCAACACCATCGGATAAATCTAATAAAACAAAGGAACTAACGATCCACTACCCGCTAGCCCGCGATAATCAAATCTTAACTCTTTCACAGGTAATCATAGAATGCCTTATTGTTCCACGGGCTAGCCGATCTGTTTCGTTCGCTTAACATAGCTTAAGCGTGTTCCCATGCCCATATAAGGAAATGCATAGAATCTTAAACTGTTATTGGTTGGGGTAGGTAAATCAACCACAATGTTTATATTAACAAAAATAATAAACAATCACAAGTACTATTGCTGGGTTCCTAAAGATCATAGGCGTACAGAAATTATTTTCGGTGGCGCCGACACGGCCATACTGACAACGTGCACGTCCTCGGGCACTCTTCTTATGGTTGGCAACCTGTAATGAAAACAAAAATGATGTGTCAATCAACACCGTTCGTTCATCCTGACTACGAGAATATTAACCAGGTAACCATGCACAAGCAAATTTTTTTTTTCGCTACATCTAAGAATTTATTGGTATACCAATACAATCATGCGACACTACAGGCATCTTCCGGTCCGCATTCTACCGGGATCGACATACAAGAATTCATGCAACTCTACAGCACTACGGGCATCATCTGGTTTTAATCGTAACGGGATCAACATGCAAGACGGCAACACATCGTGCCTCATCTGATTATAACACATGGTTACTCATCAGCACCAACATACAAGGCGGCAACACATCGTGCCCCATCTGATTATAACACATAGTTACTCATCAGCACCATTATACAAGGCGGCAACACATCGTGCCCCATCTGATTATAACACATAGTTACTCATCAGCACCAACATCCAAGGCGGCAACACATCGTGCCCCATCTGATTATAACACATAGTTACCCATCAGCACCAATATACAAGGCGGCAACACATCGTGCCCCATCTGATTATAACACATAGTTACCCATCAGCACCAATATACAAGGCGGCAACACATCGTGCCCCATCTGATTATAACACATAGTTACTCATCAGCACCAACATACCGACAAGGCGGCAACAAAATAACTCTCAAGAGGATAATTTACCTATTTCTAATTAATCGCCGACACAGGCTCATTCTGCTTCTCGTTTTCAGAATCTGACTCATTCGAGACTTCACCTTGCCCCTCTGGCACACTGATAAGTTGATCATGTGCAAACTTGAATATTCTACCTTTACCTTTATCTGTAGACTTAATTACTTCATATCTATTATTTTCCAAAATTTTGACAACTTTAAAGGGGCCTCTAAATTTACGATCAAGTTTAGAAATCATACGTTCATTAGTTTTACTAAAAACAAAATCACCCACTGAGAAGGGCCTAACAATAGCTTTTCCAGCATTCTTTCTGTTTGCATCGCTTTTAGATGCCTTTGCAATATTTTTACTAGCAACTTCACGGACTTCCGGCAAAGAAAGTCTCTTGTCGAAAACATCACATTCGTTATAACAAATTTTTTGTAACTCGAGAGAACGTATTGATGTGCCAAATAAAAGTTCAGCAGGACTAAAACCAGTCACTCTGTGTTTTGTGCTATTTAAAGATAATTGAACTTCACCTAAGCTGTCTTGCCAATTTCGATCATTTTCAGTTTCAACAGTAGTCAAAGTGTTTTTCAATGTTTGCATGACTCTCTCGACTTGTCCGTTCGCTCTACTTGCACCTTGAGCAATGAAATGTAAGTCAATATTAAAATTAGAACAAAAGCTGCGAAATTCACTACTAGTGAAACATCTGCCTTGATCACAAATTATACGCGAAGGTGCTCCAAATAGGTAAGTAAACTCTTTTAAACAACTGACAGCAGTTTCTGCAGTTAAAGAACGAATACGATATAACAAAACAAATTTAGAAAAAGCATCGATAATTACAAATACGTATTGTTTGTTGTCACTTTTGCCAGACAACTTTCCAGAAATATCTACGTGAATGGTATGCCAAGGCTGTGTATTTTTCGGAATTGGATACATTTGGACTTGAGTTTTTCCTGATTTATTTTTTGAAGTTTTACAAATTAGGCAATTATCGACGAATTTTCTAACAGTTCGCGACATTTTAGGAAACCAGTAAAGTTCATAAATTTTATCTAGAGTTTTCTCCCATCCTAAATGTTTCAAGTTAGTGTGCACATGATTTATTACTGACCAAATCATAGATTTCGGGACAACAGGTAAATAATGAGAGCGGTTGTTTCTTTCTATTTTACGCAACAGTGCATTATTTCGGATGTCATATGTCTTAGCGATATCTGCGTCTAGTTCATGCGCCTTAAGGGCGGAGATAATTTTTACTAAACTGTCATCTCGCTGTTGTGCGATACTTAGCCAGTCAGAGTAAAGGTCAATAACCTGCACTATATTTTGTTTACATTTGGGTGTATCCGAAACGACAGACCCTTTTTCGGTACTTGACGTAACAGGGTTGCGAGAAAAGAAATCTGCATGCTTCATTCGCTTCCCTTCTCGGTAAACTATGTCAAAGTTAAAAGCCTGTAAGAATGCCCACCAGCGGTGTACGCGCGGGGTTAAATCACGTTTTGTACGGGATGATTTCAGAGAGTTGCAGTCTGTGAAAACTGTAAAGTGCCTTCCAAAAAGAAAATGATAAAAATGTCTCAAAGCTTTTACGACGGCCATTGTCTCTAACTCGTACGAATGATAACGAGACTCGGGACCAGTGGTACGTTTACTGAAATATGCAATAGGATGAAGTTTGTTATTTTTCTTTTGAAGCAAGATGGCGCCGTATGCTTCTGAACCGGCATCAGTGTGAAGCTCTATTGGTAAATCGGGATCAAAAATCATTAAAACAGGTTTCGAAGTTAAATAACGAATAAGTTGGTTTCGTGCTTCATCGTGTTTGGGGAGCCATTTAATTTTTTTAACAGAGTTAGTAGTTAGCTGATATAGAGGTGCAGCTATTTTCGAAAAATTTGGAATGAATTGACGAAAATAAGATGCTAAGCCAAGAAACTGACGAACTTGAGTTGGTGTTTTAGGAATCGGAGAATTTATAAGAGCCGAAGTCTTATGAGGGTTGGGACGTAATTCCCCAGCTCGTACAGAAAACCCAAGATACTCAACCTCCAACTTAAGAAATTTACACTTTTTCAGGTTAAATGAAAAACCAGCCTTGACAAGTGCTTTAATGACAATTTCAAGGCGTTCTAAGCCCTCGGAGACTGAAGACGATGGTATCAAAATATCGTCAATATAAACTATTGCGAACTTATTACGAAGGTCACCTAGAGCCTTGTCGATGGCACGTTGATAAACAGGAGGTGCGTTCATAAGACCAAATGGCATAGTTAAGAATTCATACTGCCCATCAGGTGTAACAAATGCTGTTTTTTCTATAGAATCAGAGTGTACAGGAATCTGATGAAAACCTGACGCCATATCAAGAGATGAAAAATAATACGAGTTGTTCAAACGATTAATTTGATCACTAATAAGTGGCAAAGGATACTTGTCAGGTACAGTATTGGCATTTAATTCGCGATAATCAACACAAAGACGATCAGAACCATTTTTCTTTTTCACTAAAATACTAGGACTAGCAAAAGGTGAACAACTAGGCCTTATGATATTAACTTTAAGTAATTCTGTAATTTTATTTCTCACGATTTCACGCTCAGCGGGAGCCATTCGATAAGGTCTCCTTTGAACAAATTTAGTTGTATCTTTTAAACGAATTTCTAAATTACCGGTGTTTACTCGTCCTGAAGGTACACCTACCACAAAATGGTCTCGGTAATTAGACAACAGTTTAACTAAATTTTGTTTATCATTATTGCTTAAATCAGTTTCAATTTGGTTGAAATTTACAGCTTCCTGTTCGCAAATCTGAACTTTTAATTCACGGGAAAAAAATAAACCATCTGATTTTAAGTGAACTTCAATGTTTTGTGCTATCAAATCTTTACCTATGATAATTTGAGCAGACATAAAATCATTTGGTACTATGAAAAATAACAGTTCAACAAAAAGTCCTTGAAGTTCAATTACTGCTAAAATTTGATAGTTGCAAACGAAAGAGCTACAACCAACGCCCTTCAAAGTGGTTAAATTATGATAACGTTTACCATCAAAATGAGTGGCTAAACTTTCTTTCAATAGAGAACAATCTGAACCTGTGTCAAACAGAAAAGGAAAGGTCTCACCAGATTTGAGTTTCAGCTGTCCAACAGGCAAGGCCTCCATTTCACAAGTATTGACTTGCTTCTCTCCAGATTTTGCTTTTCGGCTGACATTTGGACACTTTGATGAAATGTGGCCTGGCTTGCCGCATGTGTAGCAGGTGACTGCGCTGGATCCTTCATCTCGGCTCACTCTGGATGATCTGGGCAGTGACCATCTGGGATTTCTGCAATGTTTCGCACGGTGTCCAATTCGTCCGCATTCGTTGCATTTTCCATGGAACTGCGCAGATTTGACATCTCGGCAGGGTGGTGGTAAAGCTCGACGCTTCGATCCAGTTTGATGACCAGAGGGAAATAGCGCCGGTCTTTTACCAAGTCTCCCCTGTAACATGGTACACATACTTTTGGCATCGGTTGGTCGGTCAGTTTGATATCTTCGCCTCACGAATCCATTACGAGTTGATCCAAAGTAACAGGCAACAAGTACAGCAAATGATTCGTCGCTTTCCCTGTTTTTTAGCAAACTGAGAATAGTCCTCATGGAGTGCAGCATCTCGTCAATGAGAGGTGTGTCTGCTGGCGTATTTTGTTTCCCATTAACAGCTTCCGAAAATTGTTCAATAGGATCGACAGGTTTAGCGAAAACTGCTAAAAATTCTGCTCTCAAGGCCGTCCAGTTCTTTTCTGTAGGTTTGGCAGATATGAGCCAATTAGCTGCCTCGCCTTTCATGGCTGCAGATAACGTCATTACTAAATCCATGACGTCTGGGTTATGTTTGCTTACCCACAAGTCTACAATTGTACACCAGCCTTCGGCGTCTGCAAAGTTTGATGTAGGATCGAATGTTGGCAGCCTTACATTAGTAAATGTTGCAGCAGATGGTGTTGGGGATTTTGTAGCAGCTAACAATAGTTGCTCTTCTAATTTTCTAACTCTTTCTAAAGTTGCACTTATCGCACTTTGTTGTAATGGCATTTCATCCTCACTGTCCGAATGTCCGGCTTGCAGTCTTGATCCACCACTTCTGATGTCGGATACCACGGGGGCACGTTTAGGGTTAGACCGCTTGGACATGTTAGCAAGTACGACACTGGTATTTCACTTAATACAAAATTTAATAACAAAGTCTAATTGTCCACACGAATAATACAAGTAATCAAAACAGTCTCAACACCATCGGATAAATCTAATAAAACAAAGGAACTAACGATCCACTACCCGCTAGCCCGCGATAATCAAATCTTAACTCTTTCACAGGTAATCATAGAATGCCTTATTGTTCCACGGGCTAGCCGATCTGTTTCGTTCGCTTAACATAGCTTAAGCGTGTTCCCATGCCCATATAAGGAAATGCATAGAATCTTAAACTGTTATTGGTTGGGGTAGGTAAATCAACCACAATGTTTATATTAACAAAAATAATAAACAATCACAAGTACTATTGCTGGGTTCCTAAGGATCATAGGCGTACAGAAATTATTTTCGGTGGCGCCGACAAGCATTATAAATACTCTTCATCGATCTACTTCACGTCACCGCCTCAAATCACCGATCAATGTAAGTAAAACATAAAGATACATATGAATATCTATACAGTAAAGAACGCGTACCTACCTAATGATATTATTTATATCATAAAAAATATATTTATATAGAAAGTCGTGATCATGTGACGCTTTTCTACTAACTTTAATAACAGTCGTTACCTGTGATTTTTTAATATCAGTGATTAAATCACAGTTCGCGATATATCACCCATCATTAGTGCGTTCTCAGTTTGTGATTTAATCTCGTTGTTAGTGAGTGTTTTTTTTAAATTTTAGTGCTGTGAGTTTCTTTCAAAACATTGATTGATTGACACATGATTTTAACTTACGGTGAAGCAATGCAGAATGCTTTAGCAGCGTCTGAATTATATGCGGAACATTTTCTCGACAGACTTGTGTCTAACCCAGAAACTTTTACGGTAGTCGTTCAACGTGGCCGTGATACTGGAAATTTACAACTCAATCGTTGACGAGACGGGGGACCTGGTCGTCCACAACGTATTTTAGCGGCCGAGGAAGAAATTTCGGAAATTGTAGCCGAAAATCCGCGTATAAGTACAAGACAGCTCGCCCGAGAGGGCCAATAATTTACGTCTCCAGGAACAGCAAGAAGGGGGAACATTTGCATTAGTACGGCAAAATTGGATACGACGTTGTCAAAAGTGCATGCAGGTCGGCGGACAAAATTTCGAACAGTTAGGTATTGTAACATCAGGTATGTACAAAATTTGTAATCATTTAAAGTACATATAAAATTGAAAGTAAACTTCTAATTTCAAAGATAAATTACGTTAGGTTAGATTCTGGTCGTTATCGATTTCTTTTACGTGAAGTTTTCGCATTTCACAACTATTCATCCAATATCAGCTGTTTTTACGATTCATGCTGTTTCCAATTTTTATTGCAGTCGACCAGAGTAGCAGTAGCGTACAAGTAAAATTTTTAAATTTTTTTAAAGTGTTTTTTTTTCATTTTTTCTTTGCGCTATTATATTTATATGGATCCGTTGTATATCCTCTTGAATTTTTCCGGATAAGTTCTGAATCACCCTGTATAGCTCCTAAACGACCTACTTCAAGTTCTCTGTACTTTCTTTCGTGTACTTAGTGATTACGTGAAGTTATATCAATTTATTCTAACATGGTGATTTAATTGGGGAATGCACATAGGTATTTCAATTTACAACAAAATATCCTAAATACCTTGAAAAATACGGTTATAGCTTACGGCTCCGAAATTTGCTTTAGGTATATCATAAACGTGGAAAACAACCGAAACTTTTTTCATTACGTGACCTATATACTCTCTTTATCAAAAATCAATATTCTTGCTAAAATTCTCTATTGCGAATTACATTGGCCTGTTTTCTTCGCTACCCGTACGACAGTGCTATTTGTTTCGGTGCATAGATAATTTCTCAACGTGCTCCTCTGTTATGCTTAGCTATACCACATTTTTACCTATTACATCTACTGATTGCATCAAGCCGTATATTATAATAATCCCTGGGCTAATTTGTCCCTACTTTTAAATAAAACCTTATTTATCTCGTGCCATTTTCCATGGATAGTGTATTTACTGATTATTATAATGCAATTGGCTCGGTATTTACTCTTTGTGATGACCATTTCCTACAAGTAGGGTTGTGTCCGAACGAGGGTGCAATAACCTCGTCCACTGCAATAATTTAACACCAGATCCGTATTTTTAAATTTTACTTGACAATATATCTGTAAATATCGCTTCTCTAAATAACCTAACACAACAGATTAGTAAAATTCCATTTTTATGCCCAACACTCGGTAAATAGGAGCACTAATTTCTATATATACTTTATTTATTGCTTTGACACAACCTTGATTCCTTTATACACATATAACTTTATGAATTGCCTATTGTAGTTAAGTTTCAGGGTATTTTTACTTTGTTATCTAGGAATTAAACACAAGCCGTTCTTACATATACTATAATATGCCCCACCAATGATAATATCTTATTTTTCCTCCTCTAGTTCTCTCGCTCAATTTCATTTACTTTATTTGACTCATTCACGAATCGTGACTCTAGCAAAATAAATTAATTCGAAGACACTTTAAAAGTACTGGTATTATTTTACGAGCTCAAAACTTTTATGTTTGAAACCACTAATTTAAATCTTTCTTAGGAAACTCTAACATAACATCAACAATGAAAAATGACAAAATGATATGTTAATACTGTTATGAATTACACCCCCTTGGAAAAGGAGATCGTACGCCTATGCCTCTGATGGTGACTGGAAAGGCTCTAGAAAGAGCCAAGGACTTTTCTAGCTTATGGTTGGAGAAGATTCTGGATTGATCTAGAGCTAATTTCGGAGTATATAAGGCGCGATTACCAGCGCGGAGGAGGAAGTTTATTTGAGAAGTGACACGTTCGGGAAAAAGTGAGGTTAAAGTAAACAAAGTGTATTTTTGAAGTATTGTATAGTCAGTAAATTGTTAAATAAAGTGTTAGTAGTGTTTAATCTCTTGTTAAAATTATTTAGAACCCACGGATTCATACAGGGTGTTTCCTAAAAGGTGGAAATCCGTAACATTTTGGTGTCGGAAGCGGAATTTTGACAAGAGGATTTTTTCGGGAGTGTTGAGAAGACTGGGACAGTATTCTCGGAGTTAGTACTAACACAGGAAGGACTAATTTACTGGACATTGTTCGAGGTTTATTTTCGAACAGGAAAAATAGTGTTTAAGTGCATTTTTGAGACATTTTTGGAACATTTTGTTGGACATTAGAGGTTAAGTGACAAAGACTCTAGATAAGACTTTTTCGTGCCGTTTTGAGGGTTTCTGGACAGTCCCATTACCGATAGTGACGTAATTATTAAACTTATTTGATTTCAACGTAATTGTATGCCGGTAACGACCAGAAGCATGGCATCCGAACAACAAATGCAGGAATTTATGGCCCAAATGCAAAAGATGATGATGGATCAGGAAAGAAAGCGCCAGGAAGAGAAAGAAGAACAGGAAAGAAAGCGCCAGGAAGAGAAAGAGGAACGGGAAAGAAGACGACAAGAAAAAGAACGAAGGCATCAAGAAGAAGAGAAACGACGTCAAGAGGAAAAACAAGAAGAGGAGAGACGCCGTCAAAAGGAAAATGATGACTTAAGGAAAGCTATAGAAACGCAACAGAATGCCTTGTTTACAGTCGTGGAAGAAATAAAAAATGAGATTAAGGAAGATATGGGTAGCGTAAAGACGAAAGTTAATGAGGTCGAAGTAAAAGTAGGCAAGGTCGAAGAAGAAGTTGGTGAAGTCAAAGTGAAAGTAAACAAGTTCGAAGAAGAAGTCAAAGGGGAAATAGACCAGCTTAAACGACAGTTGAGGGATAGAGGAAACCAGCAAGTGGTGTCATCAGGCCAGCGATTAAAAATTCCCTCCTTTGATGGTCAAAGTTCCTGGATGACTTACAAGACACAGTTTGAGGCAGCAGCAAGTGCAAACAACTGGAACGACGAAGAGAAGGCTAAAGCATTAATCGTAGCTTTAAGAGGCCAAGCATTGGAATTGCTCCAGACAATTCCGGTAGACCAACAACGGAATTTTAGAGTTTTAGAAGCCGCCTTAGATCTACGATATGGCGATCAACACCTTGCTCAAGTATACCAGACCCAGCTGAAAGTGCGCGTTCAGAAAGCTGGAGAGAGTCTGCAAGAATTTGAAGCTGCGGTGGAAAGACTGGCACACTTAGCATATCCTAATGCGCCAAAAGAATTTAAAGAGCAATTGGCAGTGGGGGCATTCCTAGACGGGATAAGGGACGAGGAGATCAGGCGAGTCCTCAGGCTATCCCGACATAAAAGTAGTAGTGAAGCCTTGGTACATGCACTAGAGGTAGAAGCTGTCTATAGGGATACTCCAAAGTCAAGAGTACGGGCTATGACACTTGAAGAATCGCAGCCAGAAGAGACAGACCAAAACCCTATCTTGAACGCGATTCTCAAAACGAATAAAATGATCGGTCAATTACTGGCTCAATCGAATCCTCCAAGAAGACAGGAAAACCAACAAAACAGAGAAAGGCCAAGTGGAGGTATTAAATGCTACAACTGCGGCAGGATGGGACATATGAAACGAGACTGTCGACAGCAGAACTCGGACAGACGAGTAAATGCTGTAAATGTAGAAGAGCAGCAGGAAAACTAAAGATAGCCAGCACCAAGGGGGCTGTGCTGGCTAGGGAACACGGTGCCCCCAGAGAAATAAAGATTTCCCAGCTGCGAAGAATTCCAAGTAGTCTGCTGTTGCAAGGATATGTGAATGGAAGAAAGTGTGTGTTTACTGTTGACACCGGCGCTACGTCATCAATAGTGCGGCCAGGGTTTATATCAGGCTTGCAGATTAAGAAGAAGCAAAATGAAGTAATTATTCGGACAGCCACGGGAGACAGGGCTGCGGTCCATGGAGAGGTCAATTTGGAACTGCAGGTTGGACGATTGAGATTCAATTACAAGGTCATTGTGGCTGACATTACAGATGATTTCATTTTGGGACTGGACATCATGGAAGAGAAGAGGTTTATTGTTGACGTAGGGGAGCGAGTCTTGAAAATTGGGAATGAGGAATTTATCCTGGCAACCGCAGATGACCAATTCCGTAAAGCAAGGCTATTGACAACAAAGACGATTAAGATTCCTGCTCATTCGGAACAGATCATCGATGCTGCCTTGGAAGGAAATCCTGGAGGCTACCGTGTTGGCCTGGTGGAAGGTGACGAATCGATTAAGTCCCTAACCAATATTGTTGTGGCAAGAACTTTAACCCGGACTAAAGATAAAATCCCAATTAGAGTCGTCAATTTAAATTCCCATGCAGTAACAATCAAAGAAGGCAAACCGATTGGCTCCTATGAACCGGTCACATGGGTAGCAAGGTGCGAAGAACAAACGGAGGGAAATTCATCTACAAATATAGACCAGGAAGTTTTGACCTTACTGAGCTCCCAGTTGGAGCATTTATCTGAGGATGAACGAGAGGAGGCGCTCAAGTTCCTGGAAAAAGAAAGTTCAGTATTTGCCAAAAGTACGGAGGCCCTTACAAAAACAGATATAGTCCAGCATCGGATAAATACTGGTGACTCACCTGCTATTCGACAACAACCTAGGAGGCTTCCGCTAGCAAAACAAGAAGAAGCCTCAACAATGATAGATAAGATGCTACAAGATGGAGTTATTGAGGAGTCAACAAGTCCCTGGTCATCGCCAGTAGTTTTGGTTGCCAAAAAGGACGGAACGTTAAGATTTTGTGTCGATTATCGAAAATTGAACGATGTGACGAAGAAAGACAGTTACCCATTACCCCGGATTGATGACACGTTAAGTACATTGGCAGGCTCACGGTGGTTTTCGACGTTAGACCTTAGGAGCGGTTATTGGCAAGTTGGACTTCATCCTGATGATAAGGAAAAGACAGCATTTTCAGCAGGCAGTGGTCTTTACCAATTTACGGTGATGCCTTTTGGACTTTGCAATGCTCCAGCCACGTTTGAACGATTGATGGAATTTGTTCTACGAGGGCTAACCTGGAAGACGTGCCTGGTTTACCTTGATGACGTGCTGGTTATGGGACGAGACTTTACAGAACATTTGAAAAATCTTCAAGAAGTATTTGGACGAGTAAGGAATGCACACCTGAAGTTGAACCCGAAGAAGTGTTTACTATTTCAGAAAGAAGTTAAATTCCTTGGGCACGTAGTGTCTTCAGAGGGAATACAAACGGATCCCGATAAAATTTCTGCCATACGAGATTGGCCAAGGCCATCTAACGTTCATGAAGTACGAAGCTTCCTTGGCCTTTGCACTTATTATAGACGCTTTGTGGAAGGGTTTGCAGACATTGCGAAGCCATTACACCGGCTAACAGAGGAGAAAGTTCAGTACCAGTGGACACCGGAGTGTGAAACAGCATGGAGAAAATTGAAGGCAGCTCTATGCACTGGTCCTGTACTAGCATACCCACAACAGAATGGACTTTTTATTTTAGATACAGATGCCAGCAATTCTTCGATTGGTTGTGTGCTGTCTCAAATTCAGAACGGAGAGGAAAGAGTGATCGAGTACTTCAGCAAGGTGCTCTCCAAACCAGAACGAAACTATTGTGTAACCAGAAAAGAGTTATTGGCCATCGTCAAATCAGTGGACCATTTTCATAAGTATCTCTACGGGCGACATTTCAAAATCAGGACCGACCATGCTGCGTTGAAATGGCTGTTGCAGTTGAAAACCCCGGAAGGTCAACTGGCTCGTTGGATAGAACGGCTGCAACAGTACGACTTTAAAATCGAGCATCGACCAGGAAGATCTCATAAGAACGCAGACGCATTATCTAGAAGACCATGCAAGGACGACTGCAAGCACTGCCGCCACGTGGAAAAACAGCAGGGCATGGGAGTAGTCAACACTATTAAAATAGACGTTCCGGATGATTGGACAACTGAAGCCCTGAGACAAGAACAACTGAACGATGCAGAGATTGGGGCTATATTGAGAGCAAAGGAAAAAGGAACTCGACCAGAGTGGAAGGATGTTTCGGACAAAGCAGTTGGATTGAAGGCTTTGTGGGCACAGTGGGACTCACTTAGAGTTATGAATGGGCTGTTAAAAAGAGCATGGGAGAGCCCGGATGGGAAGCAAGTTGTTATGCGTCTAGTGATTCCCAGGTGTCGAGTACCGAAAGTACTTCAAGAAGTGCATAATGGAGCATCCGGTGGACACTTCGGCGTTAACAAGACCCTGAATAAAGTACGTGAACGATTTTACTGGGTAAATAGTCGTCAAGATGTTGAAGCTTGGTGTCGTAATTGTAAAATTTGTGCAGCCAGTAAAGGACCACAGACTAGAAGTAGGGGTGCAATGAAGCAATATAACGTCGGGGCCCCTTTTGAGAGGATTGCGATCGATATAGCCGGACCATTCCCAGTAACCAAGGACGGTAACAAGTACATACTGGTTGCCATGGACTATTTTAGTAAATGGCCTGAAGCCTACGCAATTCCGAACCAGGAAGCGGTTACTGTCGCCAAAGTCTTGGTAGATAACTTGATATGTCGGTTTGGTGTACCCCTGGAGCTGCATTCAGATCAAGGGAGAAATTTTGAGTCAGGGGTATTTCAGCAAATCTGCAAGTTATTGGGAATACACAAAACACGGACGACAGCCCTTCACCCTCAATCAGATGGAATGGTGGAGCGACATAATAAGACTATGAAAGAACATCTCTCTAAAGTCGTTCATAAAAATCAACGTGACTGGGATCTCCACATACCGTTTTTCCTCATGGCATATAGAGCTGCTATCCACGAAACTACAAAACAGACTCCGGCTCGTGTAGTATTTGGACATGAGATCAGACTGCCATGTGATTTGATGTTTGGAACACCAGGTGGAGAACGACTTCCTGTGAACAGCTATGTAGATGAAGTGAGTGAACGGCTAAGGAACGTCCATGAGTTAGTTAGAGACCAAATCACCATAGCCAGTGACAGAATGAAGGCTCGATATGACCGTAAGGGTAGTTCAGAAGGATTCAAGGCAGGAGACCTGGTTTGGCTGTACAACCCACAGCGGAAGAAAGGAAGGTCACCGAAACTTCAACCGCCTTGGGATGGACCGTATACTGTTATTACCCGAATTAATGACGTCGTCTATCGAATTCAACGAAGCAAAAAGTCCAAGATGAAGATCGTGCATTTGGACAGGCTGGCGAAATACATCGATGATTCTGAGTTGCCTGATCGGGACGATCAGGCTTAAGGAGGGGGCAGTGTTATGAATTACACCCCCTTGGAAAAGGAGATCGTACGCCTATGCCTCTGATGGTGACTGGAAAGGCTCTAGAAAGAGCCAAGGACTTTTCTAGCTTATGGTTGGAGAAGATTCTGGATTGATCTAGAGCTAATTTCGGAGTATATAAGGCGCGATTACCAGCGCGGAGGAGGAAGTTTATTTGAGAAGTGACACGTTCGGGAAAAAGTGAGGTTAAAGTAAACAAAGTGTATTTTTGAAGTATTGTATAGTCAGTAAATTGTTAAATAAAGTGTTAGTAGTGTTTAATCTCTTGTTAAAATTATTTAGAACCCACGGATTCATACAGGGTGTTTCCTAAAAGGTGGAAATCCGTAACAATACGTAGGTTCATTTTAAAAGACGAATTTTGAAAATTCTAAAAAATGCAGTGATTCAATTAATTAACTTGAATATCAATTGGCTATGTAATTTTTTTTCTTAAAAACATCCTCTTTAGACTGCGCCACTGTAATAACTGGGGTTTTATTCCCCTAATTATACGAATTAATCAAACATTACCATTGGTATAGTACGGAGTGCCCCAATTACTTTTGTAGACTCCGTCGATATTACAGTATATCTATCGAAATCAAAACTGTGCTTACCCTTTTCCTTCTAGGTGATTGTATCTTTTGTGGTGCCCCTCAACCAGGGGTTAATTCACACACAAACTTTACTGAATATAGAATGAACTCAATTACATACAAAGCAAATAAAACGCGTGATTTCTCAAAACACTTAAATCACTATGTTTACAGAAGAAGAATCGATAACAAATGAAAATGAGAATCACAAACATTTCACGAATAAATAAATTAACAAGCCGTAATTATACTGTATCAGAAAGTGAAATGGTTCGCGGCAAGTTCAAATCTTTCGCTGAATCGCGACCGAATATTCTTGCCCCTGTAACACAAGATATTGGGTGGATATAGGTACAATGTGTTACCTATATTGTATATTGGGCCAATATATGTCAGCTTTAACCAATATTGTACCAATATGATTATCAGCTGTATTTTCAATATTTTCTCCCAAAATATAGCCAACATTTTACCAATACTGGCAAATAACATTCAATATTAACATTATTTAACCAATATTGGCGCAGTGTGTAGAAACTGATATTAGTTCTGAATATTGGACTAATATAACTCCTCTATTACTTTTAGGTATTCAATTATCATTTTACTTTAACCATTCGTTCATGTACATGTTCCCATCATCTTCTAGAATTGTTTCCACCTTTCACTATCCTCGCGTTTTTCATAATACTTCCACACTTTCCCTCCACTTTTTTCCATTATCGTCCCCTATCACCTTCGATGTAAACTAGCCTACGGTCGAAGTTGAAAAGATGCCTATATATAAATTTACAAAATTTTATCAAAATTTATTAGGCTGTTTTCGAGGTAGATATAGTTATAACAAACATTCAAACAGACACATAAACAAAGATGAAAATATCTATATTTCTAAGAGAAACAAAATTGCAATAATATTTATCTTAATATGAAATTAATTTACATATATTAGTACAAATTACGCATATTTTGTATTTTAAATTTGCCGCGCGTAACAAATTTACAAACGGTAGTGTGCGCCTGTCTCGACCATATTGCAAATGCCGGGTTATGGCAGTAACGTGTCGTGGTGATCGAGAAATTTGCCAATTTGCTAATAAAAATAATGTACAGTTTCTGAAAAGTGCAGTAATTTAATAGGTAAATGTTCATGGTCCTATTCAAGTAATTAGGTAGCAAACGGCGCATTGTTTCAGGTAATTTTCCTTATGTTTACAAACGCTTCCTGTATTTGTCGCCTCTTGTGTTCTGTTCAATAGAAATTGTTGTATCGGGGATATAAAATGTTCAAGAATGTTTGCAAGTTAACTATATTATGGCATTAAGATATTTACCATTGTTTAGCGTTTAGGTACCTAATCCTTCTATAAAGATAAATTGTAGCAATATTGGGCCAATATTTTTCCAACATTATAGGTACATAATCCTTTTATAAATATAAATTGTAGCAATATTGAGCCAATACTTTTCCAACATTAGCAAACCAAATTTTATATTAATATCCTTTAATATCAATGATTATCGATCTTTCGAATGAAAAAAAATAGATATTTTCTTGACCTTTCTATCTTTCAGATGAAGAATCGTTGGAATATCATTCTGTAACTTTTCTGTTTTAATATTTTAATATGTCAAATTTAAGTTGTAACAAGAATTATTATTATAGCCGTGAAAGTTTAATAAAGATTATGTGTGCTTACGCTGAACTTTGTGCTTTAAAACATTTCTTTAACATGGATCAAATTCCTCAGGGTATGTACTCTTTAACGCTACTTAACATTGATGGATAATATTTTATAAATGTATAATCATTTCTTTATTTCAATGAACCTCGCCGATAATGATTAATTATTAAATAAAAAACTCCCGTTGAGTTATAAAATTAGACCCACTTAGACTCGCGTTAATTTTTTAACCATACGAACCTTACACATTGTAAAACAAATACGAAAATTTTGGGCACTGGAGTTATGTAATATTAAACTCCTACGTGTTAGATGCTGAGAAAAAGTGAAAATTAAGCGAAACCGTCTAATATTAAATAAAGCAAAAACCGTCTATATTAACTTGCATCTAAGATCCCCTTTACCAGAAAACTTTATATTGGAAAACAACTTAACGCTCTCGCAGACATCGAAGTTCCTAGGTCTATGGTTAGACGATAAACTGAACTGGAGTAGGCACATTGAACATGTTTGTTCTAAGTTAAATTCAGCATTCTATGCTATTATGCAATTGAAATCTTGCTTGAACACTGAAGGAGTCTTAGACATCTACTACGCGTTGGCATTCAGTCATATAGCAAATAATATTGTTTCTTGGGGAGGAGGCAATGATTTGATTAGGGTATTTGTCGCTCAAAAAAGACTAATAAGACTAATTTTCTCCCTACAGCCACTAGAAACCTGTCGAGGAGTGTTCAGAGAGAAAAAAATACTGACAGTGCCTTCGATATTCATACTGAAGTGGATAATGCACGTACACAAAAATAAAAATGACTTTGAAACACTAAACAATAATCATTCTCACAATACCCGACATGGTAACACTCTCTGCATCCCGAGTCATAGAACCACTTCTTATAAACACTCTCCACTCCACAAATGTATCGCTATTTACAATAAGTTACCGAACCACATAAAAGATATCCAAAATGATAATAAATTTAAGAGGGTAACAAAAGATTTCTTAATTGACAATGCTTACTATTCTGTAAAAGATTATTTAAGTAGTTAGCCTATGTGTTTATTTCTGTCATGTGTAGTTGTTTACATTCACTTTCTGTATATGTGTGTGTGTATATATATGTATATATGTGTATGTATGTGTATATATGTTTGTATATATACAAATGGTAAAATTGTATTGTATTATATTCATTTGTATTTTATGCTTATTTACTCTATTGCAAATTGTTGAGTCTGTTGGTGTTTGCTCTTTACACGTTTTCTGGTAGTGATTTATTTAGGTTACACTTCATATATACAAACTTTACTCTGACTTGTCACATGTACATATTGATGTATTCGTTTAGTGACCAATAAAATGTAAAAAAAAAAAGTAATTTTAATTTATGTAATATTTTAATCTACTTTTAGAAGAATATTACATTCTTTCTACTTTTTTATCCTATTTAACTGAATTCTTAATATTTTTTTTATATCAGGTGGAACTGAAATGGAACTAAGTAGGATGGATATTTTTCAAATATGGAAAGAGAAATCTGGTTGTGATTCTTCTATAAAGTATCAGTATGTTGTAAATGTAATTTTATACCAGCCACATATTTCGCAAACTTCCAGAAATAAATCAAAATGATGTACAACATAATATATATCGAATTTGTAGCAGAAGTGGAGAACGATGAACAAACATGGATAAAGTTAATGCTGACTGGCTGAAAGCAAAATTTAATTTGTGTCAAAATGTTATGGTGGAAAATGATTTACCCAGCACTTCTGGATTAGCAGGGAGACAGAATCTATCTTTTAATAAAAGCAGTGAAAGATCGGATCGTAAGAAGACTGCAGAACTTTGTAAAAACTTTGGCTCTGAAGAAATAGTTTATACAACCTATACAACAGTTTGTGCACTCTTTTATTGTAAGAAATAAACAACTAAAACGTATATTTTCTTTTTTTTTGTATTCCAAAGTAAACTACTAACAAATTACTCATTTAAAGCGATTCAGTAATTTTGTAATAAGTTTTAAGGCATTCTGTCTCACTGTTGCACCCCTTAAAACCACCCTATTTTATATAGACAATTTTTTCGTTATTTTTATGTTAAAAATTGATACTATCAGGTTTTTCCGAAATTCCTGCTTTCTCCTTTAGGTTCTGACTCTACATACAATAGTGGTAAGAGAACTTCCTATAAACATGTGTTCGAAAATGCTTCTTAATGGAGCAGTCTTTCTGAGGATGGCACCTAACTTTATGAAACTCGATTTTACATTATAAAGGTTTATTCTTGAACAATATCAACCAAAATTTATTTTATTCATAGAAGAAGAAACGAGGGACAGTTATCCTTTTTCAGGTTTACATTTTTAATTATTTAAGACAATTATGATTCCCAGGATAATACATAAAGAAGGTTATCTATTTAATTAGATGCATGACTTTCAGTTTTCAAGGGAAAGTAGTTTAAACGAAATATTGAGATGATTCCCTTGGTAATGAGTGTTATAGAGAAATGAGACAAATATTGACTATCCCTCGTTTATCCGCTTATGAATAAAATTAGATTTGGTTAGTAGTATGCAGAAAAAGCCTTAATAATGCAAAATAGTGAACCAAGTCTCAAACAGTCGTCCCAATAAAAGCAGTAAAAGCCTATACTGGGGCCCCATCCTCTGAGGGTTGTAACTTCTTTAGGAAACATTTCCAGACACAGGAAATTTTCTTACTGTTTTTGCATGTAACATCAATGTCTAAAGGGAAATGTGAGAATTTCGGTACACTCTATATATTTTAAATATTGTGTAGCAATGGAGCGCCAATGCTGCTATCCAATATATCGCCAATATTGATATCCTATATGACACCTATATTGTTATTCTATTCTATCTTATATAACACCAATGTTGGTGTCCAATATGGCACCAATGATTCAATATGGCATCTATGTTGGTATATAATATAACACCAATATGTGAATCCTATATTGGTCCAATCAGATTGTGCTACAGGGGTAGTTCAATTTCAACACATTAATTTACGCTTATTGTAACCTACAAAATACTGAACAAATTTACTGAAACTCTAAAATTGAAAAGGGTTCGCAAAACGAGAATTTACTATACCCTGTAGGTAGGTGACGACCGATCAGACGTTAAACCAAGAGTGTCGATATTATCTCAAGCGAAATAAGACGTCTCAAAAGTGGCAGTAAACTTTAAACCCTCGCCCAATTAAAATCTTCTCTACTTTAAACCGTACCCCTATTTAAATTTACGTAACGGACCATGGAATTACGGAAATTGGCGTTATGTGCACCACATGGCGTAAACCTCACTAATCGTTCATTATCCTATGTCAGCCTATCCAACACTTTATGCCACTAAGGCAGATGGAAAAAAACTCTTTTATCAATACTTGGCTTTTGTATGGGGAAGAAATCTACCTCAGTTGGCCTTATCTAGCTATATTACTATCTATTACATATATTTTTTGGAATCCTCTCTCAAGTGCCTTAATCTTGAAGATCTAACTAGACTCCCCAGTGAGTCGTTTCTAATCAAGTGTTTGACGGGTCCTGAGCTTCAAGTAAATGATTTGTTCGAACATAACAAAATTCAGAAAATTATTTATGACTTTCATGTGGCTCTTCAACCCGTGGATTTCTAATACTGTTCTAGTTAAATGGGCATGTATTCGGCCCTAACAATCCGAACGAAACTAAGCCAAAAATAATTTAGATAGCTATTTAACGACTAGTCTTTCTTTCAATAAGCTGAATTGTAGCCATGGAATATTCTCGAGACTTGCAATTCCAAAACACCGGCTGCTTCCTACCCGCCAGGGCCGTACTTAACGTGACTTTTGTTAAAGCCGGAGCCAGTGGATATAACCTTACCAGAAGTGCTGCCTAGTCCGTTTATTCCGCCAGTGCGGGTTGTCCAAGGTTCCTGGATAAAAGCAACATCAAATTGCTCTTCCTTGAATCGTTTGCCAACGACGTATGTGGCAGCCTTGGCATGTTGTATGTTCGCTTGGAGGCACCTGATGTGGGTAGTCATTAGGTTAGGATTGGTGTTAGGATGGGAGTTCGGAAAGCTGCGAGAGAGGGAGAAGTAGGAGAGTCTTTTTTACTTGTTTTTGGGGTGTGGGTGGGTGGTTGTTTTAGGAGGGGTGATTTATTGTCCTTCTCCTTAGAAGGTGGTATTGCACCCCGATTCTTCAGAGGTTTGTTTGGGAAGGATTTTCCTTTCCCGGGTTTTTTGTAATTTTTCCTCTTTGGGGGGCAAGACCGGCTTGATCCCTTTAGAGGGTGGTTTAGCCGCCGGCTTTAGTTGCGGGGCCGATACGTTCCCCCCTCTGGATTTTAGGCGGAATTGCAACTGCCCATATCCAAAGAAATGCCTGTATTCCAGCCCCTCCAGTGCAGTCTTAGACATTTCGTATACTGAAAATGTCCAAGTCTGCCCCGGACCTGATTCTTCCTGACGTAGGATAACCCACTGTAGGGTATTCAGACCATGGTTCATGTTTCTCAGCCTGTTTAATACTTTCTCAGATGAGAGCCAATTCCCGGCCTCATCTGGGATGTACGCTACACAAATATGTAGCTTAGGAAGGTCCTGTCCCTGCACAAGTTTGAGACGAGCTCCATCCCAAGATCGGATGGACTTTAGTGTCTCCTCCAACAGTGAGACGCTCGTCTGGTCTGCACAGGAAATCAGGAGGTATCCAGGCCGGTGGGTGCAGCCATGGAACCTCACCTGAGAACTTCCTTCTGGAAGATCATCCACAGAATCCACTATTGAACTCTGCAGCGTTTCCAGCTGGTCGTTTGTCAAAGTCGTCCCAGCGTAATCAGGGTGGATAATGCCCACCCTGATACACTCCGCGGCGGCCTTGAAAGATGCTTTGACAGTCTCACCATCCCGGGGCCGTTTCAGCACGGACGGAGGTGGATTTTCCTTCCTCGGGCGGCTGGTTGGTGCCACGTGCCTCCAACACTGTTTGCAAGGCAGTGTCATAAGGGACACAGCTTTTGATTAAGCCTCTGAGGCGCTTTTTTCTAGACCCACTCAGTCTCTTTCTTTCCAGGGTAGGATTGGGTGTTTCCTCTCCTGACTTACCTTCAACCTCAGGATCAGAGATCGGAGGCCTTGATGGCTCCCTATCGTGATCCCGTGGGATCGGGTGAGGTTTTGGAGTGGGATTTATCCCAACCTCCATGTCTTCTCCATGTTGGAGATCGAGGGTTGTATACCCCTTGTTGGGTTTTATTGAAGTTACTGGTTCCATAGGGTTCCCACGAGTAGCAAGGGAAGGGTAGTCCGCCCCAATAGAGCCCCGCATTGCTGTGGTAAGGCAGAGTACTCCGGAACATTGTCCGGAGGCCCCGTTAGAGACACCTTCCACCCCGGTGCCATTGAGCCTACGACACGGGTCGCACAACACCTTGGCTTAGGGGAGATAATCGACTCGTCTAGATCCGCCATGTTTAACCGAACCCGGTCTCTTAGTAGCAGATCCAGTGCCTTTGTATGCACTTGGTATGCCCCTACCCCAGTCCGTCCCGTTCCACATTCCATTTTTGAACAACCTATTTGCTGCTTTCCTAGCTTTCAGTTCCACCTCGACATGTAAGGGAGTGAACCCGAGAATGGCATTCATTACTATCGTTGGAGTAGTCCTGATAGCTCATGTAATTCCATGGCACGTAACCTCTGAACTTGACATAGCCGAGCGCTTCTGGGAGCGCCACCATACTAGTATGTTGGCGGCACTAGTGCCACGTATATTATACGGGGTTTAACCATGACAGTATATGTCAAAAGAGAGATCTTCGGATTTATTCCTCATTTTGGACCGAAGATGGGTTTACACATCCATAGGGAAGCACACGATTTCCTCGTTTGAGCTTCCATGTGATTCTTCTATGGCAGATTGAACACCGGGGTTACCCCAAGGTATCCTACTCTACGGGTAAGGCACATGCATGTGCCGATGAGAGAAGAAAGCTAGAAATCGCGTATTCTTCTCCTTTTAGTGAACAGTTGAGAGCACATTGCATGAGCCCTGCAATAGTCATTTTAAGTTGGCCTCTTATTATGACAGCTAAATCATATGCATATGCTTATACATAGAAACCCGTTTCGAATTCGGTCAGTAGCCCGACGAGCAGAAGATTCCACAATAGTGGGAATGGTACCCCTCTGTACCCCTAACACCCTCGGCGCAAAAATTTATAATAGACAGGATGATTCTAGTAACTCTTAGGACATCCCAAAATGAAAATAAATATAATTATATTTACTATGATTGCTACAGTCTGCTCTCTCCGTCGTAATCTGATGTCTTCTGACCAGATCTTATAAACTAGCGCTTTTTAGAAACGCTTAGACTATTAGTACCGTTGATAGATTCTGTGAGTATTCGGATCACTACATGAACTTGACAGGATCAAAGTTGACACGTGGTAAATGATTCACGCTACAGAATCACACGCAGGTCGTCCATTCTAGATCTAGTAGATCAATAAAGAATCGACTTCAAAATATATTTTCATTTAATGAAATAAAATTCAACAAATACAAAAATTGGAAATATTCAAGTCTAAGCTAATTGTATATAAGACAATTTGTCAGAGAGCACCACACTTGGCAAGGCGTTACGTCTCGAAGGATCGCACCTCATGTAGCAGCGAGAGTATTGTAACAATCGACTGTACAATGAAAAACTGCTTTATGGATTTTTGCTTATAATGTACCTTTTAAATCAGCTGCTCGCTACCATTCTAATGGTGATTTCGGCCCTATGCAATTTTCTTTGTGGTACTTTCGATTAATTTTTGTGGTACTTTCGAACTTTCGTAAAGTTCGAACGGTGGAAAGGATTTCCACTGCTCGCCATTGGAAATTTTTCCAGCTTTTGGTACTCTCGAAAATTATTTTCGAACGACGGTACCCAAAGGCGGTTTTCTGTCGCTCGTGATCTGAAAAATTTTCAAAGGGTATTTTTAGTGAAATAATTTTTGGTAGTAGTTTTGATGGAAGAAGATGCCAAAAGGAGTTTTCCGGTCTTTCATGAGGTAAGTCAATTTTTTATGGGAATTTGGCCTGAAATTAAATCTTCTTAAATATTTTTTTATTTCGAATGGAGCATTTTACAGGGTGCATCAATGGTATCACCAATGCCCTATCCTTTTGTTACCCATCTAAGTAGCAGTAATAGTATAATATTAACAATTAGCCAAAGAGGGACAGATTTATAAAAATTAATTATGTCGGTATATTATTGCATAGTGTTGCCAGGATGAAACGGCAAGAGACCCTTGGTGGTCAGTCCCTTCGAGTGAGGGCAACAAAGTGTTTAAAGTGCCGCTCCAGATATAATATTGTTTGACTAGGTCGGACGAACGACACTGATTAGCTCTGTGGGCGTGGGGTGAGTACGCTGGTGTATGGTTGCTAGTGAGAAAGAATTGCAAAAATTTAGAGAATATATACAATTTTAAATATTGCCTTAGATATATAAACAATTATTGATATAAAGTAACTTAATTTAAGATTGATTGATTAAGAAAAGAGCGGTTAGTTGAGTGTGCATACTGAATTCGATATGTTTTGAGCCGATCACAGATATTTGCTTAAATAAATAATACTAAATAATACTTAACAATTATAACAATAAAACATACATACCAATGGCTTGTACAAACAAGTTAATTAATTATATATCTAAAAAGGAGTAAATAGTATAGAGATACGGAGATGACTTATCTGGATTCCTTCCCTAAATACTGGAAGTATCCACTCCGACTGAAGGGGCTTGGATATCCTGACATATGAACCAATGTTGCGGCTTCTGGGGCGTCGATAAGTCTACTGAATCCCTACTTATTAATTTCTGGAGGTTTTTCAGCAGAACACTACTAATAAGATCCAAAATTTCCACCCAGAGGGCAACTTTTCAACTCCAAAAAGTTCTACAAGGTCTCCAACAATACAATATTCTTCCAGACGGGAAGAGGTTAACAAGCAGGAGAGCCTAGATAGAAAAGATAAAAGAAAAAGTCCTGAAACGGGAAAACATTGTGACACGATCATTTACATAATCTTACAAGATGAGACTGGATTTAATAATAGTTATTCTGAAATATACTTGGATGTGTAAGCGGACTTCCAAGTGTGGCCGAAAAATCGTTCTTAGGAGTGTGGTCTGATCAAAAGTATCCCAAAAAGGCATAAGTGGGGGGTAAACTTAACAATAACACCCGGCAACCACTTTGTAGTGTTCTCCAGATAATCTGTATATGGAAATGATCACAAGGATCCCAAATCATGGGCAACACACCGGCCTCATCAAACTCACTGCTCTCTACAAACGCAACATCGACGGGCATATCGCCTAGATATTCTCTTATCTATTCCTGTCTTGCGCGCAGCTACTCTAGAATTATTTTCCAACATTAGAACTATTCGAACTTAGAACTAACCGACATTGAAACCTTTATAATTCCAATACTAAAGTAGGTCTAGTCAATTATTAATTTTTAAACATTCAACCTCCGTGACTGATATATTTCGAACTAAATAATTTTTCTACACTTAAGGCTAAACGGGTCCTGTAACAACTCCCCTCTACTGCTAGGATCTGCCGTTAATCTCCTTTTGTCAAAAAAAGATTGTACACAACTAATTTACCTAACGAAAATATAACCTACTTATAAACAAAACTAACCAACATCGATAGCCAGTAACATTAATAATTCGAGGAATTAAATTTCTTTACTCCACAAGGCGTTATCTAAAAGCTAACAACTCATACCAACTAACTCATGTCGCTTACGATACAAATTACACCTTTCTGAATCCAGTTTCATAACTGACTTCTGACGTAACCGAAAATATTTAATAAGGTCTAATTAAACATTATTTTTGCCGTTACTATAAGAATTGAAAAATCAACAGAAATTACTTAACATAGGTAAAAAAAATATCCGAGTGTGGCTTCAAATCCTTGACGTGCCATATACCTTTACTTTTGTCGCTTACGTCCATTAATTCATAACTGGTAGGTGACAATGTACGTGTGATTTTAAATGGACCCACATATTTCGAAGCAGGTTTGGCAGTAAACCACTTAGTTGCATCAGAGAGAACATAATTCTTTCGGTAAACTTTATCCCCGGCTGAATAAGACGTTAGTCATATCTGCGTTTAGAGCGGATGCATCGAGTCTCTTGCGAACGTCTGTATAGATTTTGTCTAGCTCTGTAGAAGGTGCCATCTTTTTGACAGTAATTTCAAAGAAGTTATGCTGCTCAAACTGATCACCCGAACTAATGTATTTGCGTCCAAAGTTAATGAAGAACGAACACAGATTGTGTTCTTCTCATTTACTTAACAGGATAGCATTGTTTTAAGTACTTGATTGACTCTTTCAGCTGTATTACTTTGGGCATGATAATAAGGCGTAAAAATTATAACGGTTTTGTATTGTTCGACTAGTTTCTTAAAGAGGCCGGATTGAAATTGTGGACTGTTATCACATATTAAGTACTGAGTACATTCAAATACTAAGAAAACTTGCTCTTCGGTGATTCGAGTAACAGCAGCAGCGGTAGCCGATCTAATAGAGAAAAATAAAGAGAATTTACTGAACGTATCGGTAACTACATAAATATATTTGTAACTTTGCGCTGACTATGGTAGAGGAGGTTTAGTTGCTTCTGGATGTTTACCCATGAGGCTGGGAGGAGACTTTAGAGAAGATTTGTGTTAAACATATCGCACATATCGGGCTACATGGGCTCGCATTTTTGGCCAACAATACCTCATTTTTAGACGTTCATATGTTTGGAGATCCCAACGTGACAAGCTAACATAGAGTAATGATTTTCGTAAATAATATTATTACGAGATTATTTTGGAACAACTTCCTTCCAACATTCATTCTTGTCCCACAGTTCCGAGTAATTACACGAAACATGCTTGTAAAGAGTGTTCTTAACTAAACGCCGTTGTGGATATTTGAGTGGATTGTCGAGAACTTTTTCAAACGTGCGTTTAATCCATTTATCGGATGATTTGGGTATGTCTGAATCCGCTACTTGAACAGAAGTGATTTCGGATACACTGAACGAGACAAACAATCTGGAACAATACGCTTTTTAACTTTTCTATGGATAATGTCAAAGTCAAACTGCTGAAGGCGGACGGACCGCCCATCGCGCCAAACAACATTATGATAAGAAGTTCTCGCGCAACGGTGCTATAGTTCCTTTTCTGGCGAGTTAAGGATCTAATAATGTAACATATAATATGTTCTCCATTTTCATGGCACTGCGAAAGTACGGCACCTATACCGAATGCACTAGCATCAGTCTGAACAAGATATGGGCGCCTGAAGTCAGGACATATTAATATAGGTGCAGACACCAATGTATTTTTAATTTGTTGAAAGAAGCGTTCACACTTTTCGGAGCAAATCCATTTTATATTTTTGCACAATGCGTTCAAGCGTTCAAAAACTTCCCAAAAAATTGCTGAAAATTTTCAGTGACTACGATCACGTCATCTAAATATACAAAAACGTGCAGCTCCAATTTGGGGCTTAATACTCTATCTAGAAGTCGCTGAAACGTAGCTGGCGAGTTAGAAAGGCCAAATGGCATCCGGGAACGGTAAAAGCAGTATATTTGCGTAACTCTCTCGCAACAGGAACCTGTCAGATTTTTTATGCATTGAACTGAGATATTTGGCGTTACATAATTTGTCTAATATGATTGACGTATAAGGTAATGGTTAGGCATCTTTTTTAGATACACGATTAAGACGGCGATAATCTACAAAACACGATATTTGTTACCCATTTTAGGTACTAAGAGAACAGAACTAGACTAGGCTGACTGTGATGGCTCTATAATTTCTTGGTCTAACATTGACATAATGGTATCATCGATATGTTGTTGCACATCGGGCGAGACACGGCAGGATCGCTATTTTATCGATTCAGAATCGGTAACAATTTTATGTTCAATTAAATTAGTGCACCCGATTGTATCACCTTTAAGTTAAAAATATTTATTAGCTAACGAGTCTAGAGCTGTTTGCTGTTCTGGTGTGAATATTGCGCACGCCATAAACGTCTATCCCCAATATGGTAGAATCTGAAATTATATGTGGCCTCGTCTCGTAAATAAATAAGTTATGTAGTTTCCCCATTCCTATACCGACCGCCACAATTTTTAAAGCAGAATACTCCGTCCTAGTACCCTGCCTGAACGTACCCGTCGATTCCAGACAACCTCATTCTTTGTTTTTGTGTCGGCCGCTTCGCACGTACTTGGCGCACACAAACTAGTGTTACACTTTGTTTCTCGTGCCGTGTTGTGTTATTACTTATTATACATATTTTATCTCATACGATTTGATATTGTAATGGGTAAACATTCAAGAGAACGGCAGAGGGAGAGCAGTAGTTCATCCGATGCGGAATACACCCTCAGGAATAAACTAAAACGGCTGCAAAAACGTCTGGTAAAGATCGATAAACGAAATCAAAGAAGTGATTCTACTTATAGACAAAGGCGCTCTGTCTCGCCGGCAGTATCAACAAGAACAGATAGTGTATCTGTGTCACATCTTGAGCTTGAGTCTCAAAGTTGAGTTTGTTTTGATAACGATCCCACTGTTTATGTTCCTGTACACTTGGATTCGACAGGTAAATCTATGAGAGACTTTTTATAATTTATTATAAGTATTATTATCCACTTAATTTTAAGTTTGTTATGACAACAAACATTAACGATAATGTATGAAGGTACGTACATGGATGCGTATGACCATTGATTTGGATTATTTGAGGTATTACGTGGATATTTTCATCCGTTTTGAAAACGGTCAAGCTCTCTTATTTTTTGCTCTGTTTTGAGAACAGACTACTGCTTTTTACAATCTTATTTTCTATGCCTGTTTAGAAAATACGTTCTATGAGAAGATTAATTATTGAATTGTTTCTGCTTTGAAGCACGAAATTACAAATATAATTTTTTTTTCATCCATGTGATGGTTATGGTTGTTTCTTTTTAGTCGATCCTCCAGAGGACAATGTAACCGTGGAAGACAGTGCACGATCTGCTCAACCGTCCGGATCGGACTTAAACCAGACTGTCTTAGCAATATTAGGAAACGATTTGTCTCCTGCCAAAAACTTATCTCCTCCTTTTCAGAAAGAGGTCGCGATAAGCTGGAATAGTATCCTTCATAGAGGGCTAAGCGACGTTGAACGTTTGTTCCTTATGAACAAATATACGCCACCTGAAAATTGTTCCTTGTTAAAAGCCCCTAATATAAATCCGGAAGTCTTATCGGTTACCAGGGAAGTGGTAGCTCGCAGAGACAGTAAAATAAGAACCAAATTGGGACAGCTCTCTCAGCGTTGGAACAAGCGTTAACTAGTCTCCTTCAGAACGTCGATAACAGGGATGGCTCTTATCCAATTTACTAGTGATGCCAGTCGACTCTTATTGGACTTCCACCATAAACAATCTAAGTCTAGACGAGAATTGATTAGTTTAGATCTAAAGTAGGAGGTCAGGGAGACATTGTCTAATGTACAAGTGGATGATTGGCTCTTCGGAGAGAAACTTGGGGATCGCATAAAGGCTTCCAAGGAGATGGAACGATCTGGTTTAGAGCTTAAGCCTACAAAACCCAAGATATTTAAAAGAAATACAACCATTGCAAGTGTTAACCAGAAGTTAAACTTCAGACGTCCACCCCAACCTCAGGGGGAGTACCAGGGTGGACGGGTGCATCAGGTTCAGAACCCCACTCTCAGTCGGCGCCCGAAGTCTTATCAACAAAAGCAGGAAAGGAGGAGAGCAAGAAACGACATCCACAAGAACACGAATCCCAGGGAGAGACCCTATTAACGAAGAACCAGGTAGGTTCCCTTTTTGTTGCTGGGCGACTGAAAAGTTATTATAAAAATTGGACTAAAATCACAAATGATAAAAGAGTTCTGTCTTATGTATCGGGTCTTAAAATTCCCTTTTTGTCCACACCAATTCAAAAGAGTGTTACTGTTCCAAAAGAAACTAAATGGTCAATTAAGGAGACTAACATATTAGGCGACTGTGTGTCGAAGTTACTAAGTTCGGGGGCCATAAGTGCAGTTAAACCTTGCAAAGGGTAATTCATATCCAATGTTTTTACTGTTCCGAAGGCTGATGGTTCATATAGACTTGTTATAAATCTAAAATATCTCAATCAGTTTGTGAAAGCAGATCATTTCAAATTAGACGATCAGGAAACAGTTGCGCGCATGCTGCAACGCAATGTTTATTTAGCTACAATTGACTTGAAAGATGCGTATTTTTTAGTTCCTATTTTTAGATCACACAGAAAATACCTAAGATTTAAATTTCGGGGCAGTATTTATGAATTTACCTATCTTCCCTTTGGTCTGAACTATGCGCCACTCATTTTTACAAAGTTATTAAAACCAGTCCTAGCACCTTTAAGAAAGAAACATTTAATGTCAGTCGCTTATTTGGATGATTTCCTTTTACTAGGAATGTCATACACTGACTGCATAAATAATATCAGACTAACAATTCATACCCTGGAAAACCTTGGTTTTCTTATAAATTATGAAAAACTGTGCTACGGCCTGCGCATAAATGTCAATATCTGGGGTTTGTGTATAATTCTATTGATTTAACAATTTCCTTACCTGACAAAAAAACTTTAGCTCTTATTAAGTTTATTACCAATTTTATGAAACTTAAAAAATGCCTAATTAGGGAATTCGCAAAATTAACTGGTAAATTGGTTTCTATTTGTACTGCAATGCGCTATGGTTGGCTGCATTTGAAACCCTTTGAAAGAGCAAAATTTTTGGCTCTCAGTCAAATAACAATTATAGCAAGATCATGGACATTCCGGCTAGTCTTTCAAATGAGTTTAGTTGGTGGCTTGCTAAGATTCCATTAGCAGTTAACACCTTAAAGACCCCTATTTTTCATTTAGAATTTTTTTCGGATTCTTCCCTAACGGGATGGGGTATTCACTGCGCAGGCATTTCATCGCATGGTCATTGGTCCCAAGAGGAAAGAAAAATGCATATAAACTTCTTAGATCTCAAAGCAGCATTCTTTGGAATTAAATGTTTTGCTGCTAATCTTCGAAATGCCAATATCTTGTTTCGAATTGATAATACCACTGCCATAGCTTTTATAAACAGAATGGGGGGAGTCCGTTTCCATAATTTGAGCACATTATGCTATAAAATTTGGCAGTGGTGTGAAGAAAGAGAATTATACATCTTTGCATCCTACATTAAGTCATAGAATAAGGAAGCAGAGTTAGCATCACGTCAATTAAATTTACATACAGAATGGGAGCTTAATGATTGTTATTTTGATCATATCGCTAGCTCTTTTTATAAACCCGATATTAACCTTTTTGCCAGTAGAATTAATCGAAAGTGCAGAAAATTTTTTTCTTGGCATAAGGATCCGGAAGCCCTATTTGTCGACGCTTTTACTCTAAACTGGAGCGAAATAAGTTTTTATGCATTTTCTCCATTTTCACTGGTCTCTAAAGCTTTGCAAAAAATAATAAACGATCGTGCCACTGACATTGTAGTGGTACCTGATTGGTCAACTCAACCGTGGTACCCCATTTTCTATTCATTACTGGTTGAAGAACCCATGATCTTAAAACCTAATATAAACTTGTTACTTTCTGCTGACAGGTTGACTCCACACCCACTATGGCCCCAACTTACCCTGGTGGTGGGAGTCTTGTCCGGGAGGCTCTCCGGTTAGGCCATATTCCAGAGTCTGCTTATGATATTTGCCTGGCATCTGTAACATCCTCAACATTCAAACAGTACGACACGGGGTTAAGAGTTTGGTGGAAATACTGTATTGACAATAAGATTGACTTATTTTCAGCCTCAATACCAGATATTTTAAATTTTTTGTCCTTTCATTTCAAAAAGGGAGCCTCCTATGGCACGTTAAATTCTTACCGTTCGGCAATCGCACAAATTATAGGTTCAAGTATAGGTCAGAATTTTAGAGTGAAGAATTCTTTAAATGAGTTTTCCAGCTAAGACCGAGCAAACCAAAATATAAGAACACTTGGGATCCAAGTACGGTCCTAGACTTTGTGCGTGACCTTAACAATGAAGATATTTCTTTAGAATATCTTTCTTATAAGTTAGCTATTCTTTTAGCCCTGGCTTCTGGCCAGCGGGTACAGACATTAACCCTAATCGAAGTTCACAATATAAAAATTTCAGAAAAAGGCATAGAGATTAGAATTGTACATAGAGTAAAGACTTCGGGCAGAAATAGATTACAGCCAGTCTTAATTCTGCCCTTCTATACTCGACAGTAGAATTTGTGTAGCAACAACACTTTTGTGTTATCTAAGTAGAACAAAAGACCTACGATCAAATGGTGTCAAATGTAGCAACCTTTTCTTAACATTCAAGAAACCATATCATAATGCAACTGCTCAAACGATTTCTAGATGGATTAAAAAGATCATGCAAGAATCCGGAATAGATATCACTCACTTTTCTTCCCATAGCACACGTCATGCTGCCACATCCTCAGATTTTAGGAAAGGGGTTACGTTTGATACTAATCGATTGGCGGCGGGTTGGACCGCCAGTTCGAAAACATTTGCAGTATTTTACAATCGACCTCTGCAAGATCAGTCTAGTTTTGCTGAAGCTATTTTAAGTTCTTAATCTTTTTAAAGTAGATTAAGGTAAATATTTTGTTGCTCCATTATTTGATCTTAGGACACGAATTTTTGTTTGAAGCCAATAAAATCATTTTGTACATTATCTACGTACTCTCTTGGTGCCATTCCAAAACGTTGGGTGCTTTAAACATCTACATAACTTATTTATTTACGAGACGAGGCCACATATAATTAATAGATCAAACGAACTTACCTTAAGTGAAGTTCGATCCTAATTATATGTGGCCTCGTCGAAGTAAATAATTCCCACCCATACCCTTGTGTGTATTTATTCCCTTAATTTCCAGCAGTTTTGAAATGTGATGGTTAGCTGTAAAGAAATGAGGTTGTCTGGAATCGACGGGTATGTTCAGGCAGTATTCTGCTTTAAAAATTGTGGCGGTCGGTATAGGAATGGGGAAACTACATAACTTATTTATTTACTTCGACGAGGCCACATATAATTAGGATCGAACTTCACTTAAGGTAAGTTCGTTTGATATATTAATTTATGGTATCACGAGAGCTTGAACAATGTTTACTTTATTTCTAGCTTGACAGATAAACTAACAGATCCCAATACCTTACACGTATCGTTGTTTGCTACGGTACAGACTTTAACGTTTGATTTTCCCAACCATATTCTCTTACTATAGTGTTATTTGCCCCGGAATCAAGTAAAGCTTTAAAACTTTAATACCGAGTATATCAATATCTAAATAAGGACGACTGTCTCCTCCTCAATGAACTATGATATAAGATAGAACTGGTTGAATATTTGAAAATGCTATTTTGCTTTTAGTCACGGAGTAAGTGGTCGACATCTACGAGACGCAGAACTTACTAAGCGACCTGTTGTGACTCACTTGACCGTTTCCAGAACGGGTTGGACATGACCATACTGTGACATCTTGTCTACCACAACGGAAACAATGTCGACAAGGGGGCTGTCGGCAAATTTGACGAATATGCCTCTGCTGACCACAGTTCCAACACTTAACTACTGACGCAACTGCATTCACAGATGTAGACGCAGAGGGAGTCAAATTATGTAATATCGACTAAAATTGATAAATTTTGAAGAATGTGAACAAGGTAAAAATGAAATGTCTCGTGGAGAAGAGTACGCAGCTCACCGATGTGCTTCAAAATTGTTATTAAAATGCACTTTAGATTTATTACTCGCCAAATTAGTAGAATGTTGAGCTGTTAATTGCTTCTAATTTTTCAGTCTAATTACCGCATAATTAACCAGACAAGTATCTGTACGCTCCAAAAAATGTACCAATGGAGTATTTGGAGGCACTGACATTTGGATTGATTGGTTTGAAGGCGAGGGTGTTTGCCCTATGTCAATTAAATCTCCAAGTGCTAAGTTAGCTGAAGTTTCTTGATTATTTAAAGTAGTACGACTAAGTTCCCGAAGAGACTGGGTAGGTTGAGTGCCTACAGAATTTGCACTAACCGGATTTGGCTGATCGATAAGTGATATTGAAGTTGGATTTCCTGGTACATCTTGACTACCGCTATATAAGCAATAGTTAATGCTTGTGATACGTCCTTACAAACATCTAGCAATTTATCTTTTTCCATTTAGGATGTCTAAATCTGTATTGCTAATTCTAGTTAAGCGATTCTAAACGTGCATTAAACGAGTATTTAATTTCTTGTTAGAAGTATCTTTTTATCAGGATCAAATTCTTGAATATTACCCAAAAGTTCATCTAACTTATTAGAATAAATACTTCATTTTAAACTTGGATCAAAATATATATCTGTATTTCTAACGATGCCGAAGTGCTCATCGCGTAGCGCTTCCCTTAACAAACTGCGTTTTTCCTGCACAGTTTCGTTCCCTAAGGTGCATCCACGAATTTTCATCTCATAAATAATAATAATAATAATACTTCCCAAGGACCGTAATAACACCGAGGATGCCTCCAAATACCGGCCAATCACCTGCCTTTGCACAGTCTATAAGATTCTAACTTCTTGCATAGCTGATAAAATTTACAACTATCTAAATCGATACTCTGTGTTAGCTAAGGAGCAAAAAGGCTGTATCAAGAAAGCCCAAGGAAGCAAGGAACAACTTATCATCGACGCTGTGGTAATGGAGCAAGCTTACCATAAATCACGGAATATATTTACTGCCTTCATTGATTACAAAAAAGCATTTGATAGCGTACCTCACTCATGGCTCATTCGCGTGCTGGAGCTGTATAAAGTAGCACCCGGTATAATAAATGCGCTTAAGTACGTGATGGCATCGTGGGAAACTGTTTTGCATTTGCACCATAGTGAAGGTTCCATCCACTCCCAGCCTGTACCAATCAAAAGAGGTATTTTCCAAGGTGACAGCCTCAGTCCACTCTGGTTTCGCCTCGCGTTAAACCCACTATTGACACTCCTTAATGGTACTGGGTACGGGTTTCTCATCAAAGGAGCTGATAGAACGCAGCATAGGCTATCCCATTTGATGTACATGGACGACATCAAACTGTATGGAGCCACTGAAAGACAGATCACCAGTCTACTGCCACTAACAGAGCAATTCTCTAGTGATATCCAGATGTCGTTTGGGATGGATAAGTGCCGCAAACTTAGTATAGAGGGGGGGCAGGTGGTCCATCAGGAATTCGAACTAGTAGATGGGAGCTCTATCGATGCTATGAACAAGGACGAAGCATATAAGTACCTAGGTCTTCAGCAAACACGACGCATTCAACATAAAGACACCCGCCGCCGGGTCACGGATGTCTATCTCCAAAGAGTTAACGATATACTTAAGTCAAGTCTGAATGGGAAAAACCTGTTTAAGGCACTCAACACCTTTGCCATTCCGGTATTGACGTACACATTTGGTGTCGTAAAGTGGTCGGAGACTGAACTTGGAGATATAGAGAGGACTACGCGGAGGTTGTTGACTAAGTTCCGGGTGCATCATCCGAGGTCAGCACTGGAACGGATAACTTTACCCCGCCATGAAGGAGGACGAGGCCTAACACACATCAGTAGGCTCTGCAAGAAACAAATCCGTGAGCTTCAGAAGTACTTCGCAAGGCAGAGCAACGACTTACATCAGGCTATAAAGAAATCAGACAACAGATACACCCCACTAGACTTACTTCATGACTTACTTCATGATGAAATTCATTGAAATTACAACAGATGCAGTCCACCTGCAACAAATGAGACAGGCCTGGATATCGAAACCACTCCACGGTAGATATGCGAGTGTCCTCAGTCGGCCACATGTCGATTTTAAAGCCTCATACGGTTGGCTGGGGCGTGCTGAACTCTTCGCGGAGACGCAAGGCTTCATGTTTGCTATCCAGGATCAGGTTATTGCCACCAAAAACTATGTCAAGTACATCATGAGGGCCAATGCTGAGGATGATTTGTGTAGATGTCGTCAGCAGCCCGAAACTATTCAACATATCACGGGCGCCTGCCAGATGTTAGCTGCCCCCGAATACCTCACGCGGCATAACCAAGTTGCCAGAATTGTACATCAAGGGTTGGCACGGCGACATGACTTATTAAAAGAAGAAGTGCCTTACTATCAGTACACACCCAGTGCAGTCTTGGAAACTGACACCCACAAGCTCTACTGGGACCGTTCTGTATTGACGGATCGAACAGTCGTCCACAACAGGCCTGATATCATCTTGATAGACAAAGTCAAAAAGGAGGTTTGCCTGATAGATGTAGGAATTCCGAACGATCATAACATTCAGAACTATTTTGCTGAAAAAGAAGGCAAATATCAGCGGCTTGGGCAGGAGCAAATATGGCATCAAGAAAGGCTGACTGTAATTCCATTAATAATATCTACCTCCTGAGTAAGCCCCAAAACTCTTGTTGCCAATTTAACAAAGCTTGAAATTGCCGGTAAGATTGCAGCCATCCAGAAAGCAGTGATCTTGTCGACTACTACAATAGTCCGTTCATTTCTAAATTCACCCCTCTAATCACAAGCATCTTGCTGCAGCCGATACTTGTTTGTGTGCCCACTACTAGTGGAGATCTCATTCATAACAATAATAATAATAATAATAATAATAATAGAACGAGAGGTGCCGAATTTACTGGAACTTCTCATTTCCGACAATTAGGCTAATTCAAGCCAACAAGTCTGATATAGTCCTCCTCGACCATCGAAACAAGGTGATGTTTGTGATCGAGTTCTCAGAACCTGCTGAGCCAAACATCGCTTTGAAAGGGGAGGAAAAACGGACCAAATATCGAGATCTCCGGTACGAGCTCCAAGTGCTGTACCCAGGCTACTCGGTCAAAATGGTCGTTCTAATAATCGGTGTACTCGGAGGTATGAAGCCTACGCTGCTCTCGGAACTGAAGACCATACGCCTGCCGGAAATCAGCCGAATGGCTAGCAGGCCAAATGCAGAAAGCGGTCATCTTGGGGTCCCTTCGCCTACTTAGGGCACATGAATCTGGAATGTACAGTCACTAACCCCACTGGTCGTAGGGAGTGGCTGTTATTATCGCCGGCGCGGCTACCGTGTGGTATCGGTCGGAAAGCACGGAACCTGTCCGGCAACGGTGAAACCGAAAAAAAAAAATTATAATAATAATACATTTATTTTCCTATAAAAACACATATTATTTACACTATTAGAATACATCGATTTTTTCAAAAATAAAGTGTAAAGTATACTTAACAATTAATGGAAAAAGGGCATAAATTCAGTTCGACTATTAAATAGTCGTCTGTTCTTCCATTTAGCCCTAATAGAATGGATATAATGTAATTAATTTCTATTTGATACGTTACCAAAAAAAATAATTTCAATATACAAGATATTTACCGGAAGATAATACAATAGTGTTATATTTTAAATTAAAATGTTCTTAAAATTGCGAATTAAATAGGATGCTTCTAAAAGTCTTCTTGAAACTTGGTATTGATAGTGTTTTTAGCTTTTCTGGAATTATGATGTTATAATATTTTGTGATATTGTACGCATATGATCGTTTAAAAAATGACGATTTATGAGAAGGGATTGTTAATAAATTTTTTGAGCGAATGTTAACTCTGTGGGCAGTTCTCCTAAAGCAAATTTTTTTAAATAGGTAAGGTGGAGTTTCTAGCTTTATAATTTTATGATATAAAGCAGATGTATGTAATTTACGTCTATTAGACATGTTGAGCCACCCAGCAGTTTGGAGAGTGTGTGATATCGGTTTTATTGAAACATTCTTTATAGGATTTTGCAAACAGCAGAAAAAATAACTATCTATAACTAAAAGAAAAACTTTGTGTAGAAATATTAATGAAATCTTTGCATTCTTTCGATAACCTGAATTCTGGTTATGCTAGCAAATTAAAATCCTAAAATGAATTTGTCTAATTTCTTATTTGACAATTCTCATTCTAACACTAGCATCCACACAGTCCCCTACGGCCATGCAGATTAAACTAGTATCCACATAACCCCCTACGATTATGAAGATTCAGTTAAAAATGAGAACAAAGACCTAAAATGAATTTATTTATCTACCTTGTCTTAAAAAATTGTTCATTCCAATGGATTACATTTTCATGAAATCTATCATTCTGTTTCCTGGAAATGCTTAGCCTTTGAAACGTTTTTCGCCCTTATTCTGGAGCTCATCAGAAAGACATAAAGCCATTCATAAAGATGTTTCATGCAAAACCAAGACAATTTCTATGAATAAGTGTGAAATGATTATATTTGACATTGACTGATATCGGTTGTCTTCTACGTATACCAAAAATAAATCTAAGACATGAATTTTGCACCTTCTGTATACGTGATTTAACAGATTCCGTTATGCAAGAGTCATATAAAGAGTCACAATAATGGAAACATGATAATACCAAAGAATCACACAGCAATATTTTTAAATCTCTACTAAGACAATACCTATTTGCATATAAAATTTTTAAATTGCAGTAAGCTTTTTGTATGCATCGTGCTGTATGTTCTTCGAATCGTAAATCCCTGTCCAGTAAAACACCTACATTTTTACATACATTGCATTGTAATAGAACCTCATCTCCAACTTTTAGAGCGAATTCCTGAGTGTCCCTTATAAACTTCTTCCCGATTAACATGAAATATGATTTTGAATTAATATTGCAAGTGTATATCGAGAATAATAATGGACCTAATATAGACCCTTGTGGAACCCCTTGCTTTACATCTATGGAATTAGAGGATCTTCTTTCATAAGTAACTATTTGTGATCTATTTAAAAGGTAATTCTCTGTTAGTTTAATAGCTTTGATATCAAATCCAACAAATGAAAGAATTGAAAGCAATATTTTGTGATTAATGGTATCGAAAGCTTTGGAAAAATCTAAAAGAATCAGTGCAGTTAAGTTACCATCATCTGTAGCTCTATATATATCATCTGTCATGTCGAGAAGTGTAGTATTGCAGCTGTATCCGGATCGAAAGCCAGATTGCATTATGGGTAAAATATCATGTTCTTTTAATCGCAAACGGAAATCATTAAAGGTAAAAAAAAATGATATTAATATCATATAACTAGCGAAAACATCAAACTCCAACGACTAAATTCACAATAAAATAAAAACACGAGAAAAAAAATTCGATTAAAAATTTTTAACAAGTGGCACCCAAAAATTCATTTAGCTTGGCTTTAGGCTGTTGTGAATAAAGTGCATATTTTTTCGCAATTATATAACTTCATAATTTTTTTTCTATTTTAAACTTACTGGAGTATTATTTGATATTGAATTTTTGCATTTCATGAGAGATCATTAACCATTTATTTGAAAATATCTAATTGACAGACTAATTATATTTTATTTATCTTTCGGCCCCACGTTAGGTGCCATTTGTTATCAGTTTAAGTAGCAGTAAATAGACGTATTCAATAATAGTATGATATTGACAATTAGCCAAAGAGAGATACATCCATAAACATTAATTATGTCGGTATATTATTGCATAGTGTTGCCAGGATGAAACGGCATGATACCCTTGGTGGATAATCTCTTCGAGTAAGGGTAACAAAAAATTTAGTATTTAAGGTGCTTCTCCCGGATATAATATTGTTTAACTAGGGCGGACGAGCGACACTGACTAACTCAGTGGGCAGTGGGGTGAGTGAACTGATGCATGGGTTCAAGTGAGAAGGAATTTAAAAAATTAAGAGAATATATACAATTTTAATGATTGTTTTAGATATATAAACAATTGTTGATATAGAGTAAATTCATATAAGATTGTCTGATAGATTAAGAAAATAGCTGTTAGTTGAGTGTGCTTCACTGAACTCGATATATTTTGAGCCGATCACAAATATTTGTTTAAATAAATAATACTGAATAATAATCATCAATTGTGACAGTAAAATAGACATGCAAATGACTTACAAAAGAGTTAATGAGTTAAAAATCTAAAATGGAGTAAATAGTGTAGAGGTACGGAGATGACTTCCAATGGATTCCTTCCCTAGATACTGATGGCATTCACTCCGACTGAAGGGGGTTGGATATCCTGACTTATGAAGCAATATGGTGGCTTCCGGGACGTCCATATGCCTATTGAATTCCTACTTAATAATTTCTGGGGATTTTCCAGCAGAGCGCCATGACGGTAATAACAGGAATATTGGTATCTCGTCTCTGTCACATATCTCCAAATTTACATCTGGTTTAACACAGGATTCCTGGAAACATAGGATTCCTGCGTCTTTATGAGCCACGCCACTTTTGTGGACCATTTGACAGTCATACTCTTAGAGTTTGACAGACAATCTTGCCAGTCTACCAGTGGAATCTTTCAGAGAGCGAATCCAGCATAACGCGTGGTGGTCACTTACAATTTTTACCGGCCTGCCATATATTAGATGGCGGAGGTAACCTAGTGCCCAAATTGCTGCCAGTGCCTCAAGTTCTGTTATTGTGTAGTTCCCCTAGGCCTTGGAGATGCTTCTGCTTACATACGCAACTGGGTGCAAGTGCCCGTCTGGCCCTTCCTGCAGGAGGATAGAACCGATTCCTGTCAGAGGGGCATCGACACGTAACTCACATTCTTTATTAGGATCGAGGTGTTGTAACACCGGTGCTGTAATTAGTTTTTCTTTTAGCAACTCGAAGGTATCGCATCGTTTTGTTCTTTTCTTTTTTGGGGAGGGGAAATCCTTCATGGGCGCCCCGTGCTTTGCTCTATCGCAACGGGGGGTGCCGGACTCCCACCGGCTAAACCCCCTCCCTTGTAGGGGCGACATGCACTGGTACCGTCCTTTCAGACATTCGTCGCGTACATGCGCCCGTCTTCTCTTCAGGTTCTATCTACTGACTGCGTATGGTGTATTTTAGTCCTTGCTTGCAGTGCTCGCTCCTCTGTTTCCTTTCTGCTGAGTATTTTTGTTATCCCTCCAGCTATATTGTGCCAATTCCTTTCATTGGCGATCATTAGTTGGATGACATTATCTGCTGTTATGCCAACTCCTACCAGAGTTTTCATTTCACGTCTCGCTTCTTCCCATCTCATGCACATTAGGACTGTGTGTTCTGCAGTGTCCGGTTCGCCACAGTACACGCATCTGTCGTCCTCGCTTTTGGCGATTCTTTTAGTGTAACTCCTAAATGAGCCGTGGCCTGTTAGGAATTGGGTGATGTAATACGTGAGTACCCTGTGTTTGCATTTGATCCATGGTTTCAGGTCGGAAATAAGGCGTTTGGTCCACTGCGCCGTTTCGGTGTTGGCGTTCCACGATTCTTGCCATTTGTTGATGATGTCTTCTCTTATGTGCTGCCTCACGCTGTCCCTCTATGCCAATTGTTTTGTGTGCAGCAGGTTCCTCTCTTCTATTAATAGTTCGATGGGGGGAGTCCCAGTGATCGCTTGGGCCGCCATGACGGATACGGTGCGGTATGCGCTGGCGACCATCAGGAGCATTTTCCTCTGGGTGCTACTTAGCTTATCTTTATGACTTTTTATAGCGATTGCTTTGTGCCAAACTGGAGCCCCATATAGTAGTATTGATTGCACTACTCCCAGGAGTATTTGCCTCTTTGAGGCGCTAGGACCCCGATGTTTGGGAGGATTCTAGTAAGGGCCGTGATTCTCCTTTCTGTCTTCGATTGCGTGCGCCACGTGTGCTCCGAAGGACCCCTGGGTGTCGAAGATGATGCTCAGGTATTTGACAGCTTTTGTTGGTATATCTCTCCTTATTTAGTAGGTTTATTTTTGTCTGCTCTCTTCCTTGGGCCTTTCAGTGTTACTGCCTGGGTCTTTTCGGGGGCGAGGCTGAGGTGGTGCTGGGCGAGCCATTGATGGATAAGGTTTATCGCTAGTCTCGTAGTACCCTTTAACTGGTTAGTCGTATCTGCAGAGATTATTAGCGCCAAATCGGCTGCATATCCAATAATATTTGCTCCTCTCGGTAGACTAATCCTAAGTACCCCGTCGTATAGCACGTTCCACCGCGTTGGCCGGAGAACCGAGCCCTGTGGAACGCCTGCTGTTGTGGTGTGTGTTTCTTTCCCTGATTTTATTTTACGGTCTTTTAGGTAGTTAGATATCAGATTTGTGAGGTATTTCGGTAAGTTGTGTTTCCTCAATTATTCGATTATGAGGCTCCAGCTGTCCGAGTTGAGGGCATTTCTTACATCTAAAGTGATAAGCATGCACCATTTCTGATTTGGGTGCTAAGACGTCTAGCAGGCAAATTGGCCTGTGTGCTCCCGGGCCGTCTAGTGGCTTTCCAGGTTTCGGGATTAGAACTAGTCTAGCCATTTTCCACTGCGTGGGGAAAGTTTGGCTTTTTAACAGGGTATTAAACATTGTCAATATTATGTCAGGTCCTGTGTTAAGGCTTTCTTTGATTAGTTCTGGCTGGATGCCGTCGGACCCTGCTGCCGTGCCATTCTTTATTCTTTTGCCCGCCTCGGCCAGTTCCTCCTCGGCGAAAAGCGGTGGGTCCGGTTCTATGTCTTCTTCTCTCCAAGTATCGTTTCGTGTATGGAAGAGCGTGTTTATAATTTCCGTCCTCTTTTCTGGGGTAATAGAGTATGGAGCTGTTATGTTCGTGAGGCGCTTTGTGATTATTTTATAGCCGTCGCCCCATGTGTCTTGGTTTAAGTCTTCACATATGGCTTTCCAATGTGCTTTTTCGAAGTGTTTATACTCCTCCTGAGCTCTTTTTTTTATTTTTTAGCTCGGCTCTTAGGGCCACTGTTTCTTCCGTGGCCGGTCCCTCCCTGCGGGTGGCGCGTTGTAGTCTTCTCCTTGTGGAAGTACATGCTGTTCTAGCTTCGTTGATGTCATAGTTCCACCAGTAGGGAATTTTTCTTGGGTTGTTTCCCGTTTTCTGGGTGCATCTCCTCTGGGCCATTCTAATATTATCCAATTCTTTCGGTGTGATGGGTGCCTCGCTTGGTCTCTATCTGTCCCAGGTTTCAGCAAGTAGCGTCCTGAAAGCGGATTTGTTTATCAGATCGACCTGTTTGCCTGTCCATTTTTGTTTTCTTACTTTACTTCCTGCAATCTTGAAGGTAATGAATTTTTGGTCGCTCAAGGATTCTTCGTCAAGGACCTTCCAGTCCTCAATCTTAGGCGCCATGTTCGTGGTTGACAAGGTCACATCAATGTATGAGGTGCCGTTTACCCTTACGCATGTGGGCATACGCCCGTCATTGTGCACTGTTAGATTTAGAGCGTGGATCCATTCCACCAGCAGTTCTCCCCTCCTATCTATGATTGGGGAGCCCCATTCGCGGGCTTTTGCGTTCAGATCCCCAAGCAGGATGGCTGGGCTTCCTCCGTTGTTTGCTTCACCCATCATGTCTGCGAGGAATTGCTCGAAGGTTTCCATTGAGCAGTTCGGAGAGACATAGCCACATATTAATTTGTATTCCTTCGTTTCGATGCCTAGAACTTCCGCTTTCCTTTCGACCCCTTTGACCTCAACCTTTTTGTTAAGGAAATATGCTGCAACATCTCCGTTGGTGTCAGTTACCCAGCCCTGTTTGGTGGCTATGTTATGCTTTTGTTAGATTCGCACGCAACAATTATGTCCGCCACTGCCCTTAAGGATGTCGCATAGGCCATGTCATGTGCGTCCCTTGACCTATTCCAGGTTGCTTGGAGTATTGTTGACATTTTAGTTGCGTGTTTTTTTTGCGAAATCCGCCAGCGCCTCGTGTGCTGTTTTTGATTTAGTTTGGTCTAGCTGGCCTTCTGTCTTTTTCTGCGACTTTTTCAGTTCCGGGCATGCTAGCGAGTATGCTCTGTGGCCCGCCTTCTGACAGATTGGACATAAGGGGTCTTCGTTGCATTCCTTTGCTTTATGTCCTTGTTTCCCCGCATCATAGGCATAGTGTTTCTCTGTTTGTTCCAGTGCATGTTCGGGGAGTGTGCCCGGTCCCCCAGCATTTGAAACATCTTATGACTTCGGTCCATTTCTGGATCCGCGCCCTTCTCCATCCGATTTTTATCGTTTGCAGGTCTTGCAATCTTCCCGCTAATGCGCTTGGGGCAACTACTGTGGCGTTTTGGCTGTCTGTGAAAGCAGTCCTCACAGATTTGACGGTTCTTTCTTTGTGTCTCACTCGGCTGTTTGCAAGGCATTTTCCACTTCTTCCAGAGTTGTCGTGCTGTCTATTCCTTTTACGTGGATGCCTACGTTTCTGCCCGCTAGTCTTGTGATCACGCCATCTCCTCCCATATTTTTCGTGATTTCCTCTTTTACGGGTCCGATGTCCCCCCCTGTTAGGAGCAACTCCCCTTTTTTGGTGCTCCGTACTGATCTCACCTTCACCCCGATTTGGTTGAGGTTGACCTTCTCCTTGACGGATTTTAGTAGCTCCGCATACGTCTCCCTTCGGCCGCTACCACTATGGCCTCTGTTGTCCGTTTTGGTTTATTCGGCCTACTTTTTTGTTCCCCGTGCCTCTTCTCGGGGTGGGGGCCACGTTTGCTGGTGTTGCTGTCTTCTTTGCTGTTGCTGTGTATCTTACAATTTTTATGTCGGAATCTCTGGACACAAATTCTAGGAGCTTTTTGTTAGTATTCCAGTTTCTGTCCGTGGTCACTAGCGCCGCTCGGTTTCTGTTAGTTTCTACCATCATGTCCTTCCATTTTTTGATGCCATTAAAAGTGTCTTCCAACTCTTCTTCAATGGCCATTTTAGATGCGACTATGGTAATTTTGCCCGTCGCTTTCGTGCTGATCTCGTATGTAGCATGCGAGAAACCACCTTTGTTACCTCCCTCCTCGTTGGTTTCCACGAGTTCCGGGAATCTCCTGATGAACTGTCTCGCGATTCCTCTGTCCATTTTATCGCCCGGTTCCGTGTAGATTGCTACATCTCTTTTGTCACCTTCCGCGACGGTGTTTCCCTCTACGTCGCTGAATGCCGAGTAGACCTGCTCTGGCCAGTGGTGGTTCATGATCTCGCTAAAATCCTTGAACTCTCTTTCACCGGACATCGTTTCGATGATCTTTTTTGTCAGTTTTTCGTTTTCTTTGTCCGCGCAATTGCGCCCCCCATGGTTCGTCCGTTTGGGTGGCCGCGTCGGTGAGTTTTAGTCTCTCCGGTTGTGTTGTGGAAGCCCCGCTGGGAGTCTCCCTCTCTCCTTCCGCCTGAGTATCACATTCGGCCGTTTCCGGTGCTGATTCTGAGTTCTCAGGGTTCCCTATCGTCCTAAGGAGCGCAATGGTTTCCTTAGATGAAAGTTGGCTGATCAAGATTGATAGTAGCTTGACCTCCGATTCCACTTGCTTCACAATACTGTTGATCCTCATTCCCAGGAGTTTTGTGGTCATCTTAGTTAAGGGGATCGCCTTTTGTCCTTCGTTGCTCTCCTCTTTCCGTGGTCTCTTAGTGGACCTGCTTTCGTCCTCGTCCCAGGTTGGATCGAGGATGGCCATATTTATCCATATTGCATCCGGCGATGCCGGTCCCGTGCTTGACGGTCTCCCGCTAAAGGACTTTGTGCGGCCTCGGATTTCTAGATTTAGTCTGGGAGTGATCTCAAAGTTGTTAAAATGCTGTAAATTGTGACTATCTGGCTGGACTTCCATAGTTTTGTCTTCCATTGCCTGGCTGTCTTTCTTTACTGTTCCGCTGGGTCTCTCTGCCGTAGTGTTCGTTGAGGTGCTCCTGCTTCTCGGAGAGCTACGTGGTAGCAAGCTCCGTCTCCCGAAGATTGCGTTTTCATCCATATTTGCTAGGTCCGTAAGGAAGTCCTTTCCCTGCTGGTGCCCGTTGTACTTCCAATCCGTTAAAATTTTGTGATTGTTTTCCATCTAGTTCCCACGTGTTGGGTCGAAGTGAGGGGTCAAGTCCCGGGTGACGCCCATTCCGAGAGCAAGGCGTTTCTGCCGCGGGGTGCGCCTGGTGCCCCGCAGGTTTTTGCGACTTCGATGTCGGTTCTTTTACAGAGGTTGCCTCCTCGTGAACCGGCCGGTTAAGGCAAGTCCCCCGGTCACAGCTGTCACGCTACGTTCCCCTACGGTGCCATTTTTTTCTTCTATGCAGAGGTCGTTGAAGCATGGGCCGTGGTTACGGTTTTAAGCAGGTGAGTGGCACAACTCACCCGTGGCTCGGATAAACCCCGGGTTCGCCATTTCCCGTAGCCACGCCTTTACGGTGTGGATCCTGGGGCTGAGCTGTCCTTGCTGCCGGCATTGCTCTTAGGTTCCTTTTATTTTATTCCTATTTAAGCCTCTCCACCAGCGACAAGGTCACACAGCTCCTTGGAGAGGATCGTTGGAGATTGATACGCCTATGCCTAATAGTGACTGGAAACTTCTAGAAGGAGATACAGTTTTCTAGACTGTGGTAGAAGAAGATTCTTGATTGGTTCTCGATGGATCTAGAGGCAATCTCAGAGTATATAAGGCGCGATTACCGGCGCAGAGGAGAAGTTTTATGAAAGTGACGTTCGGTAACGAAAGTGAGGTTAAATATCAAGTAAACAAAGTGTAAAGGTTATTTTGAAGTATTGTATAGTCAGTAAATTATTAAATAAAGTGTTAGTGGTTTACCCCTTGTTAAAATTAGTTAGAACCCACAGATTCATAGAGGGTGTATCCAAAAAGGTGGAAAACACGTAGCAACTGATGTCAGAAGCGGAATTTTAACAAGAGGATTTTTTCGGAAGTGTTCGAGAAGCTTTGGACAGTGCATTCTCGGGAAGTAGTGCTAACACAGTGGACTGATTTACTGGACGTTGTTCGACGGTTATTTTCGAACAGGAAAATAGTATTAAGTGCGATTTTAGACATTGTAGAACGTTTTTATTAGGACATTAGTGTGATAGTGATTAAATTCTTTGAACTAAGAAGAGATAAAGAGTCTGATCAAGACTTTTTTCGTGTAGTTAATTAAGTGCATTTTCGTGAACTTTCTAGAACTTTTCTATTTGGACATTAGTGGCTAAGTGACAAAGACCTCATCTTACCTACTTTTAACACAAAATGATCTCATCTTGACCGTTTATATATATATATATATATATATATATATATATATATATATATATATATATATATATATATATATATATATATATATACTGATAAAAGGTACGAACTAGCCTCCATTAAAATAAGAAGGCAGGGGCCTCCACCTCTTTCTATAAATATATTTTAGAATTAATTACATATATACAAAAAGGGGAACTTACATAACTCAAATTTCATGAGAGGGGTGAATATTTTTTGAAAAAATATTTACATATATGTGATAGTAACCAGAAGTCACAAGTCACTTCCACTTATATATAACTGATTAATAAATAAGGTATTCTTATAGCCTCCAACAAGGTTGCCAGACTTCAGGAGATCGTTTCGCTACTTTTGTGCATAATTTTTATTTTATTTATATTTTATTTCGTTATTTTATTCAATATATTGTCTTTTATTAAATACTGGACTAAGTACTGTAAGTCATTAGCAAAAAAATATCATTTCATTATGATGATTGGAAAAAGATGGAAAACCTAGTCTAATTAGGGTTAATATTAACAAAAATTATATAATTGTAAAAAAATTTAAATTCTGACGGCATTTGCGACCATTTTTAATAAAATAATTTTTCATGGGACATCTATATTTTTAGAATGTTGAACGCGATTTTGCAAGCACTTTATGATATTTGCAACTGAATAAATTATGTTAGCTTATGAGATTATCTAATTATAATTTATCCATAATCAAATTGATCACTTAATATAACATAGAGAGCGTATTAAATTTTTCAATTTTAAATTTTTCCATTACAATAAAAAAACGGAAAATTAGATCTCTGCGGGAGTTTCGTACGGCCGGGCTCATAATTGTTACTATTCAGAGCCGTTAAAAAAATGAAAATAACCTAAAATGTAGAGAAAAGACTCATCTTTAATGTGGAACTAACCACAAAATTCATAAAAAAATTTATCACAGAGAAAAAAGTGTTAGAAGGTGGCTTAGTAAACTTTGTACATTTGATCCACAGATTTATTCATATCTTTGCCTGGAGTCGTTAGAATGATGATTCCTTTGGCTAATATATTCTTATATAATGATATATTAATCCAATTAACATTTTACTGCAATTACTTTTGTTGGAAAAATATACCTTGCGATCAAAGTAGAGGGTATTCTCATCGATCAGTAACCTGTAACCTCAGTATGAATAATGTAGACAAATTCAAAAAGTACTGCACGCATTTAAGAAATTTCAAAGTCATTCGAAAGAATATGTTTTATTGTACTTATGGAACAAAAATTAAGACTGTGCTATTATTATTATTATTAATTAAGATATAACTCCAGGCAAAGATATGAATAAATCTGTGGATCAACTGTACAAAGTTTACTAAGCCACCTTCTAACACTTTTTTCTCTATGATAATTTTTTGCATGAATTTTGTAGTTAGTCCCACATTAAAGCTGAGACTTTTCTCTACATTTTGTTATTTTCATTTTTTTAACGGCTCTGAATAGTAACAATTATCGATGAATGAGTCCGACCGTACGAAACTCCCGCAGAAATCTCATTTTCCGTGCGCATTTCAGAGCGGCTCAAAACTATAAGTGGAAAACTGGATTTATCTTCTAAACGGCTTGAAAAAGACAAAAATTTGTAGACATTTTTTGTAGAGAGAAAGACGAGCTATAACTTTTGTTGAAAACTATTTTCTCTATGTTTATTATTTTAGCGGCTAGAGGAAAAAACTGAAAATTAAAAAGTTTTTCACGATTTTTCCGAATTTTCCCGGAACTTGGAAATGCAAAGAATGCATTATTTCTTCTACAGGTTACAAAAACACAAAAATTTGCTTTCATTGCCGGTACTATAATGGAATTTTATTTGAATAATATATTTTTAAATTTGAAAATTCATTTGACAAATTAATTTTTATATTTTGTAAAAATCATTGTAATTGGGAAGGTCATGGAATGGTTGCTATGGTGTTGATTGTTATTTATTGTTTACTATTTTATACACATAAACAACAAATAAAAGTAGAAAATAATCATTAGTTGTGAAAAATTGATGAAAATTTGTATGTAGTGCTACTCTTAGAATGAATGTTTTAATTTATAATGAATTTTTTGCATTCTCTCACTAGTGATTTTTTTAATATTCTCTCACTAGTGTGTAATACATCACATTCTATACATAAAATCACCATAGTAATAGCCATATTATATGCCTGTGTTGAATAAATATTATTACATATACAAAATTATTTTCAAAATCTAACTTTGATTTGAACTAGACGTAACACATATTTAAAACACCTTTCAAAACGGTCATTATTATATCTACTTTTCTGGTACACCTCACGTCTGACCCTTTATGTCTACCATGTAATCAATTCAGTATGATAATAAAATTTGAAAATAATTAAAACATTTGAAACGATTTAGAAACAACTGATTCTTTAAAATGAAGCCCAACTAAAGTTTTAATTATGCAAATCATGTCTGCAATTCCCGCCAAATTATAAAGTATTAGAAGAATCGATTTTACAAAATTTCAAAATATTTTCAATTTATACTTACCGTTGTTTGAAACCAGATGAACCATCAATTTACCCCTTGACATTGTACTATTCATTTTGGCTTTTTTCTAAACAAAACTATACACTATCCGCGAGAACTGACAACTTCACTCTAATCGACTAGGACTCTAACCTAACACAAAACGCACCGGAGAGTGGGGCGAATATAAAGAGGCACTCACAAAATACAACAAAGAATTGAGGAAGTCTAAGAGAAGGACGTGGAAGGGTTTCTGTGAGAGGATCAATGAAATGCCTCCAGCTACCCGACTCCAAAAAGTCCTATCAAGAGACCACTCAAATGGAATAGGGCTGCTACAAGGATCAGATGGCAGCTACATGGAAAACAGGAAAGAAAGTATAGAGTTACTTCTGAAAACTCACTTTCCAGACTGCAAAATTACAGAAGAGGGAGACGTTAACAGCCGGATTGGAAAGGAAGTACGCTATCCTACAAACCGGGAAAAAAGTCTCTCAGGAAAAATATTTACACCTAATAAGGTTAGATGGGCAATTAGCACTTTTAAGCCCTACAAAACACCCGGAGGGGATGGTATCTTTCCAGCCCTACTACAAAAGGGAATCGAAGAGATACTACCAATGCTGATAAAAATCTTTAGAAGCAGCTACAACTTAGGGTTTATTCCCCAAGCCTGGAGAGAGGTAAAAGTGGCGTTTATACCAAAGGCGGGAAAGCGACCAAGCGATCAGCCTAAGTCATATCGCCCCATAAGCTTAACCTCTTTTCTCCTAAAAACGATGGAGAAAATCTTAGATCAACATCTAAGAAGCGAAGTTCTACCAAGGGCACCGCTTCACAAAAATCAATTTGCCTATCAAGCTGGCAAATCCACAACGAATGCCTTACATAGCCTTGTAAATAGGATTGAAAAGACATTTATTGCAAAAGAAGTAGCCCTTTGTGCATTCATAGATATAGAGGGGGCCTTTGATAACACCTCATATGAATCAATAAAAAGGGCAGCAGGTCAAAGAGGGTTTGAGCCCTCAACAAGATGAATTTATTCCATGCTCAACAGTCGGAAAATAACGACTGAAATAGGAAGTGATTCGGTAGCAATAACTGCCATCAAGGGATGCCCCCAGGGAGGGGTCCTATCACCCTTGCTATGGTCTCTGGTAGTCGATAATCTTCTCAAAAGGTTAAGCAACCATGGATTTGATGTCCAAGGCTGTGCTGATGACTTAGTGATAATAATAAGAGGCAAAAACGATAGGATGATGTCAGGCCTATTGCAAATTGCTCTCAACATTATCAAAAATTGGTGCATGGAGGAGGGCCTAAATGTCAACCCATGTAAAACAGTCATAGTACCATTCACCAAAAGAAAGAAGCTTACACTAAAGCCTCCAACGTTGAATTTCACACTAATTAACTTCTCCAGTGAAGTCAAATATCTAGGAGTAATCCTAGATCAAAAACTCACTTGGAACGCACACCTAACAAGGGTAATCGGAAGAGCAACGATGGCATTTTGGACATGCCATAGGCTCTTCGGTAAAACCTGGGGACTAAAACCGAAAATGATCTACTGGTCATATTTAACGGTGATTAGACCTATTGTCACCTACGCATCGATGGTATGGTGGACAAAAACAAAAGAAAAAACAGCACAAAACTGGTTGCAAAAACTGCAAAGGTTAGTGTGTCTTGGGATCACAGGTGCAATACGCACCTGTCCAACAGCAGCAATGGAGGCGCTACTGGATCTGCCTCCCTTGCATAACCATGTTAAAAGGGAGGCAGCTCTTGGCGCCTACAGGATACACTCTAGTAAGAAATTCAAACCAGGGGATCTGGTTGGTCATCTGACTGTCCTAAACGAAGTCCAGTTAGACTCAATGACCAAACCCACAGACTCCACACCAAAAAGGTTCGACTTTGAGAGAACCTTTGAAGTGGTAATTCCTAGCCGCCAGGTAGGTAGGTGGAGCTCTGGAGGTCCACAATGGGAAAAAGGATCACTCATCTGGTACACGGATGGATCCAAAACGGATGAGGGAGTAGGCGCCGGTGTATACGACCCAAACTGCAGGCTGACAATAGCCTTGGGTCACACTCCCACCATCTTTCAGGCAAAAATATATGCCATAGATCTTTGTGCTCGACAGTGCATAAATAAAGGCACACGGGGATCAAGAATCTATATAGTTTTAGACAGCCAGGCAGCACTCAAAGCTCTGAGTTCATTCACCTTTGAGTCAAATTGCCCGGGAATGTCTACAAACAATAAAGCAACTGGCAAGAAACAACAAGGTCAACTTGATGTGGGTGCCAGGGCATGAAGGAATAGAAGGGAATGAGATTGCGGACGACCTTGCAAGACAGGGTGCCAAATCGTCATTCATCGGACCAGAACCGTTTTGTGGGATAGCAAGAAGTAACACGACGGAGGAGGTAAGAACATGGGAGGATGAACAAAAATCCTCCTACTGGAACTCAACTCCAGGACAAAAACAAGCGAAAAAGTTCATTACTTATTCGCAAAAGAGAGCTAAAGAGCTACTTGAACTCAGCAAAAAGGAATTAAGACTACTAACAGGTCTTTTCACGGGTCACTGCCCATTAAAATACCATCTTAAAAAAATGGGCAAGGCTGAGGACGAAAGTTGTCGATTCTGTACAAAGACAACCGAAACGTCGGAACACATACTTTGCACATGCGAAGTACTAGTCCGGCAAATTCTACAACACTTGGAACAGGTGATTCTGACACCTGCAGAAGTGTCAAAGTTAGCCCCCAGGAAAATTCTAGGATTCTTTAGAAGCCTAGGATTGGATGGGAACATATAGATATGGAGTAATCACAAAAGATCTTTATAGGTCGAGGTGAGGAGAGGTCAAACTCCTGAACAACCCAACTGTAATCTGTAACCTAGCACAAATATCCAAGTAATAGTCTAAAGCACATGCGATGTTGCCATTTTCGGAGATAACAAGTTACCTAATATTGCTAATTCTAACCAATATATATGGAGGTAACATAGTACCTGTAATATTTAATTGAAATCGGCTACATCAGTGCCAACGGTGGGTCGCCGAACTAAATCGACAAAAATCGCTGTATTTAAGGTCAAAGTGGCCTCTATCAAAAATCTGTTTACAACACTACTGAGACCACATAGAGGCAAAACTGACCAGCGCGAAACTGCAGTCTGCAAGTGGCCCGAGATGACTGGTGCGAGAGTTGCCTTTAATTAGGTATAAATCTTTCGGCTGGTATTTGTTTCAATCAAAACCAAGCGTTTTGTGATAAAATGTGATTTTTATCCTTAACGCGGCCAGACTAGCAATTCGTTGCAGTTTGGTTTATTATCCTTATGAAAATAAGGATTCGTAGAGGTGATAGACAGAAATATTTTGTTTTAATATATTCTGCCCTCTAGAAGCATGCTCTTGAACTATTACATGCACACCATGTCGGGATATTGTTTTGATTGAGACAGATATTGACCGCTAGATGGAGCTTCCCCCATTTCGTCGTTTTGCAACGGCGAAATGTTCACTTGGGAACAACAAACTCTCGTGTCAGTCGTCTCGGGAAGCCTTGCACTGACGAGCGCCACCAGCGCGAAACTGCAGTCTGCAAGTGGCCCGAGATGACTGGTGCGAGAGTTGCCTTTAATTAGGTATAAATCTTTCGGCTGGTATTTGTTTCAATCAAAACCAAGCGTTTTGTGATAAAATGTGATTTTTATCCTTAACGCGGCCAGACTAGCAATTCGTTGCAGTTTGGTTTATTATCCTTAAGAAAATAAGGATTCATAGAGGTGATAGACAGAAATATTTTGTTTTAATATATTCTGCCCTCTAGAAGCATGCTCTTGAACTATTACATGCACCCCATGTCGGGATATTGTTTTGATTGAGACAGATATTGACCGCTAGATGGAGCTTCCCCCATTTCGTCGTTTTGCAACGGCGAAATGTTCACTTGGGAACAACAAACTCTCGTGTCAGTCGTCTCGGGAAGCCTTGCACTGACGAGCGCCACCAGCGCGAAACTGCAGTCTGCAAGTGGCCCGAGATGACTGGTGCGAGAGTTGCCTTTAATTAGGTATAAATCTTTCGGCTGGTATTTGTTTCAATCAAAACCAAGCGTTTTGTGATAAAATGTGATTTTTATCCTTAACGCGGCCAGACTAGCAATTCGTTGCAGTTTGGTTTATTATCCTTATGAAAATAAGGATTCATAGAGGTGATAGACAGAAATATTTTGTCTTAATATATTCTGCCCTCTAGAAGCATGCTCTTGAACTATATATATATATATATATATATGTTGTTTCTTAGGTTTTCACGGGCGTTGAATGAAGTGTTGGTGTTCTTCCGGGTTATTTCCCGTGTAGTTGGTAGGCTCCTGTGGGAGCCACGCTTGTCTGAACGACGTTTCGGCGGAATCTCATCTGCCATCATCAGGTTCTAGCTGGAAGCTGCCTATTGCTGCCGCTGCTTCCGCCGCTACTGCTGCTGCTGCTGCTGCTGCCGGTGCTACTGCTGCTCCTCGTTGCTCGAACCGAACAGTTCAGTTCGAGCAACGAGGAGCAGCAGTAGCACCGGCAGCAGCAGCAGCAGCAGTAGCGGCGGCAGCAATAGGCAGCTTCCAGCTAGAACCTGATGATGGCAGATGAGATTCCGCCGAAACGTCGTTCAGACAAGCGTGGCTCCCACAAAAGCCTACCAACTACACGGGAAAACACCCGGAAGAACACCAACACTTCATATATATATATATATATATATCTACATATATATATATACATATATGCATATATATATATATATATATATATATATATATATATATATATATATATATATATATATATATATATATATATATATATATATATATATATATATATATATATATATATATATATATATATATATATATATATATATATATATAGAGGTAAGATTAGCTCGACTGGCTATTTAAGGACGAAAATTTGAAGTTAAGTTGGGTAGGCAGTCATAAGGTACAAAATTAAAGAACACTCTTTATTTCTGTTCAAGCTTTCGAGTCTTTATTGTCTCTTCTTCATATATATATATATATATATATATATATATATATATATATATATATATATTAGAATAAAATATTTCTGTCAATCACCTCTGTGAACATAAGGATAATAAACCAAACTGCAAATAATTGCGAGCCTGGCCGCATTAAGTATAGAAATCACATTCTACAACAAAACGCTTGGTTTTGATTTAAACAAGCACCAGCCGAAAGAATTATTCCTAATTAAAGGAAACTCTCGTACCAGCCGTCTCAGACTAACTTGCATACTGCAGTTTCGCACTTCCTGGTGCTCATCAGAGCAAGGCGAGACCGAGACGACTAGTACAAGAGCCTGGTTAACCAAGTGGCCAGATCGACGTTGTAAAACGACGAAATGGGGGAGGCTCCATCTAGCGACAGCTGCCTGTTGAAATCAAAACAATAATATCCCGACATGGGGCACGTAATAGTAAACAGCGTGCTTCTAGAGGGCAGAATATATTAGAATAAAATATTTCTGTCAATCACCTCTGTGAATCCTTATTTTCATAAGGATAATAAACCAAACTGCAAATAATTGCGAGCCTGGCCGCGTTAAGTATAGAAATCACATTCTACAACAAAACGCTTGGTTTTGATTTAAACAAGCACCAGCCGAAAGAATTATTCCTAATTAAAGGAAACTCTCGTACCAGCCGTCTCAGACTAACTTGCATACTGCAGTTTCGCACTTCCTGGTGCTCATCAGTGCAAGGCGAGCCCGAGACGACTAGTACAAGAGCCTGGTTAACCAAGTGGCCAGATCAACGTTGTAAAACGACGAAATGGGGGAGGCTCCATCTAGCGACAGCTGCCTGTTGAAATCAAAACAATAATATCCCGACATGGGGCACGTAATAGTAAACAGCGTGCTTCCAGAGGGCAGAATATATTAGAATAAAATATTTCTGTCAATCACCTCTGTGAATCCTTATTTTCATAAGGATAATAAACCAAACTGCAAATAATTGCGAGCCTGGCCGCGTTAAGTATAGAAATCACATTCTACAACAAAACGCTTGGTTTTGATTTAAACAAGCACCAGCCGAAAGAATTATTCCTAATTAAAGGAAACTCTCGTACCAGCCGTCTCAGACTAACTTGCATACTGCAGTTTCGCACTTCCTGGTGCTCATCAGTGCAAGGCGAGCCCGAGACGACTAGTACAAGAGCCTGGTTAACCAAGTGGCCAGATCGACGTTGTAAAACGACGAAATGGGGGACGAAATGGAGGAGAAATATTTTATTCTAATATATTCTGCCCTCTGGAAGCACGCTGTTTACTATTACGTGCCCCATGTCGGGATATTATTGTTTTGATTTCAACAGGCAGCTGTCGCTAGATGGAGCCTCCCCCATTTCGTCGTTTCGATCTGGCCACTTGGTTAACCAGGCTCTTGTACTAGTCGTCTCGGGCTCGCCTTGCACTGATGAGCACCAGGAAGTGCGAAACTGCAGTATGCAAGTTAGTCTGAGACGGCTGGTACGAGTTTCCTTTAATTAGGAATAATTCTTTCGGCTGGTGCTTGTTTAAATCAAAACCAAGCGTTTTGTTGTAGAATGTGATTTCTATACTTAACGCGGCCAGGCTCGCAATTATTTGCAGTTTGGTTTATTATCCTTATGAAAATAAGGATTCACAGAGGTGATTGACAGAAATATTTTATTCTAATATATTCTGCCCTCTGGAAGCACGCTGTTTACTATTACGTGCCCCATGTCGGGATATTATTGTTTTGATTTCAACAGGCAGCTGTCGCTAGATGGAGCCTCCCCCATTTCGTCGTTTTACAACGTCGATCTGGCCACTTGGTTAACCAGGCTCTTGTACTAGTCGTCTCGGGCTCGCCTTGCACTGATGAGCACCAGGAAGTGCGAAACTGCAGTATGCAAGTTAGTCTGAGACGGCTGGTACGAGAGTTTCCTTTAATTAGGAATAATTCTTTCGGCTGGTGCTTGTTTAAATCAAAACCAAGCGTTTTGTTGTAGAATGTGATTTCTATACTTAACGCGGCCAGGCTCGCAATTATTTGCAGTTTGGTTTATTATCCTTATGAAAATAAGGATTCACAGAGGTGATTGACAGAAATATTTTATTCTAATATATTCTGCCCTCTGGAAGCACGCTGTTTACTATTACGTGCCCCATGTCGGGATATTATTGTTTTGATTTCAACAGGCAGCTGTCGCTAGATGGAGTCTCCCCCATTTCGTCGTTTTACAACGTCGATCTGGCCACTTGGTTAACCAGGCTCTTGTACTAGTCGTCTCGGGCTCGCCTTGCACTGATGAGCACCAGGAAGTGCGAAACTGCAGTATGCAAGTTAGTCTGAGACGGCTGGTACGAGAGTTTCCTTTAATTAGGAATAATTCTTTCGGCTGGTGCTTGTTTAAATCAAAACCAAGCGTTTTGTTGTAGAATGTGATTTCTATGCTTAACGCGGCCAGGCTCGCAATTATTTGCAGTTTGGTTTATTATCCTTATGAAAATAAGGATTCACAGTGGTGATTGACAGAAATATTTTATTCTAATATATTCTGCCCTCTGGATATATATATATATATATATATATATATATATATATATATATATATATATATATATATATATATATAAAACAAGGAAAATGGGTGTAATAGCGGGAAGAAACACAAGGAAAAGTTTTCTTTCATGGGCAAGCCCGCATAGATGTCGATGCAACCGTGGACACGTGTTTCGGACTTATTAGTCCTCATCAGCACGGTATAGCTAAGTTGAAAGGATAGGCTCAACTTAGGACAACGAAGGAGAAACAGCACAAACAGAAACCACTGACAGGAAGCCAGTCGCACATTTGTGGCTTCAGCTGGAAGACCCTGACTTCCAGGGCAACAACCAACGTCGCCACGGAGGCAACCGGAAGGCTACCTGGGTGGATATTTCTGGCCCAGGAACGATAAAAAACAAGGAAAATGGGTGTAATAGCGGGAAGAAACACAAGGAAAAGTTTTCTTTCATGGGCAAGCCCGCATAGATGTCGATGCAACCGTGGACACGTGTTTCGGACTTATTAGTCCTCATCAGCACGGTATAGCTAAGTTGAAAGGATAGGCACAACTTAGGACAACGAAGGAGAAACAGCACAAACAGAAACCACTGACAGGAAGCCAGTCGCACATTTGTGGCTTCAGCTGGAAGACCCTGACTTCCAGGGCAACAACCAACGTCGCCACGGAGGCAACCGGAAGGCTACCTGGGTGGATATTTCTGGCCCAGGAACGATAAAAAACAAGGAAAATGGGTGTAATAGCGGGAAGAAACACAAGGAAAATTTTCTTTCATGGGCAAGCCCGCATAGATGTCGATGCAACCGTGGACACGTGTTTCGGACTTATTAGTCCTCATCAGCACGGTATAGCTAAGTTGAAAGGATAGGCACAACTTAGGACAACGAAGGAGAAACAGCACAAACAGAAACCACTGACAGGAAGCCAGTCGCACATTTGTGGCTTCAGCTGGAAGACCCTGACTTCCAGGGCAACAACCAACGTCGCCACGGAGGCAACCGGAAGGCTACCTGGGTGGATATTTCTGGCCCAGGAACGATAAAAAACAAGGAAAATGGGTGTAATAGCGGGAAGAAACACAAGGAAAAGTTTTCTTTCATGGGCAAGCCCGCATAGATGTCGATGCAACCGTGGACACGTGTTTCGGACTTATTAGTCCTCATCAGCACGGTATAGCTAAGTTGAAAGGATAGGCACAACTTAGGACAACGAAGGAGAAACAGCACAAACAGAAACCACTGACAGGAAGCCAGTCGCACATTTGTGGCTTCAGCTGGAAGACCCTGACTTCCAGGGCAACAACCAACGTCGCCACGGAGGCAACCGGAAGGCTACCTGGGTGGATATTTCTGGCCCAGGAACGATAAAAAACAAGGAAAATGGGTGTAATAGCGGGAAGAAACACAAGGAAAAGTTTTCTTTCATGGGCAAGCCCGCATAGATGTCGATGCAACCGTGGACACGTGTTTCGGACTTATTAGTCCTCATCAGCACGGTATAGCTAAGTTGAAAGGATAGGCACAACTTAGGACAACGAAGGAGAAACAGCACAAACAGAAACCACTGACAGGAAGCCAGTCGCACATTTGTGGCTTCAGCTGGAAGACCCTGACTTCCAGGGCAACAACCAACGTCGCCACGGAGGCAACCGGAAGGCTACCTGGGTGGATATTTCTGGCCCAGGAACGATAAAAAACAAGGAAAATGGGTCTAATAGCGGGAAGAAACACAAGGAAAAGTTTTCTTTCATGGGCAAGCCCGCATAGATGTCGATGCAACCGTGGACACGTGTTTCGGACTTATTAGTCCTCATCAGCACGGTATAGCTAAGTTGAAAGGATAGGCACAACTTAGGACAACGAAGGAGAAACAGCACAAACAGAAACCACTGACAGGAAGCCAGTCGCACATTTGTGGCTTCAGCTGGAAGACCCTGACTTCCAGGGCAACAACCAACGTCGCCACGGAGGCAACCGGAAGGCTACCTGGGTGGATATTTCTGGCCCAGGAACGATAAAAAACAAGGAAAATGGGTGTAATAGCGGGAAGAAACACAAGGAAAAGTTTTCTTTCATGGGCAAGCCCGCATAGATGTCGATGCAACCGTGGACACGTGTTTCGGACTTATTAGTCCTCATCAGCACGGTATAGCTAAGTTGAAAGGATAGGCACAACTTAGGACAACGAAGGAGAAACAGCACAAACAGAAACCACTGACAGGAAGCCAGTCGCACATTTGTGGCTTCAGCTGGAAGACCCTGACTTCCAGGGCAACAACCAACGTCGCCACGGAGGCAACCGGAAGGCTACCTGGGTGGATATTTCTGGCCCAGGAACGATAAAAAACAAGGAAAATGGGTGTAATAGCGGGAAGAAACACAAGGAAAAGTTTTCTTTCATGGGCAAGCCCGCATAGATGTCGATGCAACCGTGGACACGTGTTTCGGACTTATTAGTCCTCATCAGCACGGTATAGCTAAGTTGAAAGGATAGGCACAACTTAGGACAACGAAGGAGAAACAGCACAAACAGAAACCACTGACAGGAAGCCAGTCGCACATTTGTGGCTTCAGCTGGAAGACCCTGACTTCCAGGGCAACAACCAACGTCGCCACGGAGGCAACCGGAAGGCTACCTGGGTGGATATTTCTGGCCCAGGAACGATAAAAAACAAGGAAAATGGGTGTAATAGCGGGAAGAAACACAAGGAAAAGTTTTCTTTCATGGGCAAGCCCGCATAGATGTCGATGCAACCATGGACACGTGTTTCGGACTTATTAGTCCTCATCAGCACGGTATAGCTAAGTTGAAAGGATAGGCACAACTTAGGACAACGAAGGAGAAACAGCACAAACAGAAACCACTGACAGGAAGCCAGTCGCACATTTGTGGCTTCAGCTGGAAGACCCTGACTTCCAGGGCAACAACCAACGTCGCCACGGAGGCAACCGGAAGGCTACCTGGGTGGATATTTCTGGCCCAGGAACGATAAAAAACAAGGAAAATGGGTGTAATAGCGGGAAGAAACACAAGGAAAAGTTTTCTTTCATGGGCAAGCCCGCATAGATGTCGATGCAACCGTGGACACGTGTTTCGGACTTATTAGTCCTCATCAGCACGGTATAGCTAAGTTGAAAGGATAGGCACAACTTAGGACAACGAAGGAGAAACAGCACAAACAGAAACCACTGACAGGAAGCCAGTCGCACATTTGTGGCTTCAGCTGGAAGACCCTGACTTCCAGGGCAACAACCAACGTCGCCACGGAGGCAACCGGAAGGCTACCTGGGTGGATATTTCTGGCCCAGGAACGATAAAAAACAAGGAAAATGGGTGTAATAGCGGGAAGAAACACAAGGAAAAGTTTTCTTTCATGGGCAAGCCCGCATAGATGTCGATGCAACCGTGGACACGTGTTTCGGACTTATTAGTCCTCATCAGCACGGTATAGCTAAGTTGAAAGGATAGGCACAACTTAGGACAACGAAGGAGAAACAGCACAAACAGAAACCACTGACAGGAAGCCAGTCGCACATTTGTGGCTTCAGCTGGAAGACCCTGACTTCCAGGGCAACAACCAACGTCGCCACGGAGGCAACCGGAAGGCTACCTGGGTGGATATTTCTGGCCCAGGAACGATAAAAAACAAGGAAAATGGGTGTAATAGCGGGAAGAAACACAAGGAAAAGTTTTCTTTCATGGGCAAGCCCGCATAGATGTCGATGCAACCGTGGACACGTGTTTCGGACTTATTAGTCCTCATCAGCACGGTTTAGCTAAGTTGAAAGGATAGGCACAACTTAGGACAACGAAGGAGAAACAGCACAAACAGAAACCACTGACAGGAAGCCAGTCGCACATTTGTGGCTTCAGCTGGAAGACCCTGACTTCCAGGGCAACAACCAACGTCGCCACGGAGGCAACCGGAAGGCTACCTGGGTGGATATTTCTGGCCCAGGAACGATAAAAAACAAGGAAAATGGGTGTAATAGCGGGAAGAAACACAAGGAAAAGTTTTCTTTCATGGGCAAGCCCGCATAGATGTCGATGCAACCGTGGACACGTGTTTCGGACTTATTAGTCCTCATCAGCACGGTATAGCTAAGTTGAAGGGATAGGCACAACTTAGGACAACGAAGGAGAAACAGCACAAACAGAAACCACTGACAGGAAGCCAGTCGCACATTTGTGGCTTCAGCTGGAAGACCCTGACTTCCAGGGCAACAACCAACGTCGCCACGGAGGCAACCGGAAGGCTACCTGGGTGGATATTTCTGGCCCAGGAACGATAAAAAACAAGGAAAATGGGTGTAATAGCGGGAAGAAACACAAGGAAAAGTTTTCTTTCATGGGCAAGCCCGCATAGATGTCGATGCAACCGTGGACACGTGTTTCGGACTTATTAGTCCTCATCAGCACGGTATAGCTAAGTTGAAAGGATAGGCACAACTTAGGACAACGAAGGAGAAACAGCACAAACAGAAACCACTGACAGGAAGCCAGTCGCACATTTGTGGCTTCAGCTGGAAGACCCTGACTTCCAGGGCAACAACCAACGTCGCCACGGAGGCAACCGGAAGGCTACCTGGGTGGATATTTCTGGCCCAGGAACGATAAAAAACAAGGAAAATGGGTGTAATAGCGGGAAGAAACACAAGGAAAAGTTTTCTTTCATGGGCAAGCCCGCATAGATGTCGATGCAACCGTGGACACGTGTTTCGGACTTATTAGTCCTCATCAGCACGGTATAGCTAAGTTGAAAGGATAGGCACAACTTAGGACAACGAAGGAGAAACAGCACAAACAGAAACCACTGACAGGAAGCCAGTCGCACATTTGTGGCTTCAGCTGGAAGACCCTGACTTCCAGGGCAACAACCAACGTCGCCACGGAGGCAACCGGAAGGCTACCTGGGTGGATGATCGTTGGGTGGAGGATCGTTGTCCTAAGTTGTGCCTATCCTTTCAACTTAGCTATACCGTGCTGATGAGGACTAATAAGTCCGAAACACGTGTCCACGGTTGCATCGACATCTATGCGGGCTTGCCCATGAAAGAAAACTTTTCCTTGTGTTTCTTCCCGCTATTACACCCATTTTCCTTGTTTTTTATCGTTCCTGGGCCAGAAATATCCACCCAGGTAGCCTTCCGGTTGCCTCCGTGGCGACGTTGGTTGTTGCCCTGGAAGTCAGGGTCTTCCAGCTGAAGCCACAAATGTGCGACTGGCTTCCTGTCAGTGGTTTCTGTTTGTGCTGTTTCTCCTTCGTTGTCCTAAGTTGTGCCTATCCTTTCAACTTAGCTATACCGTGCTGATGAGGACTAATAAGTCCGAAACACGTGTCCACGGTTGCATCGACATCTATGCGGGCTTGCCCATGAAAGAAAACTTTTCCTTGTGTTTCTTCCCGCTATTACACCCATTTTCCTTGTTTTTTATCGTTCCTGGGCCAGAAATATCCACCCAGGTAGCCTTCCGGTTGCCTCCGTGGCGACGTTGGTTGTTGCCCTGGAAGTCAGGGTCTTCCAGCTGAAGCCACAAATGTGCGACTGGCTTCCTGTCAGTGGTTTCTGTTTGTGCTGTTTCTCCTTCGTTGTCCTAAGTTGTGCCTATCCTTTCAACTTAGCTATACCGTGCTGATGAGGACTAATAAGTCCGAAACACGTGTCCACGGTTGCATCGACATCTATGCGGGCTTGCCCATGAAAGAAAACTTTTCCTTATATATATATATATATATATATATATATATATATATATATATATATATATATATATATATATATATATATATATTGTTCTATTTTCTGATATCTATTTTATTTTTTATACGTTCGAAATTACTTTTTGAAAGTAAATTGAAATGATTTTATTGAGCGCCAAACAGTTTCTTAAAAGCTGTTAATATTTATAGACTATAGAACACCATTAGCATGACTATCTACAATCTATAGAATGACTCTTACTCAAGGTCCAACGAAGTCGGTTCAATAAATGCTCATCGATCAAGATAACAATCTAAATAAATCAAACTCAGTATTGAACGAACAAAGTATTAATTTATTAACAAATTTGAATTTGGAATGTAATTAACAAATTTAAATAACAAAATCTAACTTAACTAAAATGATAAATATGGCCTTTATTTAAAATAAATATGTACCATGGATTTCTGATATTGTAAAGCTTTACCTTGTCTTTCTTTCGACTCGAGTAATGTTATATTATAACCTCTAACCGGTTATTATGATCCTTGAAATATAATGTCACTTGACTGACTTTTTAAACCTCTCAAGGCTTCTTCTTCTTCTTCTTCTTTTCTGGATTGACGTTTGTTTATAACCTCCAATTTATTTTCAACTGATTTCCTTGAAATATTTCTATCACTTGATTGACGTTTGAAATTTCTTCACCATATAAATTTGTTAACTGGATTAACAAATACTTCTAAATCTGCTTTCCGGATAATCTACTTCTTAATACTTTTAAAGTTTACTCACTTTTATATTTAATATACTTTACAAATTTTTCTTGATATCAATATATCTGGATTGTAACCTTCAACTTATTCACCACTTTTCTTCTCTTTTCAATTTAATATTTATTCTTGGATGAATATTTTTCGCAGCTCGCTGTTCTGCGGTGTATGATCAACTAAAGTAAAACTGTTATGATTAATTCCTAAAATACATACAAATTTGTGAATTTTATTTATGATTTCAAACACGATACTTGGTAGTGTTCCACAGTGTGGATATACAGCATAAAACCCCCTAAACTAATAGAATTTTGACATGTGAAAATTTTGTTAGTTTTAACAACATGATGTGACATTCACACTGTCAAAGTTTATTTACAATTTAAAACTGATCTACTCAGGATCATTTGGATAACTTAAGAGTAATCTATCCTGGATCATATGGATAATTTATCCCCATGTGACAACTTCCCGGTAATGATTCTTCCTTATTATAATTTAAAACATTTTCGTTTTCATTTAAAATATTACCTACTTCAAGTTGTTGCGCATAGCCCTTTGCTATTGTAGGTTCATAATCAATTGAATTTTTGTACCTTTGAGACAAATTTTTAAAAATTTTATCATATCTGGAGTAACGACTTATCAGAAAGGTTTCAGGCTTCTTATCATTATTTATTTGAACACATGTGGTTCCCACTATATGCTCACCGCAAAATTCATTATCATTATTGGACTCTATGCCATTTGATACATTAATTATTTCGGCATCATTGCCATTCAATTCATTAATTATTTCGGCACCTTTGCCATTCAATTCATTAACTATTTCGGCACCTTTGCCATTCAATTCATTAACACTACAGAAAGGTATTCTTTCACCTTCTACTTTTAGGATTCTTTCTCCTAATACAATATTTGCCTTTTTTCCTGATAAGATGTCGTCTCCCAATATAACATCATTTTCTATATAGTCGCCTATTTTTTTACAATTATTACCTACATTTAAAACAACTTTATCTAAAAATCCTGATTTCTATTATCATTTACTTGTGCTGTTTCTATTTTATTCATATTAGAGTGCGTGTTTTCATCTACTCTATTTCCCCTTTGAATATTGATATTAGCAACTTGTGCATATGACTCATTATTTTTAACATAACCCCCTCTCTCTCTGCAATCATTATCATAATGACGTTTCTCAAAACCCTGCTTTTCATTCCTATAATTGTCATATTTATATTGACCATAACCTCCTCGTTCCTTTCTATCATTGTCATATTGACGTTTCTCATAACCCTGCTTTTCATTCCTATCATTGTCATATTGACGTTTCTCATAACCCTGCTTTTCATACCTATCATTGTCATATTGACGACCATAACCCTGCTTTTCCTTCCTATCATATTGACCATAACCTTGTCTTTCTCTTCTATCATTTTCATTCCTATTCTGATCATAACCCCATTTGTTATAATATCTACTATTATTTTCCTTATTCTGACTAGCCTTCCGATCAAAACTCTGATGATAATCATCTAATTCTCTTAAATAATCAATCAAATCATCTAACTTTGCAATTCTTTGCGTAATAATAACATTCTGGATATCCCCTGAAAAATGCCTAGCTAAATATCTGACCATTTCACTTTCTGTGAATTTTGGTCCTAGATGTCTAATATTGTATACTTTTCTAAGTACATAATTTTCCCTAGAAATACCTTTATTTTCTACATAGTTACCATTAAATAGGTCTTGTCTTATTTTCAACTGAGTGTAATCACTCCAATATTGTTTTAAGACTAGAGCTTCAAATTCCTCTATAGTCTCAAACCTGTCCATTATAACTGAGTACCAGATTTCCGCTTCTCCCTTTAACATGTCTTGTATGTTTGCTTTTAGGTTTGCATTTACGTGTTGTGTTTCCATGTGTTGTTTCAAACGTGAAATGAAAATTTTAGGGTGTATACGGTTATCTCCGTAAAAATAAAATGGTGTTTTGTTGCATGTGTAAGTATGTGTGGGTAATTGTGTTAATTGTGTACGTGTGGTATCCTTCAACAACTTCGTGTTCTGTTCTATCTTGCTATCCTGTTCTTTTATTTTGCTATCGTATTTATCCTCCTGTTTCTTCATTCTGCTATCTACTGCAGTCATTCCATCTTCAAACATAGTTACAACTTCCTCTCTTATTTCTTTTGCTGCCTCATTTACCTTAATACCAATTTCTTCGTTGACTGTCTCTCCCATTCTCTCCCATTTACTCTCTAAATTTTCAATTTTATTTCTTACTTCTATATTGCTTTCTTCCAGCTTTTGCATATTTTTGTTAATATTTTCTTCTAGTCGCTGGTTATTTTGATTCATGTTTTCTTCTAGTCGCTGGTTATTTTGACTAATGTCTTCTTTTAAAGTTTGGTTATTTTGTACCATTTGTGTATTTATGTTGCCAATTTGTGTATTTATGTTTGCTTCCAAAGTTTGGTTATTTTGTACCATTTGTACCTTAATGTTGCCAATGTTTTCTCCAATACTATGATTCATTCCAGTAATCATTTCCATCAACTTCTGGAGCATGTTTGGATCAGGTTGTGTGTTTGTGTCACCAACTTGTGTTTGCGCAACTGTGGATGTACCCTGTGTAGTTTCCTCTGGATTCATGGTTGTTGTCTTACCTGACTTTAACCTCATATAAATTATATTTGTTTCTAATTTGACAATGCCTTGTTGTCAAAACTATCAAAATAAATTATTTGATCTATTATCTTTCAAATGTATGCTTGAAATGATAAACTATTCTCAACTTGTATTTATTCAATCGCTTTCCTGATCGCTCCACGTTAACAAGCCATAAATGTTCTATTTTCTGATATCTATTTTATTTTTTATACGTTCGAAATTACTTTTTGAAAGTAAATTGAAATGATTTTATTGAGCGCCAAACAGTTTCTTAAAAGCTGTTAATATTTATAGACTATAGAACACCATTAGCATGACTATCTACAATCTATAGAATGACTCTTACTCAAGGTCCAACGAAGTCGGTTCAATAAATGCTCATCGATCAAGATAACAATCTAAATAAATCAAACTCAGTATTGAACGAACAAAGTATTAATTTATTAACAAATTTGAATTTGGAATGTAATTAACAAATTTAAATAACAAAATCTAACTTAACTAAAATGATAAATATGGCCTTTATTTAAAATAAATATGTACCATGGATTTCTGATATTGTAAAGCTTTACCTTGTCTTTCTTTCGACTCGAGTAATGTTATATTATAACCTCTAACCGGTTATTATGATCCTTGAAATATAATGTCACTTGACTGACTTTTTAAACCTCTCAAGGCTTCTTCTTCTTCTTCTTCTTTTCTGGATTGACGTTTGTTTATAACCTCCAATTTATTTTCAACTGATTTCCTTGAAATATTTCTATCACTTGATTGACGTTTGAAATTTCTTCACCATATAAATTTGTTAACTGGATTAACAAATACTTCTAAATCTGCTTTCCGGATAATCTACTTCTTAATACTTTTAAAGTTTACTCACTTTTATATTTAATATACTTTACAAATTTTTCTTGATATCAATATATCTGGATTGTAACCTTCAACTTATTCACCACTTTTCTTCTCTTTTCAATTTAATATTTATTCTTGGATGAATATTTTTCGCAGCTCGCTGTTCTGCGGTGTATGATCAACTAAAGTAAAACTGTTATGATTAATTCCTAAAATACATACAAATTTGTGAATTTTATTTATGATTTCAAACACGATACTTGGTAGTGTTCCACAGTGTGGATATACAGCATAAAATATATATATATATATATATATATATATATATATATATATATATATATATATATATATATATATATATATATATATATATATATATATATATTGCTGTGTATCCACACTGTGGAACACTACCAAGTATCGTGTTTGAAATCATAAATAAAATTCACAAATTTGTATGTATTTTAGGAATTAATCATAACAGTTTTACTTTAACGGATCATACAGAAGCAGGAATATCTGTGGTTTATTTAATTGAAAAGTTCAGTTGTTCTCAGCGAGTAGGATGCAGAGAATGAAACTTGATATTGAATTAGAACAAAATATTTAAATAAACATAAAATGAAGTTAATTTAGTTTAAAAAGGTTATTCTAAATAGTATATAATAAAACATGAACTTATAGAGAATCACAATCTCATTAAAATGAGTTAGAATGAAATTGGAAAACAAAAAAGTAAATTTATAAAATCTGACATTTATGTCAAAACTTAGGGCTGAAAATCATAAATTGTGTAGAAACACTGTAAATCTACACAAAATGAATATTGGATGAAAGACTATTAACAGTAGTTGCATTGCAGCGTGATTATTTTAGAAATAGTAAGTCCATAGATTACAAAACACTGAATGACATTTTAAGTTTTCAGATATTTTCAAATATCATTGCAGAAAGGTGTTTTGTAAATGATATTTCACATCATGCAGAAAGAAAGGACTAATAGTATGATGTTAAATGTTTGTTGGCGTATCAATTTCTTGTTTTAGTTTATCAGTATATATATATATATATATATATATATATATATATATATATATATATATATATACATATATATATAATAAAACCAGAAAGGTAGTCTTGACTGACTAGTTAAGCAGAAAAAGTAAATTTTTTCTTGAGGTTGCAGTCAGTAGTGTAAAGTTGTTATGGCCAAACACACAAAGAAAACTCTTCGTTACTTGTCAAGCTTTCGGAAATGTTTATTTCCTTTCTCAAGACATTAACATGAGGATGTTTGTTGAGGTGAAGCACAAAAATAGAAACAAAATCATCCTCGAGGAAAAACATAGAAGGTTAAAATATTCTTATAAACTATACCATATTAATAATTTAAAAGCATTTTAGTGCGAAAATCTTAAAACAATCACATTTTAAAATAGATATATATCAATACATTTTGTTAACATTAGGCGTCTACTAGTGAATTGAATTGAATTGTTTCTCCTTACCTTCACTAGTAGACGCCTAATGTTAACAAAATGTATTGATATATATCTGTTTTAAAATGTGACTGTTTTAAGATTTTCGCACTAAAATGCTTTTAAATTATATAATATGGTATAGTTTATAAGAATATTTTAACCTTCTATGTTTTTCCTCGAGGATGATTTTATTTCTATTTTTGTGCTTCACCTCAACAAACATCCTCATGTTAATGTCTTGAGAAAGGAAATAAACATTTCCGAAAGCTTGACAAGTAACGAAGAGTTTTCTTTGTGTGTTTGGCCATAACAACTTTACACTTCTGACTGCAACCTCAAGAAAAAATTTACTTTTTCTATATATATATATATATATATATATATATATATATATATATATATATATATATATATATATATATATACATATATTTTTTTTTAATGGAAAAGTTTTTTCTTGAACCTCTACTTGTTATATTGTAAATAGAAAATATTTCTTGGGAATTAGGGTTCTTTTTATACTAAAATAAGGTACATCGGTTTAACGTTTCGGCTAGGGTCCCTCAGCCTTCATCAGAAAATTTGTTTATTAATTTCTATGAGTCGTACATTAGCATCTAAAATAAGGTTTAAGGTTAGTGATTTTTTTTGGTTACAATATTTTAATGTAAGCTTACCTAGACAGCATGACTTCTTTGCAAAATATTTTTCTGTTTCCTTCTTTTTTTGTCCAGAGAACAAAAGTAACTGAAACTCCCTGGTAACCGAACCATTTTTCACTAGTTACTCGGTCAGACCGCACCGACGATCGACCAGGGAAGGCAACCGGCAGGGAGAGGGCGGTCTGACCGAGTAACTAGTGAAAAATGGTTCGGTTACCAGGGAGTTTCAGTTACTTTTGTTCTCTGACAGTGGCATTTAATTTGGTGACTTTTTGTTGGTATCCATGGCTATCTAAGGTTTTTTCATTCAAATCGACGCAAGATGTCCTAGACATGAATTTCTAACTTTTTAATATGTATTTGTGACGTTGTTTAAGTTTTTAATCAATTTTATTTAGTAATGTTATCAATTATTATAGTCATGATAGTGTTGAACTAATTTTACTCCGTTCATCATTATTATTTTTCTATTCTGTTTCAACATGTGCAAACTTTTTTATAAATCTCAAAATTAGCGTAAGTACCTCTTCACTTATTACAACCAAATGTTCATTAATATGTTATTGTAGAGTTCCTGAAGAAGTGACAATAAAGTCACGAAAGCTAGAACAGTAATAAAGAGTCTTCTTTCATTCCTGCCTAAGACTGCCAACCCGTCTGAATTTGAATTTTTTATTCTTAATTAGCCAGTCGTTAGCTAATAAGTACTTATATATATATATATATATACATATATATAATAAAACCAGAAAGGTAGTCTTGACTGACTAGTTAAGCAGAAAAAGTAAATTTTTTCTTGAGGTTGCAGTCAGAAGTGTAAAGTTGTTATGGCCAAACACACAAAGAAAACTTATATATATATATATATATATATATATATATATATTGTCCACGTAAGTAAGCCTTTTCTGTTGCGTACGGCTGTGATTCGTTACGTGCAGTAATGGGTGGCCGGCAATTTTCTTGCTGCCGGGTAATGGAGGCTAGGTTTGAAGTGGTCAGTGCCAGGAGTTGCGCTAATTGTTCATAGCTGGGTAGTCCCAAGCTCGGTTGGGGTTGGTCCGTTATGGCGGCAGAGGGGACTGGGATCGTTCCAGTCGTTTGGTTTTGGAGCACTATTTGTCTTTGGGGCGTAGCACTAGGTCTTGCCGTCTGGTACGGCGGGGTGACGTGGTAGGCGCCGGCCGACGAGGTAGGCGTGACGAAGTACTGTGCGTTGGGCGGCGTGCTTGGACTTGGGCTGGTTGCTGTTGGTGGTACCATGCAGTGAGGGGTGGCCAGCTGGCGGCGAGGTGTCAGCGAGGCGTCGCTGAAGAGTTGGGGCCAGTCGGGTGTGGCAGCGATGGTGTTCTGACCGCTGGGCAGCCCTGAGCCTGAGTGGGAGGCTTCCCCATGTGTGGAAGCGAATCCAGCGAAGCGGCGATCTCCCAGCGTCGAGGAATCGTCGTTGGCCCGGGATGCTGTTGGGTCCACCATACAGCGAGGGGGCATCACCATGTCATCATCACCATCTAATCCCTGTTCCATCGCCGAGTTTTCGTGCCACGATGCTGCGTTGCGCTCCATGCAGTAAGGGGGCATCGCCTGGGAATCGTTGCTACTCCATTCCATATTTGTTGCCTGGGTTCCGTGCCAGGTGGCTGCGCTGCGTGCCATGCAGCGAGGGGGCACCGTCGTGATGACGTCATGCGTGACCCCAGTGTCGTGTCCTATGTTGGTGGCGAGTCCTGCCTCGCTATGCCTAGGCGCGGAGCCCGGCGACGCACAGTAGTGGGGCGCCGTCGTCGCGACGCCATGCGTAGCACTTGTGCCTGTGGAGAAATCAGAGGACATGCTTACCTCGCCGAGCCGGGTTGCTGTGTTGCTTGCTGTGCAGTGTGGGGCCACCGTCGTGGAGACGTCGGGCGTGACCCCCGTACCCCTTGTCAGGGCGTCGTGTTGGCGGAGCACTTCGTGGTCAGATGCTGTGAGGGGCGTCGTGCAGTGAGGGGGGGCCGACGTGGAGACGTCGCTCTCGACCCCAGTGCCTACTGCCTTGCCACTCCGGGTATGCATTGCCACTTGACACTCAACACAATAAAACTCAATTAAAACACACTGTCTGGTTACAACACAAGAGGAAGGGATAACCTCATCAGCATTGGCGTTGGCTTCTGTGCTCAAATGACTTCTGTTTCGGCAGAAGACTATTAGTTGCTGAAGGCTGGAACATTACTACTTGGAGGATCGATCACTACTTACTTGCTGAGAAAAAGTGTTTTCTTATATAGACTTTTTTTGTGCTCAAATGACTTCTGCTTCGGCAGAAGACTATTTTTTGTGCTCAAATGACTTCTGTTTCGGCAGAAGACTAAAACATGAGCACAGCGCGCTAGACAAGTCATAACTTGTTCGCGACGCCGACGCCGATGACACCACCCCCCTTTTTTGTGACTTTATTGAACATTAATAAAGGCATACAGGTTATGTTTCAGTTCAATAATTTCAATTATATAATGTAAGAGTGAGTGGATACAATATTTTCAAAACTATAAACTAAGTGTTAAGATATTTCAACAACTAAGATATTTTTACATATATAGACTAAGATTAAGTGTGGTAAGATATTTTATATAAGTAACTAATAATAGGTCCATTAAGATATTTTAGGTAAAACAAGATATTTAAAATTAAAGTATTTTATGTGACAAATCATAAATGTATTTTAGTTTGAACAAAGTTTTCGCCCTGTGGCGTCGAATTATTTACATTGGTATATTATCGCAAGTTTCGCTCTTCTGGACGTCGTCTCCGCGACGCCCGGGGCTGCCTGATCCTGTTGCGAATTGGGGGGCTGCTAAGTCCTGCTGTGTTGCTCGCTAAGGCAACGGGATTCTGGAGCGAACCTGTGAGGCTGCAACGTCCTGCTGTGTTGCTTGCTAAGGCAACGGGAGACTGGAGCGATTTATTGAGGCTGCAACGTCCTGCTGTACTGCGGGCTAAGGCAGTGGGATACTGGAGCGCCTCGTGGGGGCTGCTAGGTCCTGCTGTGCTACGTGCTAAGGTAGCGGGATCCTGGAGCGGTGCGCCGGAGCCGGCTGAGCTCGGGCTGGCGTTCGAGTTGACGAATACTCGTGTCCGGACTGGGACAGGCATCTGGCTGGCGGATGGCTGCTGTCGGTCGTGGCCAGGCGTGGTCACGGCCTTCGCCCAGAACGGCATCGGGAACAGTATCGGCGTCGTGTCGAGCGGCTGCTCTTGTCTTGACGTAGAAGGCCCAGGGTCTGCTGGCAGCGGCGGTGCGGCTGACAGCGCCGGGGACTTCTCATTCTTGTTTGTTTGTTTCCTCTTGGCTGAGGTGGATGGGCCAGGCACGACTGGGGGCAGTCGGCGGGCTGGAGATTTTGGTTTAGCGGCGGCTGTGGTGCTATGTCCACGTAGATAGTCGCCATGTCCACGGAAGTAGGTACCAGGTCCACGGATGTAGACTTGTGCGTTGGCATCTGGCCTTGGGGCAGCGGGCACTACTGATCCTGTGATAGTAGGCGTGACTGGCTTCTGGGCAACGGGCGCTACTGGTCCTGTGACAGTAGGCGTGGTTGGCTGTTGGGCAGCGGGCACTACTGATCCTGTGATAGTAGGCGTGACTGGCTTCTGGGCAACGGGCGCTACTGGTCCTGTGACAGTAGGCGTGGTTGGCTGTTGGGCAGCGGGCACTACTGGCTCTGGGGCAGCGGGCGCTACTGGTCCTGTGACAGTAGGAGCTGCGAGCCTTGGTGGGGCTGGATGACCTGGATCCTCGGGATCGTCATCCTCGTCGTTGTTGCTGTCGTCATCTTCGGTATCGTCATCTTCGGTATTGTCATCTCCGGGGTCGTCATCTTCGGTATCGTCATCTTCGGGATCGTCATCTTCGGTATCGTCATCATCGGTATTGTCATCTTCGGTATCGGTGGTCTGTTGCAGAGATTGTCTGAGTAGGTCAGTCTGGCTGGACTGAATCCTGGGAGGCGGCTCGGGGCCTGGCAGGCCGAGTGGAGGTGACCTCGGGGGAGATGGCTGCGTGCTGACATCTCGGGTAGGAGTTGGCGGGAATACCTTGTCGAAAAATACAGAGGCTATTAGTGGGGCAGTGGTTGGCAATACTGACCTTTTATCCTTCCGGGAAAGTCCAGCGTCCTGCTGCTCCGGGAAGGCGTCCATACTCGCTACTTCCTTGGGTTCCTGTTCACCTGGCTGAGGCTGAGGAATGAGCGTGGTTGACTGGGCTGAGCTGAGGGAGGTAGCATCTTGCGTCACGGTGTTGACTGGTGACCGCCTGTCCAGGCGGCCCGGGCAAAGGAAAGCAAAGGCGGCTGCTCTGTTGCTTTGTTGCCGTAGTGTCAACGGGCGTGGTTGATACGTATCCTGTTCCTGCTTGGCTGTAGCTTCGTCGATCTCATTCTTCTTGGTCGGTGGTGGAGACACCAAGGTTGTGGCTTGTTGCTGGGCTTGTAGTTGCAGCACTGCGTCCTCTGTCTGGATCGGTAATTCTAGGCTGTTAATTTCCAGCGGTGGGGCCGGGCGCCCTAGTTCTGCCCGACCCATTGGGAGTTTCCCGATGGCGGTGCGTTGCGGGGTTCTTGCCGGGTGGTTGCCTGACTTCTTTGTTGTGGCGCCTGGGATGTCTGTCCCGGGCCTGGGTTACTGGTTGTACCTGCTCGTTGGCTAGGGTTGTTTAAGTTGGTGCCATGCCCTCGGAAGTTGTTACCCCCTGTCTGGACATTTTGTTGGCGGAAGTTAGGGTTTCCCTGTTGGTTGGAGTCGTGTCCACGGAAATTGGGGTTGGCTCGCTGGTTGGAGTCGTGTCCGCGGAAATTGGGGTTGCCTTGCTGGGGCTCTGACTGAGTTTGGTTGGTGGGGCAGTCTCGGTGATAGTGAAATCCCGGGCACTTGCGGCACTTTGGTAGACTATTGGTAGTATTACTCGCAGGCGGGATGGTGGCTGGCCTCGGCAGCGGTCGGAGTTGCCTCTGAAATTCCCTGTAGTCACCCTCGGCGTTTTCAGCCACTCGGCTCAAGCTTTCCATCGTGGCCACTGGGACATTTCTAGTTGCGAATCTTAGTTCCGGTCGCAGGAGGAAGGGATAACCTCATCAGCATTGGCGTTGGCTTCTGTGCTCAAATGACTTCTGTTTCGGCAGAAGACTATTAGTTGCTGAAGGCTGGAACATTACTACTTGGAGGATCGATCACTACTTACTTGCTGAGAAAAAGTGTTTTCTTATATAGACTTTTTTTGTGCTCAAATGACTTCTGCTTCGGCAGAAGACTATTTTTTGTGCTCAAATGACTTCTGTTTCGGCAGAAGACTAAAACATGAGCACAGCGCGCTAGACAAGTCATAACTTGTTCGCGACGCCGACGCCGATGACAATATATATATATATATATATATATATATATATATATATATATATATATATATATATATATATATATATATATATATATATATTGGCATGATATAATTAACTTAAATAAGGGAAGAATTGCCGACAGGCGTATCAAACAAAAAAGGGTCAATGCAAATCAATTTTACAGCTTTACAGTCTATAAAAACCAAAAGTTAAAGTTGTGCATTTTAAAAGAATCAACTGGTGTGATTTCAAGTACTAATAAAGAAAATGAAATTGGGTATAACAAAGAAATAAGTAGTTATTAAGAAATTTGTAAATTTAAAATGTATGCAAATTTGTAAATCTTACTCTATCTTGAAAAGGTAACCTTCCTTTTGTGCAAGTGCAACAGTTAAAATTAGTGTGGGAAATCCATCGTTGGCAAGTTTCGAGGTGGCACAGAAACAATAATTGCTCAGGAACACTTCACGGTTAAAAGAATTCTGTAAAATGGAAAGTGCGGGTTTCCATACCTTAAAAGACAAAATTGTTAAAAATAAGCCATAGACTTGTAATTAAATGGTGAAAACTTTACAAATTATTAAATTTTAATAGGAAAAACAAACCTTATAACAAAACAAAACATTAAGAGTAGCAAGTTTAAAAGGTTTGAAACAAAGTCAAAGAAAAAAGTAAAATAAAAATGAACTTTTCAACATTACTCAAATTTCAGTGATCGCTTTTAAAATATTTAAATGTAATTACAAAGACACTTACCTAAAGTAACTTAATTAAGAGCCATCCCTGAATTTGATGTCCTACTTTAGTTTTTCATGTGAGAAATACTGGATGAAGTAAAGTTTGTGTTAAAGCCAGGTACTTTCTAAGTTTTTTTTTCAAGTTTAAAGATGTATTGTTATACATATTTTGTTTCACATTTGATACCGGAATCTCTAGGGAGTTTTATGATGTCTTTTCAGGAAGTAAAGCATATTAATAGGGGCTACAAAGGTCCAGAAGTCACATGTAAATTCCTGGAAAGGAAATCATGCATAATTATATTAAATATAAACAAATAACTTTATATTGTATAGGTATAGTTAAAATAAGTAAGATAGAATGTTTAAAAGGGTAAACGAAACAAAAATTGATTGTAAATTAGGAAATAAGGAAGATTTTAAATAATTGATAATTATCATGAAACAAAATTTCACAGGTCAACTATATGCATGAAAGTCACATATAAATGATAAGTGAGAAAAGGGGAAAACTATTTAATAGCTTAAAAAGAAATAAGAAGCAGTATAAGGAAAATATAAATTTGAAATTTTATAAAAATTAAATAAATTTCAATCAAGTGATATAAAAAAATGTCAGATTAAATACTTTTGAGTTGGGGTAACCAAGCAAAATAAAAAAAAAAAGTAGTAAATAATTTTTTGAAAACGACGCTTTTTGAGAAATTTGTCCCTTAAAAACAAAAAATTTAATTAAATATTGAAGAAAACTACTCAAAAACCAGTTAAAAGTAAAGAAAAAGGAAATATGCAAAATTAAATTCAAGAAAAGTGACAGTAAAACGTCAAATGAAAATCAGGCAAGTCAAATCTCCATTCATTTCCAATAGCAGTAATTTAAGACAGAAAGCATAGTTGTATGAGAGTTTGTTTCACGAAATTAATCATAACAAATATCCAGAAACAATAAAGCAAAAGTAGTATTGAAAATTGAAATTAATATTGGTAGTTGTTTTACCTGATAATAAAGACGTATCCAGAGGAGAAGAGCATTCAAAGGCACTAAAATTTTAATATTTTTGGGAAAGAAGAACACAAATTATAATATTACTGTAAAGGTTAATTTCAAAACGTTAAATTAGCCACGAAAGAACAGCTGAGGAACACAGATAATAGCGCCATCTATTAGTGGAACTTGGAATTGCTAGCGAAGAAAAGAACATCTAGGAAACAGGTACCTTTAATCAAAATAAACAACATTTGAGTTTTATTACTTTATTTTTAAAATTTTCTTTTCATTAACAATAAATAAAAAAATTTCGATTTACAAATAAAAGAAAAGGCCTATAGTATAAGTTATTTAATAAGAATATATGTCAATTTATCACAAAGAGTTTACCCTTGTCCAATAAATTTGTTATATTGATTTCATTTTTAATTATTTCATTAATTAAATCACATGATCTTTGAAACGACTGGCTAGTGAGTGAACTCGCACTGGGAGAGTCTTTTAAAAACATGCTCAACTGTTGTGATTGTGTGTTTATCCCTAGACAGTGGCGCCCATAAATAAATTTTTCTGTCTATCATAAAATTTTATTCTAAAAGAAAAGGTGAGTTAAAGTAGAATAAAAATTAAGAGAAGGGATAAACGAAAAATATAAAAACATAAAAAATAAATAAATAAAAAAACACAACACATTGTCGCCCAACGCGAGGCAGAGTAAATTATTGGCTACGCAACGTAGGACAAAAGTAAAAAGTCAGCTTTGTGAGAAATTTATTAATAAAATATCAGATTAAAACAAGGGTAATAAGGTTTGAAAGGCTTTGGTAATATTTTAGAATTGAATAATAATATAATTGATAATTGCAATATTGGTGTAAGTAAATGAGATTAAGGTCAGGTAAGAAAATGAACAAGGAAGACAAACAAACAGCACAGACATCCGCAACAGGAACCGAAACACGGGGACAACAAATAGAAGGACAGGTTGAACCAACAATAATGGGGGACAACGTACAAACGCCACAGGTGGTTGATAATGCTCAACCACAACCAACAATGGAAGCAAGTATGTTACAGCGAATGATGGAAATGATATCAGGACTAGGTACCAAAATGGAAGAAAACAAGGAGGACATAAACAAGAAAATGGAAGAAAACAAGGAAGACATAAACAAGAAAATGGAAGAAAACAAGGAAGACATAAACAAGAGGATGGAAGATATAAACAAAAATCTAGAACAAACCAACAGAAAATTGGAGGAATGCATGAACGATATGAAGGGAAGAGTAGCAAATGTGGAAGTAAAGTTAAATAGAATCACAGAAAACATGGTAGAAGAAATAAAAGAAAAAGTTAAGGTCGTCGGAGAAGAAATGAAATTTGAAGTACAACAGAATGTTGAAGGTCTCATTGTAAGAGGTTTAGAAGAAATTGATGGACAAATAAGTAGGCAAAACACAATGTTTGAAAATTATAAAAAAGAACAGGAGAGCATAGTCGATAAGGTCGAAAAGAATACGAAGATATTGCAGGCAAGACAGGGAGCGAATGCTAATCAGATAATAATGAACAACCATCCATGCAACAAGAACACATTCTATTTTTATGGTGATTCAAGGACACATCCAAAAATTTTTGCAACGAGATTACGACAACATATAGAATCATTGCACCCAAGTACCAATATCAAACAAGTCATACAGACAATGTTAAGAAACGAAGCAGAGATATGGTACAACGTAATCGAACAAAACTTCGAGACGTTGGATGAATTTGAAGAGCTGCTTATGAAACAGTATTGGGGAGTGTACAACCAACAAAAGGTGAGACACAATTTGTTTAATGGGAAATACATAGAAGCAAATGGAGTGTCAAGAGAGAATTATATATTACGAAAAATATATAATATAAAATACCTTGAACCAAAGTTCACCGAAGCTGAAATGGTACGCTATCTAGGAAGACATTTTCCGGATGACATCAATAGTGTTATCATCACTCAAAGGATCATCACATTGGAACAGCTGATAAATTACATCAGAGACATTGACGATCACAGGACTGGATGGAGAAGACCATTCTTACAAAACGAAAACAGAAATGAAGACAGGAACAGAAGGTATGAAATTGAAGCAAATACGAACCATGGTAACCAAAATTATGAAAATAGGTACAGAGAAAATGACAATAAACGGAAATGGAATTATGGAAGTAAGCAATATGAAGATACAAATAAAAGGTATGAAGCAGGACAAGATCGGAACTATACGAACAGGAATAACAACTACAGAAACTACAACCAAGAAAATAATGGGAATCAAAACTATCGAACAAGACAACAACAACAATCAAAGGAAGAAAAACCACAGGAAACAAGAACCTATGCACAAGTCACGAATACAAATGTAAGAAAAAGCACTCAACAACCTCAGGACATGAACAGGATAGAAACACAAGCACAAGTTAATCCTCGTCCGCAGGATTTTTAGAAAGGAAGATTTTAACTACAAAATACAGTCATATGCGCGAATTTATAACAATGGACAACGATAAGGATAAAATGCAACAAACAAGAAAGGGTAAGTTACCAATCATAAAGGTAAACATACAAGGTATAAATTTATCATCGTTACTGGATACTGGTTCGGAAGTATCACTGCTCAATGAGGATATATTTGACAAACACAAAGATAAGTTTGTACAAAATTTCATTAGAATATCAAAGGTAAAATTACTAAATGCGAATGGTCGAAAGTTTTCGGAAAGTAACAAAGTTTTAAATACGAGTTTTAACGTAGAAGGTCAATCTTATAAATGTGAATTATACATAGTACCAGATTTAAATTTTGATATGATATTAGGAGAAGATGTTTTATCTCAATTACGTGCCAATATTAATTTGGGAACAAGATTCCTAGAACTTGAGGGTAAAATAATACCTATATTAAATAAAAATGATAATATAATAAATAATGTAATAAATATAAATAAAGGCAAACGAGCCAATGCGGGACACGAAATAGGGTCAGAGAGTACCTGTGTCAAAAATAATGCGGTAAATATGAGGGAGAAGAATCCTACATATGTAATAAATAATAGTAATTATAAAATGCACGAAAATATTGAAATAAAATGTCCATCTGAATATACAGAAGTTATTTATGAACTATTAAAAAGGTACAATTCACTTATAAACTATGAAGCTAGGGTAGCAACAGGGTATGTTCACAGATTACAAGTTGATGAAACAAAACCATTCAAAAGTAAAAATTATCCTATTCCTTTTAAATATAGAGAGCAAGTACAATATGAAATTCAAGATATGATACATTCTGATATAATAGAGTCAGCTAAAACAAACTACATAAATCCTTTGGTTATAGTAAAGAAAAAAGGTAATGATATTAGACTTTGGTTAGATGCACGCACTTTAAATACAATAACTAAATCGCAATTTGATTCGCCACAAACAATTGATTCAATGTTATCTAGGATTGGAAAAAACACGATATTTTCCAAACTTGACTTAAAAAATTCTTTCTGGCTTATTCCACTTCATCCTGACTCACGAAAATATACTGGTTTCAGTGTGGAAGGGCATATTTTTCAATTTAAAGTGGTACCATTTGGACTACAAAGTGCAAGTTCAGCTTTAGTTAGAGCAATGCAGAATATTCTTGATCGTTACGAGAACTTCTGTTTTCATTATATCGATGACATTCTGATTTTCTCTGAAACAACAGAAAAACATTATAAGCACTTAGATACAATTTTAAATGTTTTACATGAAGCAGGATTAAAATTAAATATTGAGAAGTGTGAATTTTATCAAAAATCGGTTAAATATTTGGGATATAAGATAACGCAAACAGGTATTAGCATTGGTAAGGATAGAATAAAAGAAATAAAGGAATATCCTACTCCAATAAATTTAAAAACTCTAAGAGGATTTTTAGGAATTCTAAATTATTACAAAAAATTCGTACCTAAATTATCAGAACTCGAAGTTCCTTTGATTGAACTATTGAGAAAAGATATCAAATGGCAATGGACTGAACGTAGAGAAAATGCTTTTAATAAATTAAAGGAAAATTTTCATGAAAACTTATTGTTATACAGTCCTGACTTTACGTTACCATTCATTTTAAGGACTGATGCGTCTGAATTTATTATTGCCGCGGAGTTAGTTCAGTATCAGGGAAATATAGAAACACCAATCTGTTTCATTTCGAGAATTTTGAAACCGTATGAAACAAGATACTCTACACCGGAGCGAGAAATGCTTGGAATTACATATTCGATTTCTAAACTGTCTTTCTACCTCACAGGAGCTCACTTCACACTAGAAACTGATCATGCTGCATTGTGTTTTCTAATGAACAACAGATTTGCAAATAATCGCATATATAGGTGGTCACTTCTTATTCAAGAATTTTCCTTTACAATAAAACACCGTCCGGGTGAAAACAACATTACTGCAGACTCACTAACTCGAAATCGCCAAGTAAATACTGAACCAATAAACACTTATTTAGTATCACTAAACACACTATCACAACATGAAGGTCTATACACTACAAGGGAAATATTATACAGTCAACAACGATTACAAACACTAAGAGAAACGATACAAAATTCACAACATAAAGGGTATTCATTGAAAGACAATTTCATAATAAAAACAATAGCAGATGAGGAAAAATATGTGTTAGATAAAATTTTGGCCACAAAAATAATAATAGATTTACACTGTCGTTTTGGACATGTGGGAGTTAGAAAAATTGGCTAATCTATAGGGAAACTTTTTATACCAAAAATGATTTAAGTTTAATAAAAGAAATTTTGTCAAATTGTAAAGAATGTTGTTTGGGAAAAAATAAGAATCATGTAAACAAAAATGAAATTAAAAGTACATTGACGACGGAACCATTAGAACTTGTTTCAATAGATTTTGTTAGTAATTTAATCAAAACAGAAGATGGTTATAAGAATATTTTAGTAATTGTGGATAACTTTTCAAAATTTATAAAATTATATCCTACAACTAGATGTAATACCACCACAACCATTAATAAAATAAGACATTATTGTAAAACAGTAGGAAAGCCAAAAAGAATTTTAACAGATAACACAACACATATATATATATATATATATATATATATATATATATATATATATATATATATATATAAGTTGGTAGGCTCCCGTGCCACGCTTGTCTGAACGACGTTTCGGCGGAATCTCATCTGCCATCCTCAGGTTCTAGCTGGAAGCTGCCTATTGCTGCTGCTGCCGCCGCTACTGCTGCCGCCGCTACTGCTGCTGCTGCTGCTGCTGCTGCTGCCGGTGCTACTGCTGCTCCTCGTTGCTCGAACTGAACTGACGTTCTCCGTGTTGTGCGGCTCCTTATATATGTTGTGGGGTGGGGCGCGCCTGCGCACCTGGCTGCGTGTTACTGGCCCTCTACTCTCTGTAGGAGGCGTAGCGGGCGCCTGAGCTAACCCGACAAGAGGCCTCGTTGAAACGTCACGTTTCACGTGACTTCTCGTTGATGGTCGTGCGTCCTCGTGTCTAGCCGGCTCTGGAGATTGTCGTGGTCCTCCTTGGTTGGTTAGCGCTTGGCTTCGGCTCCTCGTGATGTGTCCCCTTGTAGCTGGCTGTGGTGTCTCTTCGTGAATGGTCGATAATCGACGGTGCCTCGTTGCGATCTGTTCGTTTATCGTGGGTCGTCGTCTGTTTTCCGTTACGTAACTTCCTGACAGTGCGGGCTTCCATGCAGTGGGTAATCTTTGAGTGTCGTCTCGTTTGTTAAGATTTTGAGGTCTTTTTTCAATTTCTATGGCCTCTCTGGTAATCCTTGACCTCCAATGCTCGATATTGGCTATCGTTCTGGTGTTGTCGAAGTCTATCTTGTGTCCTGTGGTTTTTGCGTGTTGTGCTAGGGACGATGTTTTCTCCTCTTTTTGCACTGCATTTCTATGTTCTTCTCTTCTTACACTTATCCGTCTGTTCGTTTGTCCTATGTATGATTTGTTGCAATCTTGGCACGGGATTTCGTATACTCCTTGGTTTTCCAGAGCGATTTTTTATTTCGGGTTACGTAGAACTGCGCTGATTTTTCGGTCTGTTTTGAATATTGTGTCTATGTTGTATCCACGTAGAAGTTTTCCGATTTTATCTGTTGTTCCCTTCACGTAAGGTAAATATGCTTTTGCCACTGGTTTCTCAGATTATTCCTGGATTCGTGGTCTGGATGGTTCTTGCGACTTCTGTATTGTATACCTTGAAAATCCATTTCTCATAAGTGCTTTCTGGAGTGATAACATCTCTTCGTTAATATGTTCGCCGTCTGCTAGCCTTGGGAGCGTGTCACTAGAGTCTTTACTACTGAATTCAATTGCGCTGGATGGTGGTGTGATGCTGCGTTTAGATATCTGTCTGTGTGAGTGGGTTTTCTGTATACCGTATGACCTAGTGTTCCGTTTTGTTTCTTCTTCACTAATACGTCAAGAAATGGGAGCTGGCCTTCTGCTTCTACCTCCATTGTGAATTTGATTCTGTCGTGAATGTTGTTTAGGTGGTTTAAGAAATTATTAAGATGTTCTCTCCCATGAGTCCAAATTACGAACGTGTCGTCAACGTATCTTAGCCAAAGTTTCGGTTTGAGTGGTGCAGTTTGTATTGCACGAGCTTCTAAGTCCTCCATGAAGAGATTAGCGATGACTGGGGACAAAGGTGAACCCATCGGTGCTCCTTCCGTTTGTTTGTAGCGCTGGTCATTGTATGTGAAATATGTGTTGTTTAGACAGTGTGTAGTTAGACTAAGAATATGATCCTCTGGACTGTACTTTTGCTTGATCAATTCAAGTGATTCCTCTACTGGTACGTTTGTGAACAATGACACTACATCGAAGCTCACTAGAAGATGTTCTGGTTGGACAGTCTCGTTGCTTAGTAATTCGATGAAATGTTGTGCGTTTTTCACATATGACGTTGCTTTTTCGGCAAGGGGCTGCAACTGCCTAGCTAGATACCTCGCTAATTCCTGCGCAGGTGATCCTACAGAGCTAACAATAGGTCTTAGTGGGGCTTCTTCCTTGTGGATCTTTGGTAAGCCATATAGTTTGGGGCATCTTGAAGATTTCTCTCTCGGTATAATCTGGTTCTTGATTTGATCGTCGATCGGGCTAGCTTTAATTTTGGCTTTGGTGGTCTTCTCCAGGTACGTTGTGGGATCTGTTGTAATTGCTTGGTAAGCAGTGTCTTCTAATAGTGTCTCTATTTTGCTGTGGTATGTAACAAGTTTTTTCCGCAACTTGTTAATTATTTAATTAGTTGCCAAATATTTTCCATTCAGCACCCGTACTAATAAATTCAATTTGTTGCCAAAAACTCATGTTTAGCGACCGTGCTACAATAACCGAAATAAAAACCAAGTTAGAAGCAACTGAGCATGTGCGGCGGAATATTAGAGAGGGATAGAACTTACAGGAATTGAAAACCGGCACTTTCCGTCTTGACGTCGCTGAGGTGAGACTATTCTAATTTTTTTCTTAAAAGATTTGTAGTTATTAGAGCCATCCTACAATACTTTGTTGAAATTTTTACTTTTATAATTATAATTTCTTGAACAATAACCTAGTTATTTTGAATTTATATTAAATCTTAAGCTGGCATTTAATTAAATTATTAATATATTTGAGGTTAACCTTGGTGGTTAATAAGAAACTACTTGTTAGTGGATGCCCCAGCAGTAGTTTATTTGTCATTTTGGGACAGTTCCTGCTGGATGTTTATGTATTAACAGTTTCAATAATTTTTGTTTGCCAGTAGTTTATATTATATACTTACATATATATATATATATTTTTTGGTATTTAGGGTCGCTCTAAAACTTTTATTTAGATAATCTCATTTCACGACTAGTATACTAATTATTGAATTTATTAAAGTACGAGACGTAAAGTCAATTTGTTTAAATTAATTTTTATAATAGTACGGAGACTATCTCCAAAATTTTAAATTTTCTTATTTAATTTTTTCTTAATGTCATCGATTTCTTTTATGCTGCTTTAAACATTTCATCATAATTTAGAACAATTTTGTTGATTCACAGCCTCAGGGCCAAAATTTTGTGATAATCTAGTAGTAGAGTTTTTTTTATTGGTGTTTAGTTTTTTTGTTTTTTTTTTCGATTCATTGCTTAAATTTTACAAATTCTAATACCTATTTTTTTGTAATTTCTATAAAATTTGTGACCTTGGCTTAACCAATGGTATTCCATTTTGTATTCTGCTAGATCATTCTTTTCAGTAAGTTTTAAAGTTAATTAATAATTTATTTTAAATTTTAACCGATAGTTTTTTTCTTTGTGTGATTTAACTAAATTTGCATCAACTGGTTCCTGAATTATCATTGTTTTTCATGTAATAACTGGATCGACCAATTCTGGATCAAGCACATGGTAGTTTTGCTAGTGGCTGGACAAGAACTATAATTCGCTGAATATTTCCAACTTCGTGTCATCCTGGAACCTCCTCGTAGACCGGACAAACAATATAAGTCCTTCAACCCAGGTACCTGTGGCCATCTCCAGGAATTGACACACTGGAACTCCGCACTCGCCACCCAAAGTTACGTAAGCAATTAACTATCATTGTAGCTTTTCTTGGTCAGAAGATAACTAGATATAATTGTAAACCAGTTGATCTTTTCAATTTACCTTTTCAAATTAATTTTAATTTGTTTTTCTCTTAACAAAATGTCATCACTATAAACCTTATATATACATATTTTTTTTTTATTGTAGTAAATTTTAAAATTTTCATTAATTCTCACATTTAATTGTAAAGTCTTTGTAAATTTTAAACATTATTGTTAATATATTGTTATTTTGTTTAAATTTTGCTTTTGATTGTTTCCTCCTTAAAAAGTTTCAGGAATATCAGTTGTAAGAATACGCTGGCGCCCAGTTTCTTTGTTTATTTTTGTTTTGTTACATTCAAATTATTAAATAACTCTTCTCGCCACAGAGTGACCTTCGACCAACCCCTGAGCTAACCGGTTGCTAAGCTTTCATAGCTTCTTCAGCACTCCGCTGAGAAGTTGTGGTTGCAAATTGGCGCTCCAACGTGTGTGGCCCGAGTTAGAGATTTTGAATTGCTTTTAAATAATTGTGTTTTTGAATTTATTACTCTTTCCTAAATACTGATATTCTTGCAAATTCAAGGAACAAACAATCAAATTCTGACCAAAGAAAGACTCTGCTAAATTTATCGATATTTTTCTTATATTTTGTATTTTGATATTGTCACACTTGCGTATTCGGTGTACAATATTTTATTATAGAAAATTTCTAGTTATCTGATTTATCTATTTGTTTTTGATATTGGAAATTATTTGTGCCTATTTGAATTTTTTTTTGCTATCTTGTTGATATTTATTGCTGTTTTGGTATATCTTTTGCTAATATTTTGCGGCGTATTTTGCGAAGTTTTCTCCTCACATTGACTTTTGACTTGTAATTTGAAAATATTTTATAAAGTTTAGAGTTATCGTAGTCTTACCGTATAATTTTTTTTTTTTTTTTTGGTTATTTAAATTATCGTAGAGTTTACTGTCGCATACCTTTTCTATTAACTTCTGGTCAACTTATAAACCCAAAATGGAGCCTAATCACTTAAAAACTAAAGAAGTTACTTATGAATTAATGATAAGAAATATTGAACCTACCGGGGATGCCGATAGAAAAAGAAAAATTTTAAGGGGGGCCTTGCATCAGGAAGATGCCAATCGTAGTTTTAGCTATGGTAACGTTAATCCTTTTGACCATAAGTCAGATGTCAAAGAAATCAATGAAACAATAACTGACTTACAGTCTCTTATTGATAATTTTTCTGGCACAACCGCCGATGCGGCTTATAAAAGAATTTCCTCAAGGTTGAGCCATATTTCAGGTAGAGTACAGCGATTAAAAGCTGATATTGAAGCTGAGGAAAATGTTAAAAAAACATTACAACTTGAAATTTTGGGTTTAGAAGGGGACATAGCTTTAAAAACTATACCTCCTGCGGCTACGTCTTCACCGGGCCCTACAGTTTCTACGGCACCAGATCGGTTTCCGGCGAAATATGTTGCTCCATATAAATGGAACCTACAATTTAGTGGCTCGAGCCAAGAATCAGTTAATTCTTTTTTGGAAAAAGTTAACATGTTACGTGAATCTAGAGGTGTAAGTAAGTCAGAATTGTTTTTGTCGGCTTGTGATTTGTTCAGAGATGATGCGTGGACATGGTTCTGTAGTAATCGACACAGATTTGATGATTGGGACACTTTAGTTGATCACTTAAGAAGGGATTTCCTCCCATATTTTTATGAAGACGACCTGTGGAATGAAATAAACAATAGGTCACAAGGCTGTGACGAACGAGTCACAATTTTCATTGCCTCAATGGAAAATCTTTTTAATAGACTCTCTGAAAAACCTTCAGAAATTACGAAAGTCAATAAAATTCGAAGAAATCTCTTGCCTTATTATATCGACCGTTTAGCTCTGGAGCAGCCTAATACTGTCTCCGAACTCTCAAATTTGTGTAAACGTTTAGAGGAAGCACGCACCATGTCTGATCGATATAAGCCACCCCCTTCTGGGAACACTATTTTATTAGAACCAGAGTTAAATTATACCTTTGCACCTTCTAGCTCCACAGTAAACAAAAATACTTCTCGTAATTTTAATTCAAGTAAAAATGTTTCTCGTAATTTCAATACAAGTCAAAATATGTCCCGGGATTTCCGAAATTTTAGTAGAGCCAATGCCGCTCAAAGTAATTTATCTTCTACTCTGGCTGCAGTTTCCACATTGCGATGTTGGAATTGCAATCGGGTTGGCCATGCCTATAATTCTTGTAGACAACAAAGAAATATTTTTTGCTATGGTTGCGGACGCAAAAATGTTACAAAGCCAAACTGCAATTGTACTCCAAAAAACGTAGTACCTGGTGGCGGAAACCTGGACGCCGTCACTGCTGCTCAAAGTCCAGAACCTGCGGCCTCTACTTCTCGAGGCGCAGTTACAAACCAAGGCAAGGGCAAGGGCAAAGGGAAAACTTCCGCAAAATAAAGTTTCAAACGTCACGATTAGAGTGGGACACATGGGTCAATACTGTTAAAAATTTCTATAAATCTAGTAAGTCGGTAAATAGTAGTAATCCAGTTTTTGTGAGTAAACCTCACGATTCACGTCCATATGTAGATATTAAAATTTTTGATAATTTAGTCCGTGCTTTAGTTGATTGTGGTAGCAATTCATCAATATTTGGCTCTTCTGGTGTAAATTTATTAACAAAATTAAATATTTCTGTATCTCCTGATCAGAGTTTACATGTTACAACGGCAGATGGGAACAGTCAGAATGTGTTTGGTTACGTAAAAATTCCGGTTACCCTTGGTAACATTTCAAAAACTATGAAAATATTAGTCATTCCTTCTTTAACACACGATTTAATTTTGGGTGTAGATTTTTTGAAAACTTTTGAAATTTTTGTTGATTTTAAGAAATTTACTTATAAAGCTCAAGCTTCGAATGTATGTTCAGTCAATACTATACAACCTTTGGCAAATCTTACCTTAAGTAAAAAGTCTCGGTTACAACAAGTTATTGATTTATATGAGACAATTGCTCCTAGTGATAGGTTGGGACGGACACATTTAATTACCCATTCCATAGATACTGGAGACAGTAAACCTATTAAGCAGCGGCAATATCCATTGTCGCCTGCTATGCAAAAACATCTTAATAAAGAAATTGATGAAATGTTACGTCTCGATATTATCCAACCTTCACAGTCACCGTGGTGTAGTCCTTTGTGGCTAGTGCCAAAGAAAGATCCGGGGGAATATCGTGTGTGTTTTGATGGTAGAAAATTAAATCAAGTTACTGTAGATGATGCTTATCCTATGCCATTGATTGATAATATATTAAGTAAATTAAAAGATGCTCGTTTTCTTAGTTCTATAGATTTACGTCATGCGTTTAACCAAATACCTCTTGACCCCTCTTCTCGCCCTAAGACTGCATTCGCTGTCCCAGGGAGAGGACTTTTTGAGTATGTCGTAATGCCGTTTGGTCTTTCAAATAGTCCAAAAACTATGGTTAGGCTGATGGACCAAGTAATTGATCCTTCATTAGAGCCTTTTGCTTTTGTGTATTTAGATGACATAATTATCGCTACACCAGATTTTGCCACTCATATTGACGTTTTGAAAAAGGTTTATTATCGACTTAAGTCTGCCAATCTGACAATTAATTTAAAGAAAAGTGAATTTTGTCGTTCTTCGCTTACATATTTAGGTTATGTAGTTGATGGTGAAGGTCTACGTACAGACCCTTCAAAAGTTGAGGCTATAGTTAATTATCCGATTCCAAAAACCACTACCGGAATTAAAAGATTAATTGGATTAGTCGGTTGGTATCGTAGATTTATTAAAGATTTTTCTGCTCTTTGTGCACCCCTAACCGATTTAATTCGTGGTAGGAAAAAGGGTCAAGCTATTTCTTGGAGTCCGGAAGCTGATGAAGCTTTTCGGGAAATAAAACATAGATTAACAACTGCTCCTATTTTAGCTAGCCCGGATTTTTCTAAGCAGTTTATTATTCAGTGTGATGCGTCTAATACAGCTATTGGATATATTTTATATCAGGAATGTGACGGTATCGAACATCCTATTGCATATGGTAGTAAAATGTTAACTTCATGTCAACGTAAATACACAACAAGTGAAAAGGAATTATATGCCTGTCTCGTAGGAATAGAAACCTACCGAAGGTTCATTGAAGGGACTCACTTTAAGGTCGAAACCGATCATGCATCGCTGATCTGGCTTCATAATCTTTCTAACCCTTCAGGTCGATTGGCCAGGTGGGCCGTTAAATTATCGCAATATGATTTCGAAATTGTCCATAGGAAAGGTTCACTTAATGTGGTAGCTGACGCCTTATCACGTGCTGTTCAGGATATTTCAGTTTTAGATGTATCAACTTTCCAACGGGATGACTGGTATAATGATTTGCTTAAGAAAATCCGAGAAAAGCCTGAGTCCTACCCTGCTTTTCGAGCTGAGAACGACATTATTTATAAACATGTTTTTTGTAACCAACCAGAAATTAATAATTTGTCAGATTGGAAAATTGTTGTGCCTACTGCTAATCGTGCCGAAATTTTTAAATTATATCATGATGACGAAACTGCAGGACATTTTGGAGTCTCCAAAACTCTTTCTCGTATTCTAGAACTTTATTATTGGCCTGGTATTCGTAGAGATGTATATCGTTATGTTAAAAAATGTACTATCTGTTTGGCTAGTAAAAGTCCAAATTTACCTAGAGCTGGTTTAATGGGGTCATATAGAAATATAAATTTTCCCTTTCAACTTATTTCTGCAGATTTGTTAGGTCCATATCCTTGTTCGAAAAATGGTAATCGCTATGTTTTAGTAGTAGTAGACTGGTTTACGAAATATGTCTTAGTTCATCCTATGTCAAAAGCCACGTCCAAAGGTATCATTAAATTTTTAGAAAATCAAGTTTTTCTTATTTATGGTTGTCCGCAGATTTTCTGTTGTGACAATGGTAGTCAGTTTACTAGTAAACAATTTCAAACTTTTATGGAAAATTATAAAGTACAGAAAGTTTTTCTAAATGCATTATATCACCCTCAAGTTAATCATACAGAGCGAGTAAATAAAGTCATTGTAACTGCACTTAGATCCTATATTCACGGTAACCATAAAACATGGGATACCGCTATTTTTAAAGTTGCCCAGGCTATTAGATTAGCTAAACATGAGGTAACAGGTTATTCTCCAGCATTTTTGAATTTTGGTAGGAATATTCCATTAACTGGGGATTATTATGGTAAAATACCTGAAAATGCAGATAATATGATATCTATTAATGAGAAAAATAAATTAATTAATGATCTACAGGAGTTACCTGAACTATATATTGATGTTCGCGCACGTTTGTATGATGCTTACCTTCGTAATGCTAAACAGTATAATTTAAGGAAACGTGAAGTTAAATTTCATGTGGGTGATAGAGTGTGGAAGAAAAATTATACTTTATCTAGTAAAACGAAAAATTATTCTGCAAAATTGGCTGCCAAGTATGTTCCTTGTATTGTTAAAAAGGTAATCTCTAATTTAGTTTATAATCTTAAGGATACCGATGGTAATGACATAGGAAATTGGCATGTTAAGGATCTTAAACCAGACTACGCGAATTTAGACTCGGACGATGACTCCGAACCAGGGGGTTCGAACTCGGAACACTTAGATTAAAAAAACATATGATGTTTTCTCTATCTTTTCTTTTTTATGTTCTTTCTTTTCCGGCTGGGTAACAACAGTTACTCAAGGGTTGAAGGGTGGGCCACTTTCTTTTTGCGGATTGTATACACTTCGGACGTTTGCAAGCCACGTTTTGTTGGTTGCATACGTCTCTGGTGTCTATAATCAAGCAATTGATTTCAACTACGCGGTTGAAAATTCACCAAGTTTTTCTTTTCTTGTCTTAATGAAAATGATACCTGTGACTACCGAATAATAATTTTTATGTAAAATATTAGACAAATATCATCCTTCATCGGTTTATTGAATTTGTTAGGAATCTGCTGTCTTAATATGTATTCATAATTATTTTTTTTTCAAGTCAGTTATTAGACAAACAACTCACCCTCGTTTCTTATCGAGTTTATTGTGGTTTATCGGAGTCCACTGTCATAATACAAGCTCGTCTCTTATAGTATGTAGACACTTTTGGTGAATTTTCTTGCGCATGGTTGATGTCAAAAATATGACATAACAACGTCATTCTTCTTCTTTGTGATTGTCTCTCTTTCCTATCGCTATTTTCTATTTTCCTATATTTCTCTAGAATCACTATCTCTTATTTTTACTTTTGCCTAGTTGACTGCTTTAGTCGTTTGTATTATAAGTAGCTTTTTGACAATTTTACTAGAGCACTCTTCAACTAATGTTTAGAATTTTGTGAAAGGCTTTTGTCTTTTCTTGTATGGAAACTACTACCTGTTGTCTTTGATTTTGTTTATAATATGTCATTTACCAGTTGTACCTTTTGAATTTGTGGTCTGGTAGACATATTGTTTAATTGTGGGTTAAGTCCTACGTATTTTGGTTTGTGGGTTAAGTCCACATATTTTGCTTATCTTGTGGATTAGTTCCACGTATCTTTGCAGGAAATTTGTTCATGGGAACATATTTTCCTGTATGGCGTGTGCCGTTTGTTAAACAGGTTGTCGCTGTGCTATAGTACAACGTACTTAGCAGTGGTTTAGGTAGTTTTCCTTTCTCGCTTTTATTTAGTTGAGTCATAGCTGAATTTAAAATCAGTAACTTTGTGTTTTTGCTACTTATTGTTTCTTCGGCTAGGTAAATTGCGAAAATACTTTATCTTTATCTTGTTTATTATCTTTTCCTTGTTTATATAGTGTTCTGAGAAATTTTTGTCCCATTTTGTTTTTTTTCGTCATCATGATTGTAATTATTTTCGTTTGGTATAGTTGTTGTTCATATCACTATTGTTGTCTTGATGGATAATTAAGGCATCAATTATTATCTTGCTTTATGTTTACTCTCTAGTAGGTAAACTTTTTTTTTTTTTTTTTTTTTTTTTAACATTATCCTATTTAGTAGGATATTTTACTTGCCATTAGGGAACTTGCCTCGGGATGGGGATGAACTAGTTTCGATCGGGCTGTCTTCAATGACAGAGGGTCAAGGAGGGTCGAGCGGACACATAGGCAAGGGGGCTTGTCAGTCAGGAGTGGCCTAGGTCGTCTGACGTTCCTCGAGAGACAGGTCTTCCTCCCCGCTTCACCTCAGCCCTTGATCTATCGCCCGATCGAGGCACTGTTCATCGCGCCGGAAGCAGGAGTATTCCCAAATAATGGTCTTTTTTGTCACCTAGTCGCTACGTACTTCTAGTATAAGCCCCTTGGAGCTATATCCAAAGTTTTTTTTTTCCTCTGATGTTACGTACTTCTAGTTTAAGCCCTTGGAGCTATATCCAATTTTTTTTGTTAACAGTTAGGACATTTCTCCTACTGTTGTGTCTAGGCAGGTAACTTGTTTCCTGTATCGTGGTTTAGGTGTGCTTATGCCTCTACCAATTTTAGCACTGGCAGCCGCTACAACGCTGCTCAGGCATTCCACCACAGTGTCTGTGGGGACTGATCCCTAGAGGTCCTCCCCTAAAACATTTCATCTTTTCTTTTTCTTATTCTCTTTTTCAGTTTCATTTTACTCTGGGCGAAGCATTATCTCTTCCGAGTGGGATTTTCAAAAGTTTTCGTGTGCTGTCGAGCAACACTCATTATCGAGGCTCTTCATGCAACTTGAATTAGCGCAGAATGGGTGTGAGTCAAATTACCTTCTATCTTTTCATATCTTTTTGACTATACGTGGACTTTTGTTGAATAATCTCGGAATTGGTGATGTTGATGACTTTGTCCAGTGGTAAAACGAACTTTTTCTGTGGTATGTTGTATAATTAGGTATCATACAAGTTTAATTTTTTTCTCTCTAATTCTCTCTCTCTCTCTTAGTCTTTTCTGTCTCGCCTCGATTAGTTAAACTATACGATAATAGCGTGATTTACCGGGTGTTTCCTTTTACAAAAAAAAATTTTTTTTCAAACTTTGTTTTCCAAAAAAAAAAAAAATTTTTTTTTCGGAAGTTCGCGTGGTGTAACAAGTTTTTTCCGCAACTTGTTAATTATTTAATTAGTTGCCAAATATTTTCCATTCAGCACCCGTACTAATAAATTCAATTTGTTGCCAAAAACTCATGTTTAGCGACCGTGCTACAATAACCGAAATAAAAACCAAGTTAGAAGCAACTGAGCATGTGCGGCGGAATATTAGAGAGGGATAGAACTTACAGGAATTGAAAACCGGCACTTTCCGTCTTGACGTCGCTGAGGTGAGACTATTCTAATTTTTTTCTTAAAAGATTTGTAGTTATTAGAGCCATCCTACAATACTTTGTTGAAATTTTTACTTTTATAATTATAATTTCTTGAACAATAACCTAGTTATTTTGAATTTATATTAAATCTTAAGCTGGCATTTAATTAAATTATTAATATATTTGAGGTTAACCTTGGTGGTTAATAAGAAACTACTTGTTAGTGGATGCCCCAGCAGTAGTTTATTTGTCATTTTGGGACAGTTCCTGCTGGATGTTTATGTATTAACAGTTTCAATAATTTTTGTTTGCCAGTAGTTTATATTATATACTTACATATATATATATATATTTTTTGGTATTTAGGGTCGCTCTAAAACTTTTATTTAGATAATCTCATTTCACGACTAGTATACTAATTATTGAATTTATTAAAGTACGAGACGTAAAGTCAATTTGTTTAAATTAATTTTTATAATAGTACGGAGACTATCTCCAAAATTTTAAATTTTCTTATTTAATTTTTTCTTAATGTCATCGATTTCTTTTATGCTGCTTTAAACATTTCATCATAATTTAGAACAATTTTGTTGATTCACAGCCTCAGGGCCAAAATTTTGTGATAATCTAGTAGTAGAGTTTTTTTTATTGGTGTTTAGTTTTTTTGTTTTTTTTTTCGATTCATTGCTTAAATTTTACAAATTCTAATACCTATTTTTTTGTAATTTCTATAAAATTTGTGACCTTGGCTTAACCAATGGTATTCCATTTTGTATTCTGCTAGATCATTCTTTTCAGTAAGTTTTAAAGTTAATTAATAATTTATTTTAAATTTTAACCGATAGTTTTTTTCTTTGTGTGATTTAACTAAATTTGCATCAACTGGTTCCTGAATTATCATTGTTTTTCATGTAATAACTGGATCGACCAATTCTGGATCAAGCACATGGTAGTTTTGCTAGTGGCTGGACAAGAACTATAATTCGCTGAATATTTCCAACTTCGTGTCATCCTGGAACCTCCTCGTAGACCGGACAAACAATATAAGTCCTTCAACCCAGGTACCTGTGGCCATCTCCAGGAATTGACACACTGGAACTCCGCACTCGCCACCCAAAGTTACGTAAGCAATTAACTATCATTGTAGCTTTTCTTGGTCAGAAGATAACTAGATATAATTGTAAACCAGTTGATCTTTTCAATTTACCTTTTCAAATTAATTTTAATTTGTTTTTCTCTTAACAAAATGTCATCACTATAAACCTTATATATACATATTTTTTTTTTATTGTAGTAAATTTTAAAATTTTCATTAATTCTCACATTTAATTGTAAAGTCTTTGTAAATTTTAAACATTATTGTTAATATATTGTTATTTTGTTTAAATTTTGCTTTTGATTGTTTCCTCCTTAAAAAGTTTCAGGAATATCAGTTGTAAGAATACGCTGGCGCCCAGTTTCTTTGTTTATTTTTGTTTTGTTACATTCAAATTATTAAATAACTCTTCTCGCCACAGAGTGACCTTCGACCAACCCCTGAGCTAACCGGTTGCTAAGCTTTCATAGCTTCTTCAGCACTCCGCTGAGAAGTTGTGGTTGCAGGTAATCTTCGCTATTCATCAGTACCGTAGCGTTGCCTTTGTCTGCTGGTAAGATTATGATGTCCTGGTTTTGTCTTAATGCCTTCAGTGCTTTTAATTCTTCCTGTGATATATTTCTCTTTGGTGCCTTTGCTTTTCTTAGTATACGCGATGCGTCTTGGCGTATAGTTTCAGCCGTATTATCAATATCGGAAATTGCTGATTCTACTCCACAAATGATGTCTTCTACTGGAATACGACTTGGTGCGATGGCGAAATTAAATCCTCTTGCTAGGACATTTAAGGAGGCTTCATCAAGTGGATAGTTGGACAAATTATGAACTACACTTGCAGGTTCCAGTGGTTCGACTTTGATAACTGGCTTCTGTTGGAGTTGAAGGCGGTCGAATTTCCTCTTTTGTTTTTCTGTGCAGAGGGTGACGTTATTTTCCGCTCGGAACTCCGCAAGTTGCTCGATGTTAATCCATAATGTAGGATGAATGGTACTGCTTAAATGTAGATGCAGATCTAGTAACTGTTTATTGATCTTGTCTAATGTTCGTCTTGTATCGTGAATGGATTCTCTAAGTAGTGCGAAGCTGGTTCTTCTGAGAATCTTTTTAGTGTGATGGTCATTTTTATGGAACGTCAGCTGCATGCATTTTGGAACGATGTTTTCATCTCTGCAGCGTTGTAGGAATGTAAGGTTGCAAAGAAGTTTCCCTCTTTTCGACCTCAATTTCTGAAAGGTTCTAGTTTGGTGGAATGTCTTCTCCCCGTAGAGACATATTATGTTGTTTCTTAGGTTTTCACGGGTGTTAAATGAAGTGTTGGTGTTCTTCCGGGTGTTTTCCCGTGTAGTTGATAGGCTCCTGTGGGAGCCACGCTTGTCTGAACGACGTTTCGGCGGAATCTCATCTGCCATCCTCAGGTTCTAGCTGGAAGCTGCCTATTGCTGCTGCTGCCGCCGGTACTGCTGCTGCTGCTGCTGCTGCCGGTGCTACTGCTGCTCCTCGTTGCTCGAACTGAACTGACGTTCTCCGTGTTGTGCGGCTCCTTATATATGTTGTGGGGTGGGGCGCTCCTGCGCACCTGGCTGCGTGTTACTGGCCCTCTGAGTAGAGGGCCAGTAAAATTTAATATTAAGTTACCTAAATATTTCGTGTAATTTGACAATTGTTTAAATAGTATTGTTCACAATGCTCCCTTAGATCGTTATCAGTTGAATTTTAAAAACCATCAGTTAATCAATATTGGCAATATTTGTTTTTTTAAACACGCTTCATAATTATTTTTATTAGCAAGGCTTTGCAATTAAATTTATTATCAAATCTAGATTTGGAGAATTATATAAATAATTAAAGCCCTTTAAACCACAAATTATCACACCTTAAAGTTGGTGTTTTATAAATAACCTGAACATCTTAAAATCAATTAACATGTACATTACAATTAAGAATTTCTCAATTTAACAAAAACTTTATAAATTCTTTTGTTACATCAAATAAAAAAGTATAATTAAAATTAATAATTTACTAATTTAGCAACAATTTCAGAAATTAATAGGTTTGTAATAAAATAACATTAGAGACCATAAACAAACAAACAAGAAAAAATAAAACGAATTGACCCAATAGTGTCATACATTTTAAATGTTGGTTATTTGAACTAAATCTGCATTCAATTTAATACATTTGGTAGAGAATTCGCACTGAAAAATTCATCTTAAAATTGAAGTCTATGGGGGTTTGGAAGTAAAAGCTGGGACCGCTCAGATTAAATAGCTTATAATAAAAAATAGACTAATTCATTTTAGAATGTTAATTGCTAGTATAACCAGAATTCAAGTTATCGAAATAATACAAAGATTGGAAATCAATAATTTTACTTTTTAGTTCCCTTAGTTTTTTCTGCTGTTTGCAAAATCCTATAAAGAATATGTTTCAGCTTATAACTAATTGTGTTTATGTGTAAAGTTGGCCAAAAATATCCCTGAGAAAAGGACGTTATTCAAAATTTTTCAGAGTTTAACACTGAACGATTACTCAGGCACACAAAAAAAAGTGGTCTGTTACCGGGACCCGACAGAGTAATCCCTATGTATTTCGACATGCCGAATACGAATGCGATGTCCGTTTAGCTCCATCAGTCACCAATTTTTTGTAAATAACGAAAATAGCCCCGATTCTTGTTCAACGTCGAAGTATCGAAATGTCGAAATATACAGGGTGTCCCAGATTTAAAGTGACATAGACCGATGAGAGATAGAGCACACTTTTCTGAGTTCGAAACATCCCTGCGCTTACTCTTAAAAGTGAATGGTTTTCGAGATACAGGGTATTTTATGATTCTTGACTGAAACTAAAATTCACCATATATTTGGAATGGGTGGACGTATTTGGATTAAAGTTGGTATACATATAGTGCACTCCTAGTCCAATTAATAGCATAATATAGTTTGTAAAAATTCCAGGACAGGACTCAATTTTTATTATTTTGCATTTAGGGTCAATTACATCACCCTGTATATCAGTTTTTTGTAAATGGTGGATAACTATTGAAATGTCTATGTCTATTGTGCAAAACACTGTCATAATATTCGATGGCACGTTTATGGTACTTCCTAGCTTCTTTTCGAAAATAATGGTGAATGATATTTAAATTCTACAAAATACTCAAACAACCAGTTAACGTCGCTATTTCAATAATTTTACTTAAACACTTGTTTAATAATTATTTAATGTATTATTGCTACTTAAAAAGAAAAACGAAAAACAGAAAAAAGGAAAAAATAAAGAAAAACAGCTTGCTTAATCATAATCTACAGCACAAATTTTAAAAAGATTATTTTATACACTGGTACAATTAATTAAAACTATAAACTACTACTATTAAAATTAAAACTATAATAAATTTTCGAAATGAACACCCCCGGCGTCAATACATTTTTGTGAATGTTTAAAAAGCCGGATCTATCGATCATAGCCGGATTGTGTCTAACATTGTCACATACATTAAAAATTTTTAGTTGTAATTGTTCACGGGTATTCATTTTTTCATTGTACACCTGTGACTTTAGGTGGCCCCATAAAAAAATAATCCATGGGGGTGAGATCAGGAGATCTCGGTGGCCAGTTAACTGCACCCCCTCTACCAATCCATTTGTTGGTGTAACGTTGATTAAGATGCTCCGTCACCGGTACAGAAAAGTGGGGTCCAGCACCATCGTGTTGAAACCACATATCTCAGACATTGATGTTTTCTAATAAATTTGATAACACACCTATTAAGAAATTTAAATAAACTTCACCCGTTAGTCTCCCTTCAAAAATGTGTGGCCCTATTAGATGACTATTGTATATTCCACACCAGACATTTGTATTGAATCTGTGTTGGGGATTTTTCTAAAGCGTAGCATGTGGATTTTCAGTTGCCCAAAGATGTTGATTTGTGGTGTTGTTTATTCCATCACGCGTGAATTGAGCTTCGCCGTGAACAGAATTCTAGAAACTGTTCGTCTGTGCGCAACTACCCACCTACAAAATGTTAAACGCGGAACGCTGTCGCCGTCTTCAAGTCGTTGAACTACTTGAACATGAAAAGGATATAAATTTTCTCTTTTCAAAGTTCGCCATACTCTTGTTCTGGGAATTTCTAATTGATGACTGATTTTCCTGACGCCTACAGTTGGATTCATATGAACAGTCTGTAATACTTCCTCTCGCTGTTGAAAATCTCTAAGAACATGTTCATGTTTTGCCTGTGAGGGAAATTGCCCATGTTCCGTACTAAATTGATACACCTCTGAAAATGTTGTACGATTTGGTGTACGACGATTTCTAAAACGTCTTTCACATTCTCTCTGCAGCTCTTCCATTTCCGTCGCAAAAACCATACACATAAATCATATCTGCATATTCTTCATTTGTAAATTGGAATGGCATCCTAAATTATTATAGTAGATTTGTTAATTTGTTAAAACCTTATTTTAATGACTCAAACGACTTCATTGAATAATTAGACTTAATTTCTAAAGGTGACTTACATTACTATGTATTAAACTATAAATGTCAGAATTGACACACGCCTACTTTTATTTTTAAGCAAACTGTTTTTCTGTGGAATATTGCATATGGCCGTACAAATTTTAAGTGCAATTAGAATCAAATTCAAGTAACAATAATACATTAAATAATTATTAAACCAGTGTTTAAGTAAAAGTAATAAAATTGCGACGTTAACTGGTTGTTTGCGTATTTTGTAGAATTTAAATATCATTCACCATTATTTTCGAAAATTTGCTAGGAAGTAACCATAAACGTGCCATCGAATATTATAACAGTGTTTTGCACAATAATCCATAGACATTTCAATAGTTATCCGCCATTTACAAAAAAACTGATATACAGGGTGATGTAATTGACCCTAAATGCAAAATAATAAAAATTGAGTCCTGTCCTGGAATTTCTACAAACTAAATTATGCTATTAATTGGACTAGGAGTGCACTATATGTGTACCTACTTTAATCCAAATACGTCCACCCATTCCAAATATATGGTAAATTTTAGTTTCAGTCAAGAATCATAAAATACCCTGTATCTCGAAAACCATTCACTTTTAAGGGTAAGTGTGGGGGTGTTTTGAACTCAGAAAAGTGTGCTCTATCTCTCATCGGTCTATGGCACTTTAAATCTGGGACACCCTGTATAGGGAAATATATAGGGATTGCTATAGAGCTTCAATAACTTCACTGTGGTGCAAAATTTCAAGGCCTAGTTCAATTTTTTTTTCAAGATCAAAAATCCAAGAAAACTTAAAAATTTATCTCAAATCTGACCACGGCAGTGGGTTAGGATACTTTCAAGTGGGTGTGACCGAAATTTAACAAAAAATATTGGTTCCGAACAGAAATATAGCATAATTAAAATTTATATTATGTTACCGAAATATTAATGTTCGTCACGTAATTCACAATAATTCTCTAAATAATATTGTTTACAATGCTCCTTTAGATCGTTATCAGTTGAATTTTAAAAATTTATAACCATCAGTTATCTAATATTGGCTATATTTGTTTTATTTAAACACGCTCCATAATAAGGATAATGAATTATTTTTATTAGCAAGCTAGACTTGAAGAATTATGTAAATAATTAAAGCCCTTTAAACCACAAATTGTCTTACCTTAGAAGGAGGCGATATTGAGAAGAGAATAATAAATTGTTATTTAATAAACGAACTGTGCATGTTTTATTAAGATCAGTTAACATGTACATTACAATTAAGAATTTCTCAAATTAACAACAATTTTAGAAATTCTTTTATTACATCAAATAACAAATTATAATAAAAATTAAAAATTTTCCAATTTTGCAACAATTTCAGTAATTACTATTTTCGTAAAAAGCATAAGAGACCATAAACAAAAAGAATAAAACGAATTGACACAACAGTGTCATATGCCAATGTTAAGATTATCCGATGTAAGAGCTCTTCTGCCCATTACTTCCACATGTTATTTCAATGAGCACCTGCAAATAAAGTAATACAGAATTCCTACCGAAATAGCCCATAATTTCAACATACCGGAGTGCAAATATGGTATCTTTTCGTTTAAAAAGCCTTGAATGGTAAATCTGGACGTGGAAGTAGTGAATCTTTATAGACAAGGCGTAAACCTCGCCTTGGTATTAAAACATGTTTTCATTATTTTTCCACATTCACGTTCAGGACATGCCCCTGAATACGGATCGAGTTTACCAGACGAAAATCTGGTCCCAATTTGTGAAAACTATTTTTTTTAACAAATTGCAAAAATCGCTTTTGACACGAAAGAATTTTTTTTGTGGTCATTTCAAACAAAAAAATCTAGTGTTATTTTTCCGTAAAGTTGATCTTCTCCGACTTATAAATAATTTAATGTTTGAAAAAATGCAAAAACGACCATTTTCAAGGTTGAAACACAATATTAAAATATGAATTTTTTGAGTTCACAAAACTTCTTATATTTGAACATCCATTAACAAAATTCTGAAGAGTAAGTACAGACCATTTTATTCTAACGGTTACATTTTTCATTGTTAAATAGACGTCAAACATTAACATTAAATTGTTTATAAGTCGCAAACGGTCAACTTTATGAAAAACTGAGAAGAGACCTTTTTTGTTTAAACTGATCAAAAGAACCAAATCCAAATTCCTTTGTTTAAACTACTTTTTAGACAAATTGCAAAAAACGCTTTTTTTGACCCGAATGATTTTTCTAGGATTTTCTGGGCCTTTTAAACAAAAAAGGTATCTTGTAATTTTTTCGTAAAGTTGAGTGTTTGTGACATATAAACAATTAAATGTTGATGTGAATGCTAAAAACGTCTATTTAACAATTAAAAATTATAGCTTTAGAATGAAATAATCTGTACTTACTCTTCAGAATTTTGTTAATGGATGTTCAAAGATTGTATAAAAAGTTTGGTGAATTCAAAAAATTCATATTTTAATATTGTGTTTGGATCTTTTTGCGTTTTCTCAAACATTAAATTATTTATAAGTCAGAAACATTCAACTTTACGAAAAAATGACATGTGACAATACCGCAGTGTTACTCCAAAAATGATATATGACCAGATAGAGAGAAGGGGGAAATATAAATATATGAAAAAATGTTTGGTATTTCATTTAAGAAATCAAGTATTAGCTTGCCACCGCTATGTGAAACACCCTGTAGATTTGAAAGTAATTTAGAATATGCCACATTTAATCTTCCAGAATTTTTGTCTAAGACATTTTGTTAAATTTCAAACGGTTGAGGAGATATTGACAGTCCCCGCCATTAGTGTAGTGACTCGCCCTGTATATATTATATATCAGTAGACAGATAGGTAGGTACTCATCACATATATAAAAACAAAAGTAAGGGATATTTATATTATGACAATAAAATAAAGATTCTTATCATAAAACAAAAAAGAAGGCATTTAAGAACATTTAAGAATAAATGCACAGAATGAACTTAGACCATACAACATACTTACATACATTGCGATTGTTACAAGAATCATAATTTCAAAACATTATTGGAAAAAAACTATATATAAATTAATATGGCGTAAAAAATTAGAAATGAATAATAAATATGGTAAATGATTAGTCGATATTATTTAATATAAAAACTTAAGAAATAATAATTGCGCATATCCACTTTTTAATAATATTAACCACTTAGTAGTAATTATATATGTAAACTTGTTAGTACTTGTTTGGTGGATATGTTCATTAAAATATTTAAATAATAAAAATAAAAAAATAGTCTTTCTTACGACATTGTCGATTTCAAATAATTTTTAATGACTAAGTTTCGAGAATGATCTCTTTTCTGTTGCTACAGATACTGGAATTGTCAGTAAACTTCTGAAATCAAATGTTAGATTTGGAAATTGTCACATGCTATAATTGTTAAAATTTTATGTCATTAGTTACAAAGGCATATTTATTTCCAACAATTTAAAATTTAACTATATAAAAAATGATATAAAATTGCCCTGACCGAATCATTTAAAAAACGCACGGCCCTTTTATAGGCTACTGAATATGTCCAAAATTAAGGGGTAGAAAGGAACAATTACGTTAAAGGTTTGCTATTGTTTAATATGCTACTTTGACACCTAAAAATGATAAAATCACAAAGTGCTGCTAAATTCTGGGGTGCGTTTTTGAGAGCCAACCGAAAAAGCCTATTTTTTAGTTTATCAAAGTAACTCAGAAACAATGCAAATATGTAGATTTTTATAAGAATATTTTTTTGTAGAAAATAAAATTTCTTAAATTTCTTATTCAAACACGTTGTTGATTTTTTTCCTATTTTTAGTATTAAAAATAATTAGAAAACAAAGTTAAAAATTCACAAAAATTCACTTTTTCTTCATTTTTCCAGTAATTCGTCCATAACATTTTTTTACGCATCCTAGGTATATGTATATGTTCACAAAAAAAGTTCCTAGAAAAAGCAAAGAAATTGTTTTTTTTTCCGCTCTGTATGACCAACGGTGACGGAGATATCGACATTCAAAGTTGACCATCTTTTGCCTTATTTTACCGTATTTGCTCTGATACATTTTTTCTTCTAATTTTCGGCAAATCAGTTTATTTTTGTGCAATAAAACAACAATTTTAAGATAATTTAATAATAATAATACAAATGCTTCAAACTGTTTAAAGGCTGTCACGGAAATTGTGGTTGCAGACAGTTTGGCATCAAATGCTCCATATTTTACAACGAATGTGCAGGAATTAATTGCGAAAATCCAAATGTGCCAGAAATATCACAAGAGGATATCTATAAAGATACCGACTACCAAGTTGATATTGCCATCGAAAGTATTAATATCTAATAATCGACTTCTTAAAATTAATAAAGTACAATATTATTTTACGTTCGAAATGAGTTTATTGTTCATAATGCTTTACTACAATTTTTATTTATTTAAAAATCAGTTTATTTTAAATAATGAATAAAATTAGAATTTAATATAATAAAGCTTAACCACAAACATTAATTAATTGTTTGTAATTACTTTTTCTTATTATTTATTTTAGAATGCTAAAGAAACTGGTACTATTATTAAATTTTCTTAAAATTGTTGTTTTATTGCACAAAAATAAACTGATTTGCTGAAAATTAGAAGAACAAATGTATGAAGCAAATGCGGTAAAATATAGCAAAAACTGGTCAACTTTGAAGGGCACTATCTCGGTCACCGTTGTTCGTACAGGTAGAAAAAAAGAAATCTCTTTGTTTTTCAAGAACTTCTTTTTCTTTGAACATTTATATACACCTACGATGCCGAAGAAAAAGTACGAATTACTGGAAAAAGAAAAAAAATTAATTTTTGTAAATTTTTAACTTTGTTTTTTAGTTATTTTTAAGACTTGTAACATGCGGAATGCTCGATAGCATCCTTCGTTACACTGTTAATATTTCTTAGAAAAATTATAAGTTATCGGGAATATTATTCCCACAAACCTTAGTACTAATAGAGTGCACTTACTTCTTATACCATGATGAACGTACGTCATCTGTCAGAGTTAACGCTCGCGAATACTAAATAGCGCTCGAGGAATGATATTTCAACTAAATAACGCCGGGTGAAACTCTTTCTCGTTGAACCATTGAACTAATAAGACGTATTTATAATTTCGTTTGACCTGTAAAGGGGATAATAGAATTTGAAAAACCTCGTGATGATCACATGAGGTAAGGTTTTAATTATTATACCGGCAAATACTGCCTAACATTTGAAATATTGTTTTAGGTTTTTTCTCATAGTTTTCTTATGAGTTTTTCTCATAGTTTTTCTCATAATTATAAATATACGTAACTTTTTCATAGAGTTTTTCTCATAATTATAAGTCTTTCTTATAATCAAATTGAGTTCCGTCTATTGCATTTAACGTAGAAGCCTTTCAACGTTATATTATTAGCTTTAAGCAAGATTTAAGATTATGCACATTCAAATTGCGATACCTACTACGATTTCCACTAAGCGAGCAATTTTCATATGAAGTCGACCGTGCTTACTACATTTTGAATTGGAATATATGAAAACATTCTGGGCGAAGAGATTTTCTTCATTTTGTCTTGGCGACAATCTTCTACGATTTCATAACCTCACAATGGGATTAAGGCAGCCACATGTGAATTTAAATCCATGATCATCGGAGAACTAGGAGTTCTCTCCATCAGGATAGCAAAATAAAAGATAAGTACTTTTAATTGTTACCAATAAAAGGGATTCTTTTCACATGATTGTTGAGCTATTAGAGCCAAAAGTGTCTAAATTTAACATATTAGATTCAAGTGAAATCTATTATATTTTTGGTTATTTGCATTTTAAATCCGTTGTTATAATTAAATCCATTGTTGTGTATTAATTCGTAGTTGCTTATATCTTGAATTCGTTGTTGCAAATACTTCGCCGTAGTATTGTTTCGTAGTTGCTTTTGTCGTGATTCCTCATGATTAATATCTTATTGTAGTACTGTAATGCATTTTTGTTGTTGATATAGTAAGTCGTGGTTCAATTTTTGTTGTAACGAGAGTGTTTAAGTTTATGAACTTTGAGATAAGGTTACGGGGCATATCTTTTGTAATATAGTTATTTTGTCTCTCGTAAAGAATCTCAAGTTCCTAGTTTTGTTGTAATATATGATTTTAGTATTGAGGTGAAAGTTACGAGACGTATCTTTTGTAATATATTTTTGGTTCTCGTAAACACCTCAAATTTATTTTGCTGTTAAGCAAATTTGTAATATAGTGCAACTTGTAATATAGTATTTTATTATCTTGTAATATATACTTTTGTTTCATAATTGAGACAATTTACGAGTCATCTCTTTTGTAATATATTTAATTTGGCTCTCGTAAAAGTCTCAAGCTTATCTTGAGCTTCGGTTATTGTAATATAGTATTTTGTATATATTTCTGTGTGATATTTTGTCATACAGTATCGCTCATGCTGTGATAGCTCGTTCACTTTTTGTAATATAATATTTTTGTAATATAGTACTATTGTATATATGTAACTTCTGTCTTTTGTTTATCTTTATCTTGAATTTTCCTTGATTACACTCAGTAATCAATGGCGCCCAAGCCTTGAACTCCACTGCCCTTTTGCTCTCCGTATCTTAACTGTGCTAGCCAGGTTACACCAGTGACGCTAACCACGTCGCTCGTAGGGTGGCCCACACTAGAACACTTGGGCAATATTTTAACATCGAGTAAAACCTTCCTGAAAATAGCCACACAAAGTGGCGCCTTTTCAACGCGGGGCTTGATTACTTTAAAGGAGTAGAGTTCAAGGAAAATTTTCTTTATCTATCTTTTACTATTTGTCTGCTATCTTTATCTTTTACTATTTATCTATTATCCTTGCCTTTTATCTTTTCTATTTATCTATTTGTCTTTTATCTTTTACTGGTTTGCTAGCTTTTATATTCTTAGCTTTAGTAAGTTGTAAATAGTTATTGTTTTTAACATTTAATATTAGTTTATTTATGCTATACTTTTAAAATTTCCTTTATTTACTAATGATTTAGTTACTCGTCTGATATTTACTGATCAATATTTGGAAATTGTGTTTTAGTAAGAATATTATTGTTATACAATATGGAGGTAAATTACTTGCATTCAGATGAATTGGACTATGAACTGAGAATCAGAGGAGCTATCGTTAATGGAAATATGAATGTTAAAAGATCAATTCTTAGAGGACATTTTCAACGCCAGAGAATGGACCAAGTCTCTTACCCCAGCGTGCAGATAGATGTTAATGAGGAAACATTAATATGTGGAGAAAAAATTAGTATATTAGAGGGTATGATATCTAGATTTAATTCGGATGTTCAACATCCTGATTATAAAAGGATAAAAACTAAATTATTACATGTACATAACCGTATAAATCATTTTCCAATGTTAAATCAACAAGTAGCTGATTTGCAAGCCGAACTTATGACTCAACTTATGTTATTATTTGATCAATTAGAACAAAGAATATCTCAAAACATAGGTACCAATGAAAATTTAATAAATTTTAATGTGCCACTTCAAATTTCAAGTGCAGAAAATGTTCAGACACAAAATGATAATTTAAATAATAGAATATCTGTAGAAAATTTACTAGAACAACAGGATCTAGTCAGTAATAATAACGTTCACACAGCTAACGAAAATGTTTACGATAATATACCTTTACTAAATACTATACAAACTAACGATCCTGTAAATAGAAATGTACGTTTAGGAAATATTTCTTGTCCAAATTTTAATAGCCATATGTCACCTTTAAATCGAAATTTAACTTCAATGCCTAACATACGATATGGTAATGAGGGTGTAAACAATTCTCAATTACAGCCCCCAATTACAAATAACTTAACCTCTGACTTTTGGTCAATACTACCTAACCATAATCATAGCAATACTTTAAATAGGAATCCAAACATGGAACCAACTTATCAAGTTAGTAGTACTTTCTGTTTTCCAAGTTCTCAGGGAAATCATCAAAATTTAAACAATCAAACTTCTAATAATGTAGTGTTATATGGTCAAAGATTACCAACAACTTGTCAAAGTAATTATCCTAACATGAATATAGCTAGAGATAACCTCACTTTTTCTACGAGTCAGATTGATTCGAACTTAAATTATAAAATTTCATATATAAATAGAACACGATTGAAATTTTCAGGTTCCAACCAAAGTTTACATAGTTTTCTTGAGAAAGTAGAAGAATTTTGTGCTATGTGTAGTGTAAATAAAGCACAGCTATTAAATTTCGCTTATGAATTATTTGAAGGGGACGCTTTACAGTGGTTTCGAGCTAACAAAAATTTATTTACAAACTGGGATGATTTAGTATATGCTTTAAAAGTTATTTTCGTACCTGTAGATTTTGAAATTGACTTGTGGAATGGAATTCTGTTAAGAACACAAGGTAGCAATGAACGATCATTGATTTATATAGCTATAATGGAAAATTTATTCAAACGACTACCTAATCCACCACAAGAATCTTTCATGCTACAAGTAATTCTGAGAAATTTACAACCGTATTTTCAATACCATATATCTTTGCAAAATCCTACGTGTTTATCAGAACTTAAAAACTTATGTCGAGTAGTAGAAGATGCTAGAAATAGAGCACAAAAATTTAGAAATCCACCACCTATTAATGCGAATACCTTAGCACCTGATTTGGCATATCGGCCACCAAGTAGTCATAATCAGAGGCTCCAAGTAAATGAAATTACTTCCCAGATAGAAAACTTTAATACTGAGTATAATTCAAATTCATTACCAACTATACAATTCCCAGAAAGTTCAAGCGAGGCACAAAACAGCCAAATTTTGAATTCTGAGAACCGATCGTTAGAATTATTACAAGGTGAAAATAATGTAGGAGTAAATGCCTTAAAAACCATAAAATGTTGGAACTGTGGAACAGAGGGTCATTCATATCAAAATTGTAAAAGGCCAAAGGGTATATTTTGCTATAGTTGCGGTATGAAAAACGTAACAAAACTTAAATGTCCTAAGTGTAAGTCAAAAAACCGACTTCCCACAGTGCCCAATTCGGCAGACACTGTTTAAGAAAGTTTAAGACCGAAGGTAGTTTGAAAAATAATATAAATAAAATAAAATAAAATTTAATTACAGTGATACTTATTATTTCAAATCGAAGAAACAGGAGTAATCCAAAATTGAGTAAAAATAATAAAAAGTTCTCATTAGCAAATTGTTGGTCAGTTTGGTTAAACGTTGTCAAAAATTTCTATTTACATAACGAAGTATCACCCGTCTTTTCAAATAAGATTGGCGATTCACGTCCTTACATGGATATAATTATAAAAGACAGACAAATTTTAGGCTTATTAGATACAAGGGCTAACCAATGTGTTCTCGGAAGCTCTGCCTTTAAAACCATTTTAGATATGAATTTCAAAGTAGATTATAATGTAGATCATATGTGTGTAACCACCGCAGATGGAACATCTCAACATGTCGTAGGCACCGTTAATTTGCCAATAACTTTAACAAATCTTCGTCATTTTATGATTTTAGATGTAGATTTTTGTAAAGCTTTCAAATTAAATTTAGATTTTGAAAAGGAAGTTTGGGAATTAAATAAGAGTAAAAATCATCTGTTAAATAAAACTAATAGTCCAGTCGATGATGCTGAAAATATTAATCAAAGTAATCCTTTATTAAATCCAAGCGATACGTTGTGCACTTGTTCTATAACTGCCCAATATGATTTAACCGATAGTCAAAAACAACAATTAAGTAAAGTTACAGATAAATTTCAAGACTTAGTATCTCCAAAGTTAGGTTTAACTTCTTTAGCTGAACATGAAATAAATTTAACTGATAATCAACCTTTCAGACAAAGAGCATTTCCATTATCTCCTTACATACAAAAACATATGAACGACGAAGTTGATCGTTTATTAGATTTAGGTGTTATTCGTCCATCAAAGAGTCCTTATGCCTCTAATGTTATTTTAGTGAAAAAACCATCTGGTCAGTATCGCTTATGTTTCGATGGTAGGAAATTAAACTCGATTTCAATACCAGATTCTTACCCATTGCCAAGTTTAAACAGTATACTAGATAAAGTGAGAGACGCACACTTTCTAACTTCTATCGATCTCAAGCAAGCATTTTTCCAAATTAAACTAGCCGAGGAAAGTTGCGAACAGACAGCTTTTAGAGTAATAGGCCGAGGTCTATTTGAGTTTGTTAGAATGCCCATGGGTTTAATATCAAGTGCTAGTACACTTCAAAGAGTAATGGATAGATTATTTGATCCGTCTGACATTAATAGCAATACTTTTGTATACCTTGATGATTTAATTATAGTGAACAAATCTTTTAATGATCATCTTGCAACCTTGACAAAGGAATATGAAATTTTAAAATCTGGAGGATTTACTATTAATTTAGAAAAGCGCAAATTTTGTAAACCAAGCTTAAAATTTCTGAGTTATGTCGTAGATAGAAATGGTTTACATAGTGATCCCGATAAAGTAAAAGCTATTGTTGAATATCCTGCTCCTCGAAATACCACTGAGGTCAGACGATTTATTGGTATGGCATCTTGGTATCGACGCTTTATAATTAACTTTTCAGAATTAATTATTCCCTTGAATGATGTAATTAAAGGTCGTAAAAAAGGTCAGAAAATAGTATGGACTGATCAGGCGCAGAATTCTTTTGAAATATTAAAAGAACGTTTAATTTCAACTCCAGTATTAGCTAAGCCTGATTTTTCTAAAATGTTTACTTTACAAACCGATGCTAGTGATCATAGTGCTAGTGCCATTTTAACTCAAGGCGAGGGAGATAGTGAACATGTTATAGCTTATTTTTCTAAAACGTTTACTAAATCTGAGCGAAACTATACTATTTTAGAAAGAGAATTAAAAAGTGTTCTTATGGCCGTATCTAAGTTTCGTTGTTACATCGAAGGAACCAAGTTTAAGGTTATAACTGACAATTCATCTATTTTATGGTTAAATAATTTAAAAAATCCAGTTGGTCGATTAGCAAGATGGGCTGTAGAATTATCCCAATACGATATCGAATTTGAACACGGGCGAGGAAAGTTAAACGTAGTCCCTGATGCATTAAGTAGACCACCAGTTGAGTTAGATACAATAGATATAACTCAACACGATAAATGGTATTCAAAAATGATTAAAAATGTCTCAAGTAATCCTGAGAAATTTCCATCTTTTTACGTAGATGGTAATAATTTGTATAAATATGTAAAACAGAAACATAACATTAATACTAATTTAAAACAACGGAAATTAGTAATTCCAAAAATAAAGAGTAAAGAACTCTTAGAAAAATTCCATAATGAGTTATCGGCACATTTAGGTGTAAATAAAACTTATAATCTCTTATGTGAAGAATACTTTTGGCCAGGTATGAAATATGATGTTAAAAAGTTTATTTATAACTGCCGAAATTGTAATGAACAAAAGTCTAGTCAATTAGGACGAATGGGTTTGATGGGTAATCCTAAAAATGTGCCACATCCTTTTCAGTTAATATCAATTGATTTAATGGGTCCTTTTCTTAAATCAAAATCAGGAAATTGCTATATTTTAGTTATTGTTGATTGGTTTACCAAATTTACTTTTATACATCCTTTAGAGCGTGCTCTTGCAAAACATATTTGTACTTACCTAGAGAAAAATGTTTTCTTAATTTTTGGAGTATGAGAAACAATCGTACTCGATAATGGGTCACAGTTTACTTCGAAGGAATTAAAAAAATTATTAACAACGTATGTAGGTAGAAAATATATGGTACAACGCTAAATATCATTCACAAACTAATAATGTTGAACGTTCTAATCGTGTTCTTGGTACCGCCATAAGGTCATATATTAAGACAAGTCAACGTGATTGGGACTTACCTATCCCTAAAATAATGAGTGCTATAAATAGTACTGTGCATGACGTGACACAGTATACCCCAAATTTTCTAGCGTTTGGAAGACATATCCCTTGGAACGGAGAATATTATGGTAAGATTAAAAGTAGAAACCTATCTCCATATGAATTTGCAAATCGCGACATCATTGTAAACGAATTAAGTAAATTACCCGATCTATATAAGAACGTAGCGGGGAAAATAAAGTTAGCTTATGAACGAAATAAAAATTTTTATAAATTAAGGAAACGAGATGTTGAATTTGAAGTAGGAGATATAGTTTATAAAAGGAACTATGTTTTGAGTGATGCTGGTAACTATTTTTCAGCTAAATTGGCTCCTAAGTTCATTAAATGCACCATAACTAGTAAAATTTCGCCTATAATATATGAATTGGAGGACGAAGAAAGGAAGAGCATTGGTCCTTATCATATAAAAGATCTAAAGGCCATGCATAACGATACCTCCATTGATAACGCTTCTTTAGATTTGGTAAATAATTGTTAGAATGTTGATAAATAGACCAAATTATCTGTGTTGTTTGATATATGTTGTACTTATGATTTATGTAAATTGCCTCTATAAATGTAAATTGTATTATGTTGTATTATAGTTAGATAAGGTTGATATATGATTTATATGATGTGGAAATAATCTCTTATAAAAAATATATATATGAAATATATATTTTATGTGGGCTGCGAGATATTGTAACATGCGGAATGCTCGATAGCATCCTTCGTTACACTGTTAATGTTTATTAGAAAAATTATAAGTTATCGGAAATATTATTCCCACAAACCTTAGTACTAATAGAGTGCACTTACTTCTTATACCATGATGAACGTACGTCATCTGTCAGAGTTAACGCTCGCGAATACTAGATAGCGAATGATATTTCAACTAAATAACGCCGGGTGAAACTCTTTCTCGTTGAACCATTGAACTAATAAGACGTATTTATAATTTCGTTTGACCTGTAAAGGGGATAATAGAATTTGAAAAACCTCGTGATGATCACATGAGGTAAGGTTTTAATTATTATACCGGCAAATACCGTCTAACATTTGAAATATTGTTTTAGGTTTCTTCTCATAGTTTTCTTATGAGTTTTTCTCATAGTTTTTCTCATAATTATAAATATACGTAACTTTTTCATAGAGTTTTTCTCATAATTATAAGTTTTTCTTGTAATCAAATTGAGTTCCGTCTAATGCATTTAACGTAGAAGCCTTTCAACGTTATATTATTTGCTTTAAGCAAGATTTAAGATTATGCACATTCAAATTGCGATACCTACTACGTTTTCCACTAAGCGAGCAATTTTCATATGAAGTCGACCGTGCTATACTACATTTTGAATTGGAATATATGAAAACATTCTGGTCGAAGATATTTTCTTCATTTTGTCTTGGCGACAATCTTCTACGATTTCATAACCTCACAATGGGATTAAGGCAGCCACAATTTAAATCCATGATCATCGGAGAACAGGACCGTATCTAGGAGTTCTCTCCATCAGGATAGCAAAATAAAAGATAAGTACTTTTAATTGTTACCAATAAAAGGGATTATTTTCACATGATTGTTGAGCTATTAGAGCCAAAAGTGTCTAAATTTAACATATTAGATTCAAGTGAAATCTATTATATTTTTGGTTATTTGCATTTTAAATCCGTTGTTATAATTAAATCCATTGTTGTATATTAATTCGTAGTTGCTTATATCTTGAATTCGTTGTCGCAAATACTTCGCCGTAGTATTGTTTCGTAGTTGCTTTTGTCGTGATTCCTCATGATTAATATCTTATTGTAGTACTGTAATGCATTTTTGTTGTTGATATAGTAAGTCGTGGTTCAATTTTTGTTGTAACGAGAGTGTTTAAGTTTATGAACTTTGAGATAAGGTTACGGGCATATCTTTTGTAATATAGTTATTTTGTCTCTCGTAAAGAATCTCAAGTTCCTAGTTTTGTTGTAATATATGATTTTAGTATTGAGGTGAAAGTTACGAGACGTATCTTTTGTAATATATTTTTGGTTCTCGTAAACACCTCAAATTTATTTTGCTGTTAAGCAAATTTGTAATATAGTGCAACTTGTAATATAGTATTTTATTATCTTGTTATATATACTTTTGTTTCATAATTGAGACAATTTACGAGTCATCTCTTTTGTAATATATTTAATTTGGCTCTCGTAAAAGTCTCAAGCTTATCTTGAGCTTCGGTTATTGTAATATAGTATTTTGTATATCTTTCTGTGTGATATTTTGCCATACAGTATCGCTGATGCTGTGATAGCTCGTTCACTTCTTGTAATATAATATTTTTGTAATATAGTACTATTATATATATGTAACTTCTGTCTTTTGTTTATCTTTATCTTGAATTTTCCTTGATTACACTCAGTAATCAATGGCGCCCAAGCTTTGAACTCCACTGCCCTTTTGCTCCCCGTATCTTAACTGTGCTAGCCAGGTTACACCAGTGACGCTAACCACGTCGCTCGTAGGGTGGCCCACACTAGAACACTTGGGCAATATTTTAACATCGAGTAAAACGTTCCTGAAAATAGCCACAGACTATAAATAGGAAAACAATTTATTTTACAACTTATTTAGATAGGAAATTTTATTTTCTATAAAAAAGTATTCTTGTAAAATCTACAAATTTGTATTGTATTTGAATTATTTTTAAAAACTCAAAACTGGATGTTTTCGGTTGGAGGGAAGTACAAGTAATTATTAAATATAATATATATATAGGTTCGGAGGGAACTAACAATAAATAATATCTTTAAAATATACACAATTTTTTTTTGCGCAAATCTTTACCCCTCTCTTGACATACCAATAAAGACACCTTCCCCAAATATGTATATACAAGCATTTCATTGTATATGTAATGAAAATACTGGAGGGCGGTCCACCTGGTGTTTATCATGGAGGGAACAACAAATAAAGTATACATATATAAATTATATATATATATATATATATATATATATATATATATATATATGAAGTGTTGGTGTTCTTCCGAGTGTTTTCCCGTGTAGTTGGTAGGCTCCTGTGGGAGCCACGCTTGTCTGAACGACGTTTCGGCGGAATCTCATCCGCCATCCTCAGGTTCTAGCTGAAAGCTGCCTACTGCTGCTGCTGCTGCTGCTGCCGGTGCTACTGCTGCTCCTCGAGGAGCAGCAGTAGCACCGGCAGCAATAGCGGCAGCAGTAGGCAGCTTTCAGCTAGAACCTGAGGATGGCGGATGAGATTCCGCCGAAACGTCGTTCAGACAAGCGTGGCTCCAACAGGAGCCTACCAACTACACGGGAAAACACCCGGAAGAACACCAACACTTCATTTATCACCCGTGAAAACCTAAGAAACAACATATATATATATATATATATATATATATAGATTTATTACACCGCTGATACAGACCACATTTGATATATGCCGCATACGTTACCAGACCAAAATCGACGTTACCAGACCAGGCAAATGGTCTGGTAACGTTAAACCATGCATTAATGTTCATCAAGGTGGTATGACACTCCACAGAAAATTTGAGAGTGGCGTGAAAAGTCGGTCGAATTGGTATTTTTATATGGATTTAGTTCAGACGTTCAATGGGTAGGTAGCGCTCATGCGGCATCACATTTATACAGTTGATGAAGTGATACGAAACCAACTCTGTCAGACCAGAGATTTGGCAACGGCGCTGAATGTGGATTTAGAATTGTAAATAGATATTTGGTATTTGCTTCATTATTTCTATCTGCAGTTAAATCATTTGGTGCGGTTTTTGAATTTGGCGCGTCTTTTAAATTTTATTCCTGAAGCCATTTTAAACTACGACCAGAGATGCAGACCTATTTTAATATATTGCACGTACTTTGCCAGACCAAAATTGACGGGCGATATATTTAAAAATGTCTCTTAGAAACATTTTTGTAATCATTTTATTAAATAAAATTTTAAAATTGGTGAAATTACAACCTACAGGGTAATACTTTGAACTGAATTTATTGTTTTTTTTTTTAAAGCCTGATAAATTCGCCAAATGCAACATCTCTAAAACAGGCAAATGATTAACGATAGTCAAGTTTAAGTCCAAAATTTGCCCACAAAAAACAAAAATTGAGGCAATCCATTTTTAATTAACAGTAAACAAGAAGAGTCGATAAAATTGTTAAATATTTGTGAGCATCGAACTGTCATGGTTTGTTAAAAAAAAAACACTGCATCCCTGTATTTTTCACATTACTTAATAAATAAATTGACTTCGTATGATAGTTGGGAAGTAAAAATTTCATTTTTAATACAGGAAAATATGAGATATTAATTTGAATTTAATTTGTTTCATTGTATAAATAATTGAAAGTTCTTAAGTTCTAGTAATATTAATGTGAGGGCAGAAGGACTTCGGTGGATAGCCCTTTGGATCTTTCCAATAAAGAACATATTTATTATTATTAATGTGAAATCAAATTGACCTGACAGTATCGACGTTAAAAATTTTAGGGGGCGAGTGTTTGAGATTTTAGTACCGTATTTTTACCACTAGCTTTAGGATTGCTGTCAAGTTTTGCAGCAACAGGGAATCATTACAAAGATCTTTATATCACCATTACTCTAAAATTTGACAACTATTTGAGTTATTGGCAAAGAAATATGGCACAAAAATCTCAAACCCTCCGGTTGCCTATTTTGTTGAATCTTTCAATCAACGATAATACATACACATATTCCTTAATACACATTTAAATTCTGCAAAGAAGCACCTACAAAGGTAGGTACACAATAATTGTTATAGAGGCATAAACAGGTGGAAATATATTTTTGTAATAATCAATAGTAACTGTCCTCTAAAAACATATGAATAGTGATATAAGTGTACAATTACAGTCGAATCATACTTAGTACTCACACTTGCATACTTAATATGAAATAAAACCAGGTTAAGTCTATTAAATAAAATTTGCATATTTATTTCAGGTATATTTCTAGTTGAAGGTAAACATATAATAACAATAAAACTTAAACCTAAAAATTGTTGTATATAAATAGATATACATAGGGTGTTTGGTCCGTAGATGCAGAAAATTACTTAACTTCTTTTGTAAAAATAAAGCAGTTTAGCCAAACTTACCTAAGTCCAAAACTTGAAATTAAATAAAATACTTTGTGTTAAGAAATAGAAAAATATTTGATATAGGAATTTGCAAACATCAGGAGAAATAGAAATAATGTATTATCGCTGACTATTTAAAAAAGAAACAACTACTAGTAGAAATATCAATTTTAAACTTTGTATTTCATCTGACAACCTACTTCTGGTATAAAATTGATATTTCTACTAATAGTTGTTTCTTTTTTGATTAGTCAACGAGAATACATTATTTTTATTTCTCCTGATGTTTGAAAAATCCTATAACAAATATTTTTCTATTTCTTAACTTGACGCAAACAAAATATTATATTTTTGAAAAACTGGGTGTTAAAGTTTCGATTTTTTAAAAGTATTTCTATTGCCGTATTTTATCAAATAGACATTAAAGAAGAACTTAAAAAAAACGACTTTAACACCCTGTATCTTTTTTAATGTTAGCTAAATCGAATAATTTTTACTAAAAAATTGTTATTGGTTATTTTCTACATCTGCGGACCAAACACATATTTAGAGTATAGAATACCTAATAACACAAAATAAAATATTCTGAGTAAGCAAATTATTGCAAATGTGGAAACAAAGGATTTTATAGAGGATGTCGAATAAACATTTTTTGGTAGAACGTCAAGTTTCGCCGGAAAACGCAATAATATATTTTGCACCAGCTTTCAACCTCCCAAATTAAACCCATACTACCCCCGGTCAGGCATTTTGTTTTTTTACGTTCATTATAAGCCCCTTTACCATTTCCAATTATAAAAGTCCTGTCTATAATTAATAGTGGTTTTGGATTCGAATCGGTTAGTTTGTTTGCACTATGAAGCAATTTGAATTTAATTGTTTCAATTAAGAACTGTGCGTCTGACGAGAAAAACGTTTTTATGTAGAATTGACCAGGCTGATATGCAAAAATATTCACATAGAAATATGTCAGTGGTGTACTACTTTTTTGGTAAAAAATATCAGCGGACATGGTTACAGGGACGCCACTGGCGGAGCTATAAAATAAATATGTGGTTTTATATCCTACTAACACATACCAAAATTGAAAATAATATCTAAAGTACTTTCTGAGATATTAAGAAATAACGATTAAAAAAAATTGAACACCCTGTAGCAAAATATTTAAGTCATTGCGGACATATGCTCCATTGAAATTTTCTTCATAAAGTGGCCTAAGGAATCACACGTCATTAAGGAACACCCTGTATATGTACAGTATGACAAGTTATAGTGGATAAGAAGGTAAACTGTTTTATTTCTCATTTTATACGGAAAATATGTTCTTCACAAAAGTTTCGCTTTTGTTAAAAATATGATTGCCATGAAGTAAGTTAACATGTCACGTACGTTCAGAAAGTAAAAAAAAGAAAATTATATAAGAGTAAACTACGTTCAATTTTAACGATGAAAAACTGTCACTAAGAAAAGTTGTTTAGAATTAAAATTTATGTCAGAATTCCAATTTGTGGATAAGTCGGACTAATTTTACTTTTAAAAAAAGTATCATGCGGCAAAATGTTACAGAAAAATAAAAGTTATTTTCTTCTAACAAAAATTAATAGATAAGACAGCTAATTACACTTGTAATTATAATATACTATTTTATTTTTAACAGCATCGAAAAAAATCGTTAAAGGTATTTACACGAAACTTTCCTCTTTATTTATACAGGGCGGTCAGCCTAAAAAATATTAATTAAGAAACGACATTTGAGAATAGTGTTCTGAATGTAGTTATCAGTATTGTTATAAAGAAAATCTGATAACTTCTGGTCAAAAAAATATACAGAGTGGTCGCCCAACAGCAAAAATTTAATATTAAATGAAATATACTTACGTAAATACTTTTACAAATTTCCGCCATTGTTGAATTATTTCTTAGACGTTCAATATATTCAGTATATTTTTCAATAAAACTTTAATAGGTGTCTTCCTTGCCAATTGTGTCATCTGTATACCAAATATTATTGCCATCTGTCACATTTTTAGTTCCACATCCACGTAGTGAAGTGAAAGTAAAGTAGTCGTAAATATATTGGTAGGTTTAGAATGCCATGAAACGTGAAAATTTTAAATTTCAGCGAAAAAATGGTTTCTTTGTCTCTTCTCTTTAGACGGTCAACCCTGTATATTTTCTAGTGAAAGTTTAACCATATATCTTCGCTCGCAGTAGCGTCAACTACCGACTAAATTTGACTGTTCTCCGTCGAGTAGTTTCTAGTAAATGCACCAACAGACAGACATCAGACGGACATACAGACAGACTGGCGGAATTGAAAGACCTTTATTTTCGTAACCTACATGGTCTGAATTGTGAAAATCCGAAGAAAACTTCCCTTCGCTGTGTAAGAGAAGTAAAATTTATTAGAAAAACTAAAGAAAATTTAAAAAAAGTAGAATTAGGCAGATTTTTTCAAAATTGAAATTCTGACATAAACTTTAATTTTAAACAACTTTTCTTAGTGACAGTTTTTCATATCGTTAAAATTGAACATATAGTTTACTCTTACATAATTTACAGATTTTTAAACTTTCCGAACTTCCTATACTTGACATGTTAACATACCTCATGGCAGTCATATTTTTAACAAAAGCAAAGCTTTTTATCAAGAATAAATTTTCCACGTAAAACGAGAAATAAAAAAGTTTACACTCTTATCCATTCTAACTATGGACGTATTGCAAAAAGAAACAGTTCAACAGGAAACTATTATTCAAGTCTCAGTAAAAAAGGCATTATCTACATTCTGCATTATCTACATTAATTATTATTAGGGTTAATCACTAGTTCTAGCGAAGCATGAAGTTAGGGATGATAGAGGATAAGTAAGATTATTAAGACTCACGCACCTTATTTACTAACTTCGAAACATCTTCACTTTCACTCGTTACAGAGCTACTAAAACTTACTCTTTTGGGGCTAAAAATAATATAAAACATACTTATTAAAATCCTGTTAAGTACGCAAAATTAGGCTTTATACTCACTTGCTGAATTTTGAGTAGCTAGGTGGACTAATAATTTCCCGCGATTCATGGCTCGGGAATTAAAACACTATAGACTCCAGGTAAGGCACAATCGAATAATGGGGAATGTATAATATAGGTAATGAAACGTAGGAAGAACTTACTTGAGCCTGGCACGCTTAATAGGCGCTACCGCATTGTATTATCTTCTATAAAAAAACAATATATGACTCGGCAACAGTGTCTGGACTGATAACGTCTATTAGGTATTTCATTTTGTTACATGCTGGTTTGAAAAGGCGGTTGAACGTTGCGGTCCTGGTTACGATTACTGAACATGGCAAAAAAAAATTAAATTAGATTTCTCTACCCCTCTTTGGTTGCTCTTAATTGTGATATAAAATAAAAATATAGAACGTAATATATACTCCCCTTACTCTATTCTTTCGAGTTGGTCTGAGGTTGCCTGATGAACGTGTCTGGACTGGCAGCGTCGATTGGACAAATATATATATATATATATATATATATATATATATATATGTATATTGTTGTGACAACAAGGTAGCCACATCCCAAGGAATTGTACAGATTGTTAAAAATTTGATTTCACAGAGAAAACTGAAAGATCCACTACAAAATGGCCAAATTAAATTATAAAAACCTATGCGTTAGATGTAAAACATTACTGAAATCTTTGAGCAATAACAGCATGATATTGTAAACAAGATAACAAACCTAAGTTCTAATGAAACACAACCAAAAGTATTAAATTATTGTAAACGGAACGTAAAAGGTCAAATGACCAAAAATAATATTTAAATGTACCATACCCGAATATTTTATATAACATAATATGTCCAGGACGTTAAAAATGGTTTGATATCTATTAAGTTACGTCACCATGAACTATAACATGTAGATATAAGTAAGGACTTGACCCATGGTCAACATAAGCAGCATAGTAGTGGGAAATATAGATGAAAATTAACAAAAATCTATTTAAATGTGAAATAAAAACATTATTTGTAGTGAAATTTTCAATAAGTACTCATGAGTGAGCTATAAACACTAAAAGACTTGATAAACGCATATCCAAAATTATGGATACAAAAAACATTATTAGTAAGAACGGTAGACTCCACCGCAGAAGTGAAAAGTGATAAAAACTGTAGAATTTCACATCGTATTGACTTAAAAGTAATAAATATGGTAGATACTTACTATATTTCACTAAAGAACGTGAAAGTTCTAGAATACCTGGACTATTAGAGGTCTCAAGATCCATTAATTAAAATAAGGGTGCATAACCTTACATATTTCAGACTGTATCTCACAAAAGAGAAAATTTATGTTGATAAAACCCAGACATGGTGTTGAAGGGAACTTTTCCCAATAGTTTTCATAAGTTGTATGTTAAAATTTCATCAAGGTAGATAAGTTGTAAGCCAATCAAGAAAACCAATGACAGTTTGCGGTACCCTAAAAAGGCAAAAAATGCTTTGGTCATTATTTTGATGTAAAATATAGTAGGATAAGTGTTATTAGTATAGAATTGTTCAGAGAGGATTGCTAATCAATTTACATAATAGTTATATTAGTATAAGATAGTTTTTAGTTGAATATTTGTAAAAATAGATGGTAATAGAAACATTTTAAATATTGATAAAAACATATAGTATGGCATATCAGAAAACGCAGAATAAGCTCTAGTAAATGAATATGAAATCAGTTTTATCTTTCTCAATCTACAAAAAGAATTATATAAGAATAAAGTTTTTCATAATAAAATGACAGAAGTCAAGTAGTCTGTTTTGTAATATAAATGTCAAATTAGGCTTGTGTGGGCCAATAGAATTCCACAAATTCAAATTCAGTATGTTGAATGTATCGAAGGCGTAAGCACGCAAAATTTAAGAGGAAAAAATAACCTCACTTTAAAAAAAAAAAAATATAAAGTATGTTTTGAACGTCGAGAGCGTGAGCACGCAAAATTTAAGAGGAAAAAATAACCTCACTTTAAAAAAAATAAAATAAATAATGAAACCAGCATACTCACATTAATAAGTAAACCAGGTGGAAGATAAAATTTAAAATATTTGATATCCAAGTGGATTAACATATGCTGAACAAGTAATAGTTCCGTTCCTGAAAGAAATCATAATTTAAAATAAAATTTTTATAACCAAATATGTCAACAAGTTTTGTTTATGAATAAGAAGAAGTAATTAAGAAGGTAATAATTTGTGCAACGCATATTTTGAAGTGTAAGTAATCAGGTAAATACTTACCTAGATTTAATAATAAATCCAGTGATATTTTAAAACAAAGTGAATTTCATCGAAACGCCAAGAGCTCCGTCAAAACAGTGCTGCCAGCGGCATAAAGCAGCGTGCGCACGCAGAAGAATAAGGAGCACCGATCGATAGGATTCAAGGTAACATCTAAGTAACCAATCAAATAAAACCCTAGGTAATTGAAATCAAACATATGATTATTTTTCAACAAAATAAAGGCCAAATTGTAATTTTATTTTAGTTTTAAGTTTAAACATTATCCAAATTTTATACTCTTTTGTCACATTTCATTTTTATCTTTAAATTGATTAGCATATTAAAAATTTGTAAAAAAACCAGTGGTTGTGTTTTTCATTGGAACCTACAGTTTGCTGAGGAGGATAGAAACGTGCATTTTGAGCAATTGAAACTACTCTTGGCCCTGAAAGAGTTAATAATCTCATGTTATAAAGTATACTGTTTATAAAAAGAGGTAGAAAAATAAAATCGGTTTGGCAACAAACCTGGCGCTCAACAAAATTTAAATTTTATATAAAAAAATAAATAATATAAAAAAAATAAAACAGTATAATATATATCGAGCATTGGAGGTCAAGGATTACCAGAGAGGCCATAGAAATTAAGAAAAGACCTCAAAATTTTAACAAACGAGACGACACTCAGAGATTACCCACTGCATGGAAGTCCGCACTGTCAGTAAGTTACGTAACGGAAAACAGACGACGAATGGTAAACGAACAGATCGCAACGAGGTACCGTCGAGTATCGAACATTCACGAAGAGACACCAGAGCCAGCTACAAGGGGACCCATCACGTGGAGCCGAAGCCAATCGCTAACCAACCAAAGAGGATCACGACAACCTCCAGAGACGACTAGATACGAGGACGCACGACCCTCAACGAGAAGTCACGTGAAACGTGGCGTTTCAACGAGGCCTCTTGTCTGGTTAGCTCAGGCGCCCGCTACGCCTCCTACAGAGAGTAGAGGGCCAGTAACACGCAGCCAGGTGCGCAGGCGCGCCCCACCCCACAACATATATAAGGAGCCGCACAACACGGAGAACGTCAGTTCAGTTCGAGCAAAATGTCCGTCCGTCTGTCTCTCCGTCCGTCACGTTACTTGTAATCACGGTAACTTAAGAACGAAAAGTCCGATAGTACTGAAATTTAAACCCTATTGTTTTGAACAAAATCGATCAATAAATAAAAAAGTTATTAATTTTTTAAGTGGAAAAAGAAATTGTTTTGTTTTTTTAATTAAACAAAAAATATTTGATACTAATATCATTTACAAAAAAACTGCGAAGAGTGTCCTATAGAATGTGCAACAATTATATAACAACTGTAGTCAATCGGCGAAGAGTATAATGGTTAGCTTGTTTTGATATCATATTTTAAGAAATAACCGGGGCGACTTACATTAGCAAATTACTACTACCAAAATTTGCCAACATTTTCTGAGGCAGAATACTCGAATAAAGATTTACAAATGTCATTTTTATATAACTTTTGATATTTTGCAAATTAACTTTGCTTTAATAATCCGTTGTTTAGATTTGCGAAAAACATTATGTTTAAAATTGTGGAGACCGTCGAGGTGGGCGGCGTGACCCTTTGTGTGGTTCCCACTGGATGGGAAGCAAATGGAATTTTATACTGGCTGCCACTCATTTGCTAGAACAGTTTTAATATCAGCAAGATGTTGTTTACTTACTACTTACTACTATACTCAGCTTTTTCAGTAAAGCAATGTAGTTTACAGCCATGATTGGTAAATAAAAAATAAACAAATATAATATTGGTACCATGATCTGACATCTGACTGAGTTGAGGTTAGGAACATCACAGAATATCAAATTCTACGCAGAAATTTCTGTGCTGATGGTCGTATATTACTAGCTGTTGTCTTTAAGTTATAAAGAATATTTTATAACTGTAATTGGGAATAGCTCCAGTTATTATTTAGCATTTTACTTGGCTGCAATATAATATTTGTAACTACAAATCAAGACAATTTCGTTCCGCCACCTATTATAGCTGTTCCCCTTAGTGATAATACGTTTTTTTACAACAGTTAACTAAGAGTAAACAGCTGTGGCTATTAAAAAGTAGTTTATTTAGGTAGTTGCAAAATAATGTTTGCAACCAAAGATGGCATATACAGCTATTTTGCTATCAGTGTTGACTTCTACAACGTGTTCACAGCCAATAGTTAGATGTGAAATCTCAATCATACAAACTGTGTTACTTGGGTAATAACAAGATAGTAACTAGAGTTAAGATTATAACTCTTCGCAAACTTACTGCACTTTTTATATAATTGTTGCACATTCTATAGGATATCCTTGGCAGTTTTTTTGTAAGTAATATTAGTATTAGACATTCTTTGTTTAATTACAAAACATAACAACATGTTCTTTTCAAATTAAAAAAATTAATAACTTTTTTATTTATTGATCGATTTTGTTCAAATGGGTTCTTCCTCTAGCTAACACTAACTCTAGCTAACATTAACTTACTGTCCCAGTTTCAATACAATCGGACTTTTCCTTCTTAAGTTCTCGTGCTTACAAGAAACGTGACGAGCGGACGAACATTTTGAAAGTTGTTCAGAATTCGATCACCAACACAGTGATATATAAAAAAATTTCTCTACGAGCAATATTACCGGTTTTAGAAATGTGCCGATCGAATGCAATATACTCTTCGTTTTGTATTTGCGAAGAGTATAATAAGTACCCTCATGTGATTTTGTACGAATATTCACAGTAAGAACACTTACAAATCCAAAAACAAACAGGGTTGTAACATAAACTCTCAAGCTTTTGTGAAGCACATGGTCAAACTATGGGATACGCTATATTAGAACCACAAAGAACAGCTGATTTGTTTACGACTTATTAGAATACCCTAATAAGTAGGATAGGATTGAGGTAAATGGCTTACTATATATTATTAAATTGTGGGAAGTCACCTGAAGAATCCATAGACATCAAAAAGTAAATTTTCAAAATTTTGCGGGATACGACCTATTAGCAATAAGGTATCGATATGTTAAATTGTATTAAAAAAACTTTTATAGACAAGATAAATTCATTGAATAACGAGTATAAGTTGGAGTCGGGCGTGGCTGGCAGGGTATACATATACATATTTGATTAACATTTTGCTCGAATGCGACACAATGCCGCTGAGATTAAACACACAGCCAATATTTTTTATTTTTCGTGTTCAAATAGGTATTCACAGTCGACAACGCCCTACTGCAACTCTTAATTGATCCATAATTATTTTATTTGAAATACGCACATCACGATTTTAAAGTAAGACGATACATAACCTAATTTGCCTAACATTCGCACACGCTGTATGTTAATGTTTCAATATCTTGTGCATTTTCTTAGTTTTGTGTGCTTAATTAATCAATCAATTGGTTTTTAATTATAAAAATGACTTTTCTATCGGTGAAATGACAGTTAATTAACTAATATGCAAAAGTAAAGAATAATGTTAAAAACTCATTCCATATGATATAGACAATGTACACATTATACCCAAAAATTACCATGTAGAACTATTTATTTTAGTAAAATACGCATTTCTTGCGTCAGTATATCATATCCGAGCTTGAGAAAAAATCAGCATTGATTCTATAAAACAAATAATGAATACTTTTTTCTTCAAAACTATGTGAAATGTAATATCACTTCACTAATTGTCTCAGATAGTATCTAAGAGGCGAAAACCGCAAGAAACTATGACAATACACAAAAGTAATTCACTTTTATTTATATACCAACAACATAAACAAGAAAAAGTCTTAATAAATATGTTATGCCATGACTAGTATGTTCATGAGTCTACAGATGACATGGATGGTTTATTTACGTTTTGAATGCCTTTGTAAATGACCGAGAAGAGTATGCTCCCAGAACTTTTTCATCGTCTGTTCATTTGGAAGTTTTATTACTGTTGATATTTTTTCATTCAACTGTCTATAAAACAGTTTTTGATTATAAAATAAACTATTTCGTCTCCGACTGTCATTGCTCTTAATATCAATATTTCAATGGAGTTACTACTATCTTCTAAGTTTAAGGTTTTCTTAATTTATTAGACCTGTTTCCTTTAACATTCTCTGTCATCTTGCCTATTTTCTTTCTTAGGACCTCTATTTTGGACTCAAATCTAGCTTGCCACCTAGGTTTTCTGTTGTGTATGTGATATTTTGTTACGTTTTGATGTCAAAGGTCACTGTAAAAATATGTGTAATTTTTCTGGAGATATTTATGTACAACATTGTACGTACTTGTATAATTGACTATTAAAAACAACCAATAACTTTATTCATGTAATTATCTAGCCTTATTTAACTTCACCCTAAATTAAAATATTGTGTATGTATTGAAAATATTGTTCCATGTTAATTCTGTTGTTTCAATTGTTCTCTTAAATATATTTAATTTATTAATCAAGGGCTTTCTACCTTAATCAATTTGCCATAACGTTAATCCAGAAACAAGCATTATCTTAACTTGCATAGTCACATATGTATATAAATCTTTACCATATCTAATAATGAAAATTAGTATTACCATGTCGTGTAGCACTGGCATACATTTTATTGCCTAATAATTTGTCAAACTGTGTATTCTTAATACTGGGTTTTGTTCATACTTGAAATATTTTACACAAATCCAACTGTAATATATTGACTTCCGATAACCACAATTAAAATAGTCGTAGTTATTTGATTTATCTAATACAACTTTGCATAACTTGCCTTAACTTCTGTGGAGTATGTTATTATTATTTTTATCCTGATAATAATATTATTTCGTTTCATAATACTTTAATAAATCAGAGGGGTTATGTTTATAAAATTTAGTAACAACTTCAAGGTCATCGGTCAGACTGGATTAGCCGTGTTCCATTTAGTTAATTCCTACACTGATTCGATCGTTAGAACTCTATTAAATTTAACATTTAGCTTTTGACATAGTTTATACATTATGTACTTGTATGAAAATAACTAAGACTAAATGTTATAACAGATAGCGTTGAAATTCAGGTACTTGTTGACAATTGTAAATTGAGTTGTTTGTGCACAATACCAAAGATTAGAGAATTAACAAGATAGGACAGTCAGACGGAGAAGACGAAATAGACAAAGACAGTTGTGAAGTCCAATCTAAAGGGACACGACATCCAGCGGAAACGTATTCTGGATTTGTCGGGTATGCATTAAATGAATTTGACCAAGCCTACTAAAAGGTAGGTTATCTCACTGAAATTGACAAGTGCTACGTCACGTATAGACCTCGATGACAGCTGCGTGTGGCTGTTTCTTCCTCATTTTATAGAAAAAAGTTTCAAAACCATTCTTTCAATGTTGAATTCTATCCTAACCAAATAGATACCTTACATATAAACAGAAACACTTCACGTGACATATACCACAAAGCAACCTGTTTTTTTAGTGACCTTGGGTACTAACAGTCAGCTGAGTTCGGTCGTTCTATTAGGACAGTGTTGTCCATTTTTCGCCATTGGTCCCTCTTTCTAATGTTACCTTCTCCGTCTGATTGTGACATTGTGGTAAATGCACGAGAACTCAAGTTTAAATGTCAAGGTTAATGGCGCTATTGGTAAAAGATAAATGGTTTCCGCAGGCTGTCCCATCTTGTTAATTCTCTAATCTTTGACTATACCTTGCATTAGATCAGAACGAAGCAGGTAAAGTAATCAAATGTTCTTCTTTCACAACTTCATACGGGTAGTTAAAAAACCGTTGTGTTGCTCTTTCGTAAACATTATTTATATATGTATTTCTGTAAGATTTGAAGCGTTTATTAAATTTCCCTAGTAGCATATTAATTGCCAATATATTTTACTGTCAGGGACAAGTAGATGCCATTCATACTAGTGATGTAGATATTCCGATAATTTCGATACTCGGATTGTCCGGAATCGGATGACAAGAATATTCGGATTAATCATGCGATGTCGAATTAATTTTCAATAATGTGCTAAAATAGGTATCAACAATCGGGGATGTTTTATACAATGTACATACTCCAATTTCGATGATTTTCTATTCAAGAACATATGCGAGATTGTGGGAGAAGGCGCCGGTGTCAGGGTATTTCCGTAGTAGCTGATGCTGAATCTGGGGTCGAATTTAATAGTGGTGAATAAATTTTCCAAAAATATCGAAGAGCCTTTAAAAAATGGTCACAAACATTATGAAATGAATTTAATGTCAATATTAGATAATAAGATTTAACCATTAAACAGCGAGCTTCAGTGTATTTGCATAATATTAATCCGAGCATTTCGTTGGGATGAAATTGAATACTCGGATTAACCAAGTATTTTAATTCGAATTCTCCCAACACTAATTTATACAGACTTTACAAAGGCCTTCGACAGGATAGATCATGGGATCTTACTTTGCAAATTAACTAAATTTGGCTTTCATTCTAGAGCTATTGAATTTCTTAAATATCGTCTATGGGAAACACAACAATACGTCACATACAACGGTTTTAACTCATCTTGTTATACTGTTACTTCAGGTGTCCCTCAGAGATCTAACCTTGGCCCTCTGCTTTTTCTATTATTTTCTCCTCTTTTTGCACTGCATTTCTAGAACATAGAAATTGCAGTGCAAAAAGAGGAGAAAACATCGTCCCTAGCACAACACGCAAAAACCACAGGACACAAGATAGACTTCGACAACATCAGAACGACAGCCAATATCGAGCATTGGAGGTCAACGATTACCAGAGAGGCCATAGAAATTGAGAAAAGACCTCAAGATCTTAACAAATGAAACGGCACTCAGAGATTACCCACTATATGGAAGCCCGCACTGTCAGGAAGTTACGTAACGGAAAACAGACGACGAATGGTAAACGAACAGATCGCAACGAGGTACCGTCGAGTATCGACCATTCACGAAGAGTCACCAGAGCCAGCTACAAGGGGACCCATCACGAGGAGCCGGAGCCAAGCGCTAACCAGCCAAAGAGGACTACGGTAATCTCCAAAGACGACTAGACACGAGGACGCACGACCCTCAACGAGAAATCACGTGAAACGTGGCGTTTCAACGAGGCCTCTTGTCTGGTTAGCTCAGGCGCCCGCTACGCCTCCTACAGAGAGTAGAGGGCCAGTAACACGCAGCCAGGTGCGCAGGTGCGCCCCACCCTACAACATATATAAGGAGCCGCACAACACGAAGAACGTCAGTTCAGTTCGAGCAACGAGGTGCAGCAGTAGCACCGGCAGCAGCAGCAACAGCAGCAGCAGCAGCAGCAGCAGTAGCGGCGGCAGCGGCAGCAGAAATAGGCAGCTGTCAACGAGAACCTGACGATGGCAGATGAGATTCCGCCGATACGTCGTTCAGACAAGCATGGCTCCCACAGGAGCCTACCAACTACACGGGAAAACACCCGGAAGCACACCAACACTTCATTTAACACCCGTGAAAACCTATATCCATAAAATTTCATTGCCTCAGCTACTTTTAAAGCTATATGCTCATTAAAAGAAAACTTACAGTTAAGCAACACTCCCAGATCCTTATTGGAATAACTACGAGATAGCATATTATTCTCAACATCATGCTCAAATTCACATATTGCCTGCTTTCTTGAGAAGCTAGTAATCTTGCATTTCGAGACATTAAGGCCTAATTTATTAACCATACACCAAGACTAAACATGATCCAAATCAACTTGAAGCTTCCTACAGAGGTCAATACTAGATATAACGGAGTATGTCTTCAAGTCATCAGCGTAAAATAGACTACAACAATTATTAACTTCGCTTAAATCATTAATGAATAATAGAAAAAGCAGGGGGCCAAGGTTAGATCTCTGAGGGACACCTGAAGTAACAGTATAACAAGATGAGTTAAAACCGTTGTATGTGACGTATTGTTGTGTTTCCCATACACGATATTTAAGAAATTCAATAGCTCTAGAATGAAAGCCAAATTTAGTTAATTTGCAAAGTAAGATCCCATGACCTATCCTGTAGAAGGCCTTTGTAAAATCTGTATAAATTAGTGTTGGGAGAATTTGAATTAAAATACTTGGTTAATCCGAGTATTAAAATTTCATCCCAACGATATGCTCGGATTAATATTATGCAAATACACTCAAGCTCGCTGTTTAATGGTTAAATCCTATTATCTAATATCGACATTAAAATTATTTCATAATGTTTGTGACCATTTTCTAAAGGTTCTTCGATATTTTTGGAAAATTTATTCACTACCATTAAATTCGACCCCAGATTCAGCATCAGCTACAACGGAAATACCCTGACACCGGCGCCTTCTCCATAATCTCGCATATGTTCTTGAATAGAAAATCATCGAAATCGGAGTATGTACTTTGTATAAAACATCCCCGATTGTTGATACCTATTTTAGCACATTATTGAAAATTAATTCGACATCGCATGATTAATCCGAATATTCTTGTCATCCGATTCCGGACAATCCGAGTATCGAAATTATCGGAATATCTACATCACTAGTATGAATGGCATCTACTTGTCCCTGATAGTCTAATATATTGGCAATTAATATACTACTAGGGAAATTTAATAAACGCTTCAAATCTTACAAAAATACATATATAAATAATGTTTACGAACGAGCAACATAACGGTTTCTTAACTACCCATATGAAGTTGTGAAAGAAGAACGTTAGATTACTTTACCTGCTTCGTTCTGATCTAGTGCAAGGTATAGTCAAAGATTAGAGAATTAACAAGATGGGACAGCCTGCGGAAAACCATTTATCATTTAGCAATAGCGCCTTTAACCTTGACATTTAAATTGGAGTTCTCGTGCATTTAGCGCAATGTGACAATCAGACGGAGAAGGTAACATTAGAAAGAGGGACCAATGGCGAAAAATGGACAACACTGTCCTAATAGAACGACCGAACTCAGCTGACTGTCAGTACCCAAGGTCACTAAAAAAACAGGTTGCTTTGTAGTATATGTCACGTGAAGTGTTTCTGTTTATATGTAAGGTATATATTTGGTTAGGATAGAATTCAACATTGAAAGAATGATTTTGAAACTTTTTTCTATAAAATGAGGAAAAAACAGCCACACGTAGCTGTCATCGAGGTCTATACGTGACGTAGCACTTGTCAATTTCAGTGAGATAACCTATCTTTTAGTAGGCTTGGTCAAATTCATTTAATGCGTACCCGACAAATCCAGAATACGTTTCCGCTGGATGTCGTGTCCCTTTAGATTGGAGTTCACAACTGTCTTTGTCTATTTCGTCTTCTCCGTCTGACTGTCCTATCTTGTTAATTCTCTAATCTTTGGTATTGTGCACAAACAACTCAATTTACAATTGTCAACAAGTACCTGAATTTCAACGCTATCTGTTATAACACTTAGTCTTAGTTATTTTTATACAAGTACATAATGCATAAACTATGTCAAATGTTAAATTTAATAGAGTTCTAACGATCAAATCAGTGTAGGAATTAACTAAATGGAACACGGCTAATCCAGTCTGACCGATGACCTTGAAGTTGTTACTAAATTTTATGAACATAACCCCTCTGATTTATTAAAGTATTTTGAAACGAAATAATATTATTATCAGGATAAAAATAATATTAAGATACTCCACAGAAGTTAAGGCAAGTTATGCAAAGTTGTATTAGATAAATCAAATAACTATGACTATTTTAATTGTGGTTATCGGAAGTAAATATATTACAGTTGGATTTGTGTAAAATATTTCAGGTATGAACAAAACACACTACTAAGAATAAACAGTTTGACAAATTATTAGGCAATAAAATGTATACCAGTGCTACACGACATGGTAATACTAATTTTCATTATTAGATATGGTAAAGATTTAAATACATATGCGACTATGCAAGTTAACATAATGCTTGTTTCTGGATTAACGTTATGGCAAATTGATTAAGGTAGAAAGCCCTTGATTAATAAATTAAATATATTTAAGAGAACAATTGAAACAACAGAATTAATATGGAACAATATTTTCAATACATACACAATATTTTAATTTAGGGTGAAGTTAAATAAGATAGATAATTAGATTAGATAATTACATGAATAAAGTTATTGGTTGTTTTTAATAATCAATTATACAGGTACGTACAATGTTGTACATAAATATCTCCAGAAAAATGACACATATTTTTACAGTGACCTTTGACATCAAAACGTAACAAAATATCACATACACAACAGAAAACCTAGGTGGCAAGCTAGATTTGAGTCCAAAATAGAGGTCCTAAGAAAGAAAATAGGGAAGATGACAGAGAATGTTAAAGGAAACAGGTCTAATAAATTAAGAAAACTTTAAACTTAGAAGATAGTAGTAACTCCATTGAAATATTGAGATTAAGAGCAATGACAGTCGGAGACGAAATAGTTTATTTTATAATCAAAAACTGTTTTATAAACAGCTGAATGAAAAAATATCAACAGTAATAAAACTTCCAAATGAATAGACGATGAAAAAGTATTGGGAGCATACTTTTCTCGGTCATTTACAAAGAAATTGAAATTGAAATTGAAATTTATTGTTAAATTAGTTTAGGTAAAATACGAATTTAGGTACAATAGACAAGATGTACTAAAATAAAAAAAAAACACATACTTATTGCATCATTTTACATGTTGCAAAGAAAATTACCTAAGCACTAGATGTGCTTGTTTGTAAAGTTCCTTGCAACTTCCCAAGAGGGATAGAACTGCTCTAATTGTAAGAGATGCTCACACATGTGTATATATACACACATATATACACCCACATATACACCCACACACACACCCACCCAAACACACACCCACGTACACTATTATATTTATATAAATGCTTATTTAACCTATATATGAGTATATGACAATGTCTTGTTCACATTAGAAGTTAGATGAAATTACGGCAAAATACTAAAGACATACTTCGAAAAGAATAAAGAGAGAAGAGGAAAAAAATAAAGAAGTACTAAAAAATAAATTAACGTTTTGTATTAAATATGAAATATTAACTAGAAGATATTGATAATATAGAAAAGCATTAGAAAACGTCATGAATATATACGTACATACATAAAGGTAAGTGTAGATTGATAAGGTTACCTGATATTGTCAAATATATATTTATGTTTTATAATATATATTTTAATTTCCTTTTCAAATTTATTGATATTTGTTATTTTTTTTTAGGTTGATAGGTAGTATATTATAAAATATAGGGCCAAAATAAAATACGAAATGTTGCGTATGGGTTTTCCTAAATAATGGGACCTTTAATGATGCATTATCGAGAGTTCTTGTTTCATAACAATGGTAATTTTTTAAGTAATCACGTGATTTGAACGTCCATACAAGACTTTGATATGTATATAGATTTTTTATATCTAAAATTCCGGATTCTCGATACAAAGCTTCAGTTGAATAACGTTTGTTTTTCTTAAATATTATTTTTATTAATGTATTCTGGGTAACTTGCAACGTTTTCAAGGTGTTTTTAGATAGGCCACCCCAGGCTATGATACAGTATCGTAAAATAGATTCAGCAAGAGCGTTGTAGATTATAGATACATTTTTTTCATTTAAAATTTCTCTTAAAGAATAAAATTTAGGTATTAATTGTCTCAGGCGTTTGTTTATATAAATAATATGCTCATCCCATCTTAGATGCTGATCTATCATTACACCAAGGTATTTAATTTTATTAGTTTTTTTAATAACAGGGCACATGCAATTTTCTGTTTTGAGACAGTTACTTTTGTGTATAAATATATTTTCTGTTTTGGGTTGATCATTTTTCACAAGAGTAAAAGACATAAATTTAGTTTTATCAATATTTAAGGAAAGCAGACTATAGTTTAACCATTTGTAAATAGAAGGTATACTTAGCTCAGCTTTTAAAAATGTATTTGTCCAAGTGTCTCCTTTAAAAATCAAAGCAGTATCATCTGCGTAGGATACGATATGTCCATCAAAATTCGACACATTGGCAATTGAGTTTATGTACACAAGGAACAATATTGGACCTAAAACTGTGCCTTGTGTCACCCCCATGTTTATTTTCAATGTTTCGCTAAGAACATTATTAATTCTTACCTTTTGTGTCCTATTTGACAGATAGTTACCCAAAATATTAAAAGCAGGTCCTCGTATACCAAAGGCATTCAAAACCTAAATAAACCATCCATGTCATCTGTAGACTCATGAATATACTAGTCATGGCATAACATATTTATTAAGACTTTTTCTTGTTTATATTGTTGGTATATAAATAAAATCAAATTATTTTTGTGTATTGTCATAGTTTCTTGCGGTTTTCGCCTCTTAGATACTATCTGAGACAATTAGTGAAGTGATATTACATTTCACATAGTTTTTGAAGAAAAAAGTATTCATTATTTGTTTTATAGGATCAATGCTGATTTTTTCTCAAGCTCGGACATGATACACTGACGCAAGAAATGCGTATTTTACTGAAATAAATAGTTCTACATAGCAATTTTTGGGTATCATGTGTACATTGTTATTTCATATGGAATGAGTTTTTAACATTATTCTTTACTTTTGCTTATTAGTTAATTAATTGTCATTTCACCGATAGAAAAGTCATTTTTATAATTAAAAACCAATTGATTGATTAATTAAGCACACAAAACTAAGAAAATGTACAAGATATTGAAACATTAACATACAGCGTGTGCGAATGTTAGGCAAATTAGGTTATGTATCGTCTTACTTTAAAATCGTGATGTGCGTATTTCAAATAAAATAACTATGGATCAATTAAGAGTTGCAGTAGGGCGTTGTCGACTGTGAATACCTATTTGAACACGAAAAATAAAAAATATTGGCTGTATGTTTAATCTCAGCGGCATTGTGTCGTATTCGAACAAAATGTTAATCAAATATGTATATGTATACCCCCAGCCACGCCCGACTCCAACTTATACTCGTTATTCAATGAATTTATCTTGTCTATAAAAGTTTTTTTTAATACAATTTAACATATCGATACCTTATTGCTAATAGGTCGTATCCCACAAAATTTTGAAAATTGACTTTTTGATGTCTATGGATTCTTCAGGTGACTTCCCACAATTTAATAATATATAGTAAGCCATTTACCTCAATCCTCTCCTACTTATTAGGGTATTCTAATAAGTCGTAAACAAATCAGCTGTTTGTGGTTCTAATATAGCGTATCCCATAGTTTGACCATGTGCTTCATAAAAGCTTGAGAGTTTATGTTACAACCCTGTTTGTTTTTGGATTTGTAAGTGTTCTTACTGTGAATATTCGTACAAAATCACATGAGGGTACTTATTATACTCTTCGCAAATACAAAACGAAGAGTATATTGCATTCGATCGGCACATTTCTAAAACCGGTAATATTGCTCGTAGAGAAATTTTTTTATACATCACTGTGTTGGTGATCGAATTCTGAACAACTTTTAAAATGTCCGTCCGCTCGTCACGTTTCTTGTAAGCACGATAACTTAAGAAGGAAAAGTCCGATTGTATTGAAACTGGGACAGTAAGTTAATGTTAGCTAGAGTTGGTGTTAGCTAGAGGAAGAACCCATTTGAACAAAATCGATCAATAAATAAAAAAGTTATTAATTTTTTAAATTTGAAAAGAACATGTTTTGTAATTAAACAAAGAATGTCTAATACTAATATTACTTACAAAAAAAACTGCCAAGGATATCCTATAGAATGTGCAACAATTATATAAAAAGTGCAGTAAGTTTGCGAAGAGTTATAATCTTAACTCTAGTTACTATCTTGTTATTACCCAAGTAACACAGTTTGTATGATTGAGATTTCAGATCTAACTATTGGCTGTGAACACGTTGTAGAAGTCAACACTGATAGCAAAATAGCTGTATATGCCATCTTTGGCTGCAAACATTATTTTGCAACTACCTAAATAAAATACTTTTTAATAGCCACAGCTGTTTACTCTTAGTTAACTGTTGTAAAAAAACGTATTATCACTAAGGGGAACAGCTATAATAGGTGGCGGAACTAAATTGTCTTGATTTGTAGTTACAAATATCATATTGCAGCCAAGTAAAATGCTAAATAATAACTGAAGCTATTCCCAGTTACAGTTATAAAATATTCTTTATAACTTAAAGACAACAGCTAGTAATATACGACCATCGGCACAGAAATTTCTGCGTAGAATTTGACATTCTGTGATGTTCCTAACCTCAACTCAGTCAGATGTCAGATCATGGTACAAATATTATATTTGTTTATATTTTATTTACCAATCATGGCTGAAAACTACATTGCTTTACTGAAAAAGCGGAGTATAGTAGTAAGTAGTAAGTAAACAACATCTTGCTGATATTAAAACTGTCCAAGCCAAGCCAGTATAAAATTCCATTTGCTTCCCAGTGGGAACCACACAAAGGGTCACGCTGCCCACCTCGACGGTCTCCACAATTTTAAACATAAGGTTTTTCGCAAATCTAAACAACGGATTATTAAAGCAAAGTTAATTTGCAAAATATCAAAAGTTATATAAAAATGACATTAGTAAATCTTGATTCGTGTATTCTGCCACAGAAAATTTAGACAAATTTTGGTAGTAGTAATTTGCAAATGTAAGTCGCCCCGGTTATTTGTTAAAATATGATATCAAAACAAGCTAACCATTATACTCTTCGCCGATTGACTAAAGTTGTTATATAATTGTTGCACATTCTATAGGACACTCTTCGCAGTATTTTTTGTAAATGATATTAGTTTCAAATATTTTTTGTTTAATTAAAAAACAAAACAATTTCTTTTTCCACTTAAAAAATTAATAACTTTTTTATTTATTGATCGATTTTGTTCAAAACAATAGGGTTCAAATTTAAATACTATCGGACTTTTCGTTCTTAAGTTATCGTGATTACAAGTAACGTGACGGACGGACAGACAGACGGACGGACATTTTGAAAGTTGTTCAGAATTCGATAACCAACACAGCTATATAAATTTTTTTCTCAACGAGCGATATTACCGGTTTTAGAAATGTGCCGATCGAATGCAATATACTTTTCGTTTTGTAGTTGCGAAGAGTATAATAAATGTAAAAAAATAATTTTCAAGTAGTCTAATAGGATTATTGTTCTTTAATTTCATTATGATTTGATATGGCTAACCTAATTTAACAAGTAAGATTACAATTATGTGTTTATACCAATCCAGAGAATGAAAAATGTGTTACAATAACAATATATTGTGATAATTTTGTGATTTAAAACTAGTTCTTGGGAAAATAGATTTTCCCAAATAAATATTTTATAATTAATTTTTTAATAATTAGGAAATATTGAGACGCGTGCACTCTAAAGAGGTATCTCATCCACAGTTAACGAAAAAATTACAGTGGCATAAAATTTTAGCACACAGTGAGCTGTTTAATGCCAATTAAATTAGGTACCTAGATAAAGAAATAATTTCTATACGTTCGTACAAATGGCTTTATGTGTGGACTATGGTATATAATAATATACTGTTGGAAAATGTATTATGGGGTTAGTTTACTTTTTTTGCTTTGTATATTTGTTAGATATTTATCGGTATTTACAGCGAAATTGTTTAGAATAACTAAAACGTTTATCAGAACCGTAAATGATCAACATTTCGGTGATTTAGTTTGCACAGTTAAACAGCTGTAATGTTTCTTATATTTCAGTAAAATAACTGCAGGTATATGGTTGTGGAAGTATCTTACGAACCAAAAAATGTTGTACCACTTTAGTATTGACAACTTTTTAATATGTTTATTATACTGTCATGGTGGTTTGCTGTAATAGCTATATAGCTGTGAGCTTAGCTGTTACAACATTGTGGTGGCCGTTTTACAGCCTATTGTGCTACTTGGGTAGTTCTTCAATATTTGTAATAATATTTTGAATTGTTTAAAAGAAATAATTATAGCTCTTAATATCTATTTAGATACGATATATTACAATATTTAAAGGATCTTGGCTTACGACATATTTATTAACATTAGTCAAATATTTTTTATATCCAGTACGCTTTGTGGGTTACCTACGTTCTATTAGTAATAAGGTATCGATATATGTAATCATTTGATCTAGAATAAGAACGTGATAACAAATTGGTCTTTGAATGTCGATAAAATAACTCTCTGGTTATTTGTACTCCTACGCTATATAAAATCGAATGCCAACACACAGCATAATAAGGTGGTTATTAATATTGACGAGCAAATATTGAAAGTGAAGATGAATCAAGGTAACTAGGATGTAACCTTGGATTAACTTCACTTTCACCTGTATGTCCTCGTAGCTTACTTTAGTTACTTTAATATCTAGTTGTTTTTATTCAATGTTTGTGTGAGATATTTATATTTTTTGTCATAACCCTAATTAATATTTATAAACCATATAATCATGTCATTAGAAAATTACATAAGTTCCTATAACATATTCAATTCAAATGGGAAACATTTACTTTTACTTCCACATCCACGTAGTGGATTGGAAGTATAGTGGATTGGAAGTATAGTAATCGCAAAAAAAAATTTTCAAAAATTTTTATTCGTGAAATAGGTTTATAATGTCATGAAACGTCGAGATTTTAAATTTGAGCGAAAAAAAAATTTCTGTCTGTCGGTCTGTCTGTCTGTCTGTAACTTTTTTTTTTGTCCGGAACGTTTTCTCCGGAACGGTTTAAGATATTAACTTGAAATTGTGTACACGTATATATTATAACGAGATCTGGAACTGGACTGTTTTTTGAGGATATCCGGTGAAGGGTTGGGGGTTGAATAGGGGTAAATAGGGGAAATTAAGTAAAGCAAGCTTGTAAGAGTACAGAAACTTCAAATTCGGTGTATGTAATAGAAGTTAAGGCCTCAGATTTTTTATAATATTTTTCAACCCCCTACCACCCCCCCCCCATTAATGGGGTTGATAAAATAAAGTTGAGATATTCATTTGAAATTTCGTACACGTATGTATTATAATGACGTCTGGAATTACATTATGTTTTGAGATGATTCCGTTGGAGGGTTGGGGGTTAATTTGGGGTAAATAGGAGAATATAAGTAAAACAAGTTGGTAAGAGTACAGAAGCTTGCAATTCGGTGTATGTACTAGAAGCGAAAGCCAGATGTTTTAATAATATTTTTCAACCCCCATCAATATGAAAAGGGTTAATAAAATAAAATTGAGATATTCATTTGAAAGGTATACGTATGTATTATAACGACATCTGGAACTAGATTATAATTTGAGATGATTCCGTTGAAGGGTTGGGGTTAAATAGGGGTAAATAAGGGAAAATAACTAAAGCAAGCTGGTAAGACTACAGAAACTTGAAATTCGGTGTATGTACTAGAAGCCAAAGCGTCAGATTTTTTTTATAAAATTTTTCAACCCCATACTCCAATATGAAAAGGGTTAATAAAATAAAATTGAGATATTCATTTGAAATTTGGTACACGTATGTATTATAACGACATCTGGAACTAGATTATATTTTGAGATGATTCCGTTGAAGGATTGGGGGTTAAATAGGCCTAAATAGGGGAAAATAAGTAAAGCAAGCTGGTCAGACTACAGAAACTTGAAATTCGGTGTATGTACTAGAAGCCAAGGTCTCAGATTATTTGTAATATTTTTCAACCCCCACTTCATTATTAAAAGGGTTGATAAAATAAAATTGAGATGTTCATTTGAAATTTGGTACACGTATGAATTATAACGACATTTGGAACTAGATTATACTTTGAGATGATTCTGTTGGAGGGTTGGGGGTTATTTAGGGGTAAATAGGGGGAAATAAGTAAAGCAAGCTGGTATGAATACAGAAACTGGAAATTCGGTGTATGTACTAGAGGCAAAGGCCTCAGATTTTTTAACAATATATTTCAGCCCTCCACCACCCCTGCTCCATTATTCAAGGGGTTGATAAAAATTGAGATATTCACATGAAATTTAGTACGCATATGTATTATAACGACATCTGGAACTAGATTATATTTGAAGATGATTTCGTTGAAGGGTTGGGAGTTAAATAGGGGTATATAAGGGAAAATAAGTAAAGCAAGCTGGTAAAACTACAGAAATTTGGGATTTGGTGTATATACTAGAAGCGAAGGTCTCAGGTTTTTTTATTAGTATTTTCAATCCCCCCACCACCCCCACTCCCTTATTAAAATAGTTGATAAACTTAAATTTAAATTTTCACTTGAAATTTGGTACATTTATGTATTATAACTATATCTGAAACTAGATTATATTTTGACATGATTGCGTTGAAGGAGTGGGGGTAAGTAGAGGTAAATAGGGAAAAATAAGTAAAGCAAGCTGGTAAGAGTACTGGAACTTGAAATTCGGTGCATGTCCTAGAAGCCAAGGCCTCAGATACTCTTTCTAATATTTTTCAAAGTCCACCACCTCCGCTTCATTATTATTGGGATTGATAACATCAAATTGAGATACTCACTTGAAAGTTAGTACACGTATGTATTGTAGTGACATCTGATTGAGATGAGTCCATTGAAGGTGTGGGAGGTGGTAGGTTGTGAATAGTGGAAAATAAGTAGGGTAAACTAGAAACTTCATTTTTAATGTATATGGTAGAAACCAACTCCTCAAACTTTTCTATGACGTCTGCCCCAAATATTATTAAAATTCTATGACCAATAATTTCCACATACTAGAGTGCAAATATAGTCAAGATGTGACTTGGATGAAGAATCTGGATGTGGAAGTAGTGATTCCTTAGGCAGTGGTTTTGCATAATACTATACACATAATGCACGTATAAATTTAAGAATTATTAATGAAGCATATAATAATATATTCATTTACAAAGTTAAATATAAAACAATTATTCCAACTAAGTACATGTATTTTACTTCCCAGCATAGAGGGAAGTTATTGTAATGTGCCCGAAAATAGAGATCAAAATTTTCAACGAATTTTTATGTTTCAAGGTCACCACAGTATTTTTCAACTATTTATGTGGGTGTGTGTGTGTGGGCGTACGTTTTTCAATACTTGTGTGGACACACACCATAATTTTACAGGCGTTGCGGGGTCATGCATCACTTATGTGGTCATACACGTGGCCGCACAATTCGAGACCTATTTTAAACGATTCTACGTGGTCTCCCCACCCCGTAGCTATCGAAATTTTTTCAAGGCCACATATGTACGGTAAAAATTTGATGTGTATGACATCGAGTTGTAGCCAAATAGGGAAAAATAAATAAAGCAAGCTGGTAAGAGTACAGAAACTTGACATTAGGTATATGTACTAGAAGCAAAGGCCTCAAATTTTTTTACAATATTTTTCATACCACCACCACCACCACCCCTCCCAATCCATTACTTAAGGCGTTGATAAAATGAAATTGATATATTCACTTGAAATTTGGTACCCGTATATATTATAATGACATCAGAAACTAAATTCTATTTTGGGATTATTCTGATGAAGGGCTGGGGATTAAATAGGGATAAATAGGGGGAAATAAGTAAAGCAAGCTGATAAGAGTGCAGAAACTTGAAATTCGGTGTATGCACTAGAAGCCTAGGTCTCAGATTTCTTTATAATATTTTTCAACCCCCCACGACTCCATTATTGAAGTGGTTGGTAAAATAAAATTGAGATATTCACGTAAAATCTGTTACACGTATGTATTATAACGACATCTGGAGCTAGATTATATTTTGAGATGATTCCGTCGAAGGGTTGGGAGTTAAATAGGGGTAAATAGGGGCAAAATAAGTAAAGCCAGTTCTTAATAGCACAGTAACTTGAAATTCAGTGAATGTACTAGAAGCCAAAGTTTCAAATTTTTATTTAATATTTTCAACCGCCCACTCCATAACTAAACGGGTTGATAAAATAAAATTGAGATATTCATTTCATATTTCATACACCTATGTATTATAGCGGCATCTGGAACTAGATTATATTTTGAGATGAATCCGTTGAAAGGTTGGGAGTTATTTAGGGGTAATAGGGGAATTTAAGTAAAGCAAGTTGGTAAGAGTACAGTAACCTGAAATTCGATGTATGTACTAGAAGCCAAGATCTTAGATTATTTATAATATTTTTGTCGGTCTGTAACTTTTTTTTGGTGCACATGGTTACTCTGGAACCGATTAAGATATTGACTTGAAATTTGGTACACGTATCTGTTTTAAAGAGATCTGGAACTTGATTATATTTTGATCTTATTCTGTTGAAGCGTTGGGGGGTAAATTGTGGTAAATGAGGGTAAATACGTAAATCGAGCAAGTAAGAATGAATTGGTATTTAATGTATATAAGAGGGGCTAAGGTCTCATTTTTTTTTTAGTATTAGGTATCCCTATTAGCACCCCCACCCATTATTGAAGGGGATGAGAAAAATAAAATTGTGGTTTTGTGCATGTACAAGAACCAAAGGTTTCAATATTTTTTTCTTTTATCCACCCCTACTACTGAACACGAACGTGACTTTCGTTTTAGTCAGATTCGCGCACAAGAACACTGCACAATTTAATTTTGAATGAATTTATTTTACTTGGCACGGCGAAAAAGTAACAGCCTGTATCGATTTTACACGAATGATTAAAAGTCAAATTTTCTGAAGTCAAAATAATGATATATTACTATTCACGTTCTAACAATACATTTGTTTATCACTAAATAGATTTGATGTAATTAATTATGTTGAATATTAACACTTTAGAGTAGAAATTTGCCTTTGGTTGTTGCTGTTTTGTCGCGTGGCTGGATCCCGAACTTACTGACTGATTGGCTCGACTCGACTGAATACGTTGAGCGCGTCTCGGTTTATATAAGATAAATCAAAGCTTCTGGAAGTGTTCGAAAATCGAAGACTCCAGGCGTTCTAGTCGCTCTAGACGTTCGCCGTTCCCGAAAATTCGATCGGTAGGGGAGAGCGGCTCGTGTATATTCTCCAGCAGCGAAGACTTGCTTTTCGAATTATTCTAATAATGTAAAAAGTGTTTTTTCTAGCTCGCGGGCTTTACAGAGCGACAGAGGGACGTTTATTCTTAATTTTGACAATATGAATTACCCGATTTAAGAAAGGTACTTTGACATTCTCCCCGTTTGCTAAGGCAAATTTCTACGATTGAGTGTTTGAAAACCTAAGGTATACATACAATTCTATCTAACTTAAGATATTTACAACGTGTTTTATGAATAATAAGAACTAAAATTTATACAATGCTAAAATTTAATATATGTACAATAATGAAAATTAAACGCGATTCTGAAAAGAAGGATACAGTTTCTAGCGGTCCATGATGACCAGTCTTGCTCGTCGTCGCTTGGGTTTATTTGGTCTGTTCGTCTCTCCGTGTGTTTGCGTTGGCCTCGTGGAGGTGGTTGGTTCATCGGGTGTCGGAGTGGATACGGTTACTTTCTCTTTATTTGCTGGGGCTGGCAAGCTTTCTTCGAGAAGCTAAGGCAGGCAAATTTTCATAGTGCGCTGGGGGAGGCAAATGCGCTGAGGCAGGTAGATACGCTGAGGCAGATAGATGCGCTGAGGCAGATAGATGCGCTGAGGCAGGTAGATGCGCTGAGGCAGGTAGATGCGCTGAGGCAGGTAGATGAGCTGAGGCAGGTAGATGCGCTGAGGCAGATAGATATGCTGAGGCAGGTAAATGCACTGAGGCAGGTAGATGCGCTGAGGCAAATAGTAGGATTTCATCGTCTCTATCGTCATCATCAGGGGGATGTTCTTCAGGGCCTTCGTGACGGTCTGGGAAATCATCTTCAGGATTTTCTTCATTTAAGTCGTCATCATCGGGGTCCGATTCTTCATCGGTATCTAGCTGCTCAGGAGGTTCGTTTCCGGCGACTGGGGGCCTGATATCGTCTACGTGTACCAGGTAAGTGTTGTTCCCGCGTCGGACCTCGTATACTTCGTCGGAGACTTTTTTGGTTATTAAATGTGGGCCTGTCCAAGAGGGTAAGAATACATTCGGTTTCTTTCGAAGGGCTTTTACCATTACTTCCTGTCCTTCTTCGAAGGTAACCTCAGGTCTATCATTTGGCGAAGAATACCTCTCTTGATATTCTGCTTGGTTTGCCCTTATTTCTTCTGTTCTTTCTTCCGGGGTTTGTTCTTCTTGCTCGTCCCGTTCCTCTTGATAGGCTGGTATATTTAGTTCGCCCTGCTGGGGTAATTCATATCGTAATTGTTCAGTCTCCGGTGGAATACGAATTTTTTCGTGGAGTTGTCGAAATTCGGGGGTATACCTTGTTTCTTGGTTCCAGTATACAGTTTTCCTTGACGTTTTTCCCATATACATGCACTTCCTTTCATAGTCTAGATGGACACCCTCGTCCTCCAGGAATGGTGTACCAAGAATAAGTTCCTTATTTAAAATTTTAATTACCTCAAACTCGCCCTGAGTTTTGTTACCTTATATGTCTAGATCTAGGACGATATTTCCCAAGGATTCTGTTGTTTGGCCTCCACATGCCATTGCAAACAATTTTCTGTCTTTGATTTGAGGCTCAGTGTCGACGAGTCCTGCCCTGACTATGTTGCTTTCCGCACCTGTGTCAATAACAGCGTTTATTTCCCGTCCATTTGCGAGGATCTTAATATGTGGTAATTGCCTTGATTTTCGTAAATCTTGCATTGATAATAACGGGGCAGTTTCGGTCTGCGTCGCCACGTCTTTTAGCGTTGTCTTTTCTAGGATAGTGGAAATGTTCATAATGTTCTCAGAATCAGTCTGAGTAGCCATATTATTTATCGATTTTTCTTGAAAAATTGCAAAGATATTTAAGACATTGTCGAAATTTGGTGGAGTCGCCGGGTTGGTTATATTATTTGGGCCGGACGCCGAGGAATCGTTATTTAGTTGTTGGATCTGGGACGGGCGCCGGCCCCTTGGGAGTTTTCCTGACGCCTATTGACTTGTTGGTATTGCCCTGTGGTGTACGGATTTTGTGGGCAATTTATTTGCCAGTGCCATTCTCTGCAAAATCGACATGTAGTCGGTGGTCGGCTTTCTTGCGTATTTTCCCCTGATGATGCTGTTCTCTGGTTCGTATTTCTGCTGGTAGTATTGGTTGCCTGTCTTGGTGCCTCGTCACGGTTACTATTATTATTATTATTATTGTTGTTTGGTCGATTTCTCCAATTGTCATTATTGGTGCTTCTCGGAAGATGATACTCTTCTACCTCTGCTGCTACAGTTAGTAACTCCTCGGGGGTATCGAAATCACTGAATCGAATTTGTGCCCTTATCTCGGGGCGTAGTTGCCTATAGATGCAGTGCACCTTCTCTTTAGGCGGTCTGGTTGGGTCTACTCTGTTAAATAAAGCTATTTTCTTAGAGATGAATAATGTAACTGATTCGTTATATCCTTGCATTTTTGTATGCAAAATGTGTTCTTCCTGAGCCCTTTTCGCTATGGTGTCGAAGGTCTGCCTCAGCCTCAATTTGAACGTTTCGTAATCGTGTATTAAATTTGTATATGGCTCATACCATTCCTTTGCATGACCTCTTAATTGTGACGTAATCATTATTAATTTTTCTGTTCGGTCAGTAATATTATGTTTTCGAAAATGTTCTTCCATATTAAATATAAACATATTTGCACTTTCGTGATCCAGCCCTTGGAAAGTGTGCATGGGCGAGTTCCTTATAGTTTGCATAACCTTTTCCATTTTGCTCCCTTCAGGACTTGTAGTAGCGTTTTCAATAGCCTGCTTGATTGCCTCCGCCATGCTCACGAAGATTTGACTTAGTTCGATATTTACATTTGTTTGCTCCCCTCGTTGTGGGGTTGTATGTAAAATCAACTCACCTGATTGTGCAGTATTTGGGTATACGTGTTGTACGGGGTCCTCTTCCCTCCCTGAGGAAGATGGTTGTCCTTCTAGGTGTGGCAGTTTTATTCCCTGTCGTGCCCCTGCCTCTCCTAGCGTTTTCATAACGTTTTCGTAAGATTCCATGTTCTTTTTATTGTAAAAAAATGGACTTGAGAAGTTCTGGCCCTTCGATGGGTCTTCACGTAGTGTTTTTGCCTTACCTTTGAAACCCCTACTCAGTTCAGAGCCCCTCGAGTAAGTCACACTACTCTCCTCTTCTTTCTTTGTTCTTTTCTTCTCGGCCACTTCTCTAAGCCCCACGTTGTACGGGCGCCATGAACACGAACGTGACTTTCGTTTTAGTTAGATTCGCGCACAAGAACACTGCACAATTTAATTTTGAATGAATTTATTTTACTTGGCTCGGCGAAAAAGTAACACCCTGTATCGATTTTACACGAATGATTAAAAGTCAAATTTTCTGAAGTCAAAATAATGATATCTTACTATTCACGTTCTAACAATACATTTGTTTATCACTAAATAGATTTGATGTAATTAATTATGTTGAATATTAACACTTTAGAGTAGAAATTTGCCTTTGGTTGTTGCTGTTTTGTCGCGTGGCTGGATCCCGAACTTACTGACTGATTGGCTCGACTCGACTGAATACGTTGAGCGCGTCTGGGTTTATATAAGATAAATCAAAGCTTCTGGAAGTGTTCGAAAATCGAAGACTCCAGGCGTTCTAGTCGCTCTAGACGTTCGCCGTTCCCGAAAATTCGATCGTAGGGGAGAGCGGCTCGTGTATATTCTCCAGCAGCGAAGACTTGCTTTTCGAATTATTCTAATAATGTAAAAAGTGTTTTTTCTAGCTCGCGGGCTTTACAGAGCGACAGAGGGAAGTTTATTCTTAATTTTGACAATATGAATTACCCGATTTAAGAAAGGTACTTTGACACTACCACCTCACTCCCACTGCAGTTGTGACCTATCGTTTTATGGGTTTTTGGGGTAGACGATTTCCAATATTATATTATTGAAGTTCCCTAAACAATTTTTTCTCATTGTGAGATTTGTATGGAAAATCTGGATGTGGAAGTAGTGATTCCTTGGGCAGCCGTTTTTTACTATGGTATGATAGTATTTGTTTTTGTTTATTTGCATATATGCTGACATTTAAACATGCATCAACTGATCAACTAGTCCTGAGGTTGCCAATAAAATTGGGCCAAATATCGATCATTTTTGGGGTAGTTTTTTGCCTATTCCCATAAACCATACATCACATCCATTTTATTAGAACAGGCCAATTATCATAAGTGGAAACTTAAAATAATAACTTGCCTGTGTATTTTCTCCCAGACTAGGTACGTGAGAAGCAATTTTATTCTTTGTAGTACTTGTTGTAAACATCCACCTAATTTGTTTAATATAACTAATAATTGTTCATCGGTGGGAAAAATTATATTATCCTGGCTGAATTTGTGTCCTTTTTCGGTATTTTTTTCAATATTAAGAGCGCTTCTCATTTTGTACACTTTAGTGTAAAGTAGTTTTGAATAAAAATGGTAAACCTTTCTAATGAAGTCTAATGCCTGCTAGCTCTGAATTGCAGATTATAGTGAGACAATTTTTCACATTTGGTTACCTTTCTTGAAAAAATATATATTAATTTTAAGTTTTATGTCCAATGCATTTTTTTTTAATATAGATTTCATATAATATTGATACTCATTTGATTCTCTAACAGAACATTTTCCAGATTCCTTTTCCTTGTAAATTATAAGGTACGTACATATTTCAGTTCAGATGCTTAAACACTTAAAGTGAGCGATAGTCCTTAAAAAGTTGGTTATTTTAGCAATTAATCGATTTTTGTTTGTTTCAATTATCGCGTGTTATTTATCTGTAGATGTCTTATTTTAAAAGAAAATAAATGACATTAACATTTTCGTTTTCGGGAACATCCGGGCGACATTAACTATTTTCAAAAAAAATCATTCATATTTATATATTGTTATGAATTACACCCCTTTGGAACTGGAAATTGATACGCCTGTGCCTACTAGTTAGTGACTGGAAGCTAGTAGAAAAAAAATAGATTTTTCTGGAGTGTGGTAAGAGAAGATTCTTGATTGTTTCTGGATGGATCTAGAGTCAATTTCGGAGTATATAAGGCGCGATTACCAGCGCGGAAGGGGAATTTGTATTAAAGAGAAGTTTATAAAAGTGAACAAGTTGGAAAGTGAGGTTAAATATTAAGTAAATAAAGTGTGAAGGTTATTTTCAAGTATTGTATAGTCAGTAAATTATTAAATAAAGTGTTAGTGGTGTTTATCTCTTGTTGAAATGATTTAGAACCCACGGATTCATACAGGGTGTTTTCAAAAGAGGTGGAAATACGCAACATTGGTGTCAGACGCGGAATTTTGACAAGAGGATTTACTGGACATTGTTCGAGGATTATTTTCGAACAGGAAAATAGTGTCAAGTGCGTTTTTAGACATTGTAGAACATTTTTGTTGGATATTAGTGGTTAAGTGACGAAGACTCTAAGATAAGACTTTTTTTGTGCCGTTTTAAAGTTTTTCTAGACAGTCCCATTACTGATAGTGACGTAATTATTAAATTTATTTGATTTCAACGTAATTGTATGCCGGTAACGACCAGAAGCATGGAATCTGAAAACCAAATACAGGACTTAGTCGCTCAAATGCAAAAGATGATGATAGACTAAGAAAAGAAACGCCAGGAAGAGAAAGAAGAACAGGAAAGAAAGCGCCAGGAAGAGAAAGAAGAACAGGAAAGAAAGCGCCAGGAAGAGAAAGAGGAACAGGAAAGAAAAGAACAAAAACGTCAAGAAGAATTAATACAAATTTTTGAGGATCACGAACAAAGACGTCAAGAGGAAAAACAAGAAAAGGAGAAACGACGTAAAAAGGACAATGATGAATTAAGGAAGACAATAGAGATGCAACAGAATGCCATGTTTACAGTCGCTGAAGAACTCAAAAATAAGATCGAAGTAAAAATGGACAAGGTCGAGGAGGAAATAAGTGAAGTCAAAGAAAAAGTAGATCGGGTTGAAGGAAAAACAGATAAGGTCGAGGAAAAAGTAAACAAGTTCGAAGAAGAAGTCAAAGGAGAGATTGACCAACAAAATAGAGAAAGGCCAAGTGGAGGTATTAAATGCGGCAGAGCAGGGCATATCAAGCGAGACTGTCGATATCGAAACTCGAGGAAAGTGAATGCTAGAAAGATTGAAGAGACTCAGAATAAACAGATTAGTGGAAGGGCCAAGTGGACGGTTTATGAAATGTTACAGGTGCGGAGAACTAGGACATATCCAGCTAGAATTTCCACGGAGGAGATTGGAGAGAGTGAAGACTGGAGATGCTGTGAAGCTGAGGGGAAAATCAGAGGAAGCTGGTACCAGAGAGACTGTGACAGATAGGGAACGTGGTACCCCGAGAGAAGTAAAAATTTCCCAGCTTCGAAGCATTCAGAGAAGTCTACTACTACCAGACGTGAAAATAAAATGAAACCCTAGAAGGATGCTGATATTTCATCCGGAAGAAGGTGCAAGGAAGATTGCAAGTACTACCACCAGGAGAAACTGCAGGTCACGGGAGCAGTCAACACTGTCAAGGTGGAGGTGCCGGATGACAGGACAGATGAAGCACTCAGACAAGAGCAACTCAACGATGCGGAAATTGGGCCTATATTGAGAGCCAAAGAAAGGGGAACTCGTCCAAAATGGAAGGATGTTTCAGACAAAGCAGTTGGATTGAAGGCTTTGTGGGCATAGTGGGACTCACTTCAGGAAGTGCATAATGGAGCATCCGGTGGACACTTCGGCGTTAACAAGACCCTGAATAAAGTACGTGAACGATTTTACTGGGTAAATAGTCGTCAAGATGTTGAAGCTTGGTGTCGTAATTGTAAAATTTGTGCAGCCAGTAAGGGACCACAGACTAGAAGTAGGGGTGCAATGAAGCAATATAACGTCGGGGCTCCTGTTGAGAGGATTGCGATCGATATAGCCGGACCATTCCCAGTAACCAAGGGCGGTAACAAGTACATACTGATTGCCATGGACTATTTAAGTAAATGGCCTAAAGCCTACGTAATTCCGAACCAGGAAGCGGTTACTGTCGCCAAAGTCTTGGTAGATAACTTGATATGTCGATTTGGTGTACCCCTGGAGCTGCACTCAGATCAAGGGAGAAATTTTGAGTCAGGGGTATTTCAGCAAATCTGCAAGTTATTGGGAATACACAAAACCCGCAATCAGATGGAATGGTGGAGCGACATAATAAGACTATGAAAGAACATCTCTTTGAAGTCGTTCATAAAAATCAACGTGACTGGGATCTCCACATACCGTTTTTCCTCATGGCATATAGAGCTGCTAGCCACGAGACTATAAAACAGACTCTGGCTCGTGTAGTATTTGGACATGAGATCAGACTGCCGTGTGATTTGATGTTTGGAACACCAGGTGGAGAACGGCTTCCTGTGAACAGATATGTAGATGAAGTGAGTGAACGGCTAAGGAATGTCCATGAGTTAGTTAGAGACCAAATCACCATAGCCAGTGACAGAATGAAGGCTCGATATGACCGTAAGGGTAGTTCAGAAGGGTTCAAGGCGGGGGATCTGGTTTGGCTGTACAACCCACAGTGGAAGAAAGGCAGGTCACCGAAACTTCAACCGCCTTGGGATGGACCGTATGCTGTTATTACCTGAATTATTGACGTCGTCTATCGGATTCAACGAAGCAAAAAGTCAAAGTTGAAGATCGTGCATTTAGACAGACTGGCGAAATACATCGATGATTCTGAGTTGCCTGATCGGGACGATCAGGCTTAAGGAAGGGGCAGTGTTATGAATTACACCCATATGGAACTGGAAATTGATACGCCTATACCTACTAGTTAGTGACTGGAAGCTAGTAGAAAAAAATTGACTTTTCTGGAGTGTGGTAAGAGAAGATTCTTTATTGTTTCTGGATGGATCTAGAGAGTCAATTTCAGAGTATATAAGACGCGATTACCAGCGCGGAAGGGGAAGTTTTATTAAGGAGAAGTTTATAAAAGTGAACAAGTTGGAAAATGAGGTTAAATATTAAGTAAACAAAGTGTGAAGGTTATTTTCAAGTATTGTATAGTCAGTAAATTATTAAATAAAGTGTTAGTGGTGTTTATCTCTTGTTGGAATTATTTAGAACCCACGGATCATACAGGGTGTTTCCTAAAGAGGTGAAAATACGCAACAATATATTTGGTGGGTATGGCCTAACAAAATTAAGTCATTCATTTTTTTTTCTTTGCAGATATTCCACATTTTAGAATAACTCTTCCTTAGTTCAAAGAAATAAGTGTATAGTTACTATTACTAAAATATAATGTAATATAATATAATATAATATAATATAATATAATATAATATAATATAATATAATATAATATAATATAATATAATATAATATAATATAATATAATATAATATAATATAATATAATATAATATAATATAATATAATATAATATAATATAATATAATATAATATAATATAATATAATATAATATAATATAATATAATATAATATAATATAATATAATATAATATAATATAATATAATATAATATAATATAATATAATATAATATAATATAATATAATATAATATAATATAATATAATATAATATAATATAATATAATATAAAGCGAAAAAGAAAGTTTTCATTGCGGATAATTATCGATAGAGTAACTCAGCCCGAACGCTGAAGTATTGCGTCATAATTATTTTAAGTGGTCAATAGCAGTGTGCTAAAAATACTGCCCGTTGTATAGAAGTGTGTGTGTGAAAGTGTGTATGTCCACACAATACCTGTAATAGATAGATACATTAACCTTGACCTTGTGGATCAGCTGGGTGTGTGTATGGCCTCAGAATATTAGTAGAAAGCGGAATGTGCCATACACCTACTAGTGTGGCGTGGCCACATAAATCACTTTGGGTTAAAAACGACTGATTCAAGGGGTGTATAGATATCTTCATTGGTCACGACTACACACAACGGTGTTTTGACAAGTCATGACATATATACTTATATATATAACAATGTATAAAACATACTAGGAATAACAGACATTAACATAAGAAACAGAGGTATAAAATATAAAATGTATAAGAGAAAAACAAATATACATTATAAGAGTAAATAAAAAATCACAAAATTAAGCCAGAAAAATCACCCAACAGAAATTCATTGAAATCGTAATAAGCCCTCTCCAATAAAAAATTTTTAATTGCGGTTTTAAACTGTTTATAATTGAGTTCTTGGACAGCATTTGGCAACACGTTAAAGAATTTTATTGCGTAATAACCAGATCCGTTTCTTGTCTTAGATAACCGCAGAAAATCAACAACAATATTGTTTTTATTTCGCGTCGAATATGAGTGAAAACTGTTATGGGTTACGTAGTGGTTGATGTTTTATTTAATGTACAGGAGGCATTGTAGAATATAAGAACAAGGCAGAGCAAGTATTTTTAGACTTCTAAATGTATCTCTACAATCATCTCTGTATGCTAAGCCTGCAATAATTCTAACCGCTCTCCTTTGCATAGAAAAAACTGCGGCAGTATGCGCCGAATGTCCCCATGCCAGGATAGCATAAGTCAGATTAGACTGAATTAGTGCATGATAAGCAATTACTACTGATGCCTGCGGCACACATTTCATTAAATTGCGCAACAAAAAAATATTTCGTGACACATTTTTGCAGATTAGTTCTGTGTGCTTCTCCCATGTTAATTTATTATCTAGAGTAACGCCCAAAAATTTAACATAATGAAGGGAATTGGTATCTGAAGAGTGATGTCTCAAACTAAAAATCATTATTTCGGTCTTATCTTTGTTTAAAATTAACTGGTTACTTACAAACCAATCTTGAACCATAGATAGTGATTGACGAGCTTCATTTATTAGATCACGGAGATCTGTATTAGCATGAGCGAGTGTAGTGTCATCAGCAAAAAGAGTGAACTTCGACGAGGGACTTCTTCTTCTTCTTCTCTACGCGGGGCGCCTAGAGGTCGCCGCACTCAGGCCTTGTGGCCCATTGTGCTACCGCTAAACAAGTTAATGAGCTCCCCCGTACAGACCGGATTCCAGCCCAAAGGCTGAAATCCTTCCCACAGGAAAACTCCTTATTTCCTCCAGCACTGGAAAACCAGTACCGAAGTGTTTGTGTCTCAGGTACATCAGTCCTGGGCAAGAAGTGAGGACGTGGAGGGAAGTTTCCTCCTCGTCCTCGCAGAACCTGCAATCGGGGTGGTCTACCAGCCCCATTGTGTGCAGGTGTTTCCTGAAAGAGTCGTGCCCGGTCAGGAGGCCTGTCACGGCTCTTATTTGCTTTCTGCTTAGACGCAGCATTTGCTTTGTTCTCTAAGGCAAGGGCCCAGAGATTAAGAGCTTCGCTTGCCGGAGTCCTGGATAGGAATCCCAGAGGTCAATGAACTGGAAGCGAGTCCAGTTATCTATTAACCTCTAGGGTAGCCGAGAGCCGGATCCGGGACAAGCAGAGGTCTTCGAGAGCCCCTCCTGGCCAGAGTGTCTTCCCGCTCGTTACCCTCAATGTTGCTGTGTCCAGGCACCCAGAGAAGCTTGACCCAGTTTGATGAGCCAAGTTCATAGAGAGTCTGTTTACAGTTTTGGACCAATTTTGACTTGGTCTGACTCGATGCAAGGGCCTTGAGGGCCAATTGGCTGTCGCTACATATATATATTGCTGTGTATCCACACTGTGGAACACTACCTAAGTATCGTGTTTGAAATCATAAATAAAATTCACAAATTTGTATGTATTTTAGAAAATAACCATAATAGTTTTACTTTAACGGATCATACAGAAGCAGGAATATCTGTGGTTTATATAATTGATTCAAGTTCACTTGTTCTCAGCGATTAGGATGCAGAGAATGAAGCTTGATATTGAATAGAACAAAGTATTTAAATAAACATAAAATGAAGTTAATTTAGTTTAACAAGGTTATTCTAAATAGTATATGATAAAACATGAACTTATAGAGAATCACAATCTCATATAAAATGATTTAGAATGAAATTGGAAAACAAAAAAGTAAATTTTATTAAATCTGACATGCATGTCAAAACTTAGGGCTGAAAATCATAAATTGTGTAGAAACACTGTAAATCTACACAAAATGAATTTTGAATGAAAGACTATTACCAGTATTTGCATTGCAGGGTGATTATTTTAGAAATAATAAGTCCATATATTACAAAACACTGAATGACATTTTAAGTTTTCAGATATTTTCAAATATCATTGCAGAAAGGTGTTTTGTAAATGATATTTCACATCATGCAGAAAGAAAGGACTAATAGTATGATGTTAAATGTTTGTTGGCGTATCAATTTCTTGTTTTAGTTTATAAAATCAGTATTCTGTCAGTAGGAAAAACTGCAGTACGTTTTTAACTACTAGCATTTTGTGTTTATCATTGCTATTCATCTAAATGTATGAATTAGTATTTATTTGAGATTGGAATTGTTAATTGTAGTTATAAGTAGATTTTAAAAAGTATATGTAATATGTCAATATATTTCGAGTAATTACAATTATTCACTTAATCCTGAAAAGTAGAATAAGAAACTTATCAGGAAAATTAAAGAATTAAAAACAGTATTCAATTAAGGTAAAGAACAAACAAAACTGAATAGTTCAAATTTTAAATTAAAATTAAATTTTGAAATAATAGATCAAAATAGGAAAAAACAATTGAAATATTAGAAATTAACCCATTGAAACGACTAAAAATAACAAATCAGTTGATCATACACCGCTGAACAGCGAGCTGCGAAAAATATTCATCCACGAATAAATATTAAATTGAAAATAAAAGAAAAGTGGTGAATAAGTTGAAGGTTACAATCCAGATATATTGATATCAAGAAAAATTTGTAAAGTATATTAAATATAAAAGTGAGTAAACTTAAAAGTATTAAGAAGTAGATTATCCGGAAAGCAGATTTAGAAGAGGGAAGTATTTGTTAATCCAGATAGCAAATTTATATAGTGAAGAAATTTCAAACGTCAATCAAGTGATAGAAATATTTCAAGGAAATCAGTTGAAAATAAATTGGAGGTTATAAACAAACGTCAATCCAGAAAAGAAGAAGAAGAAGAAGCCTTGAGAGGTTTAAAAAGTCAGTCAAGTGACATTATATTTCAAGGATCATAATAACCAGTTGGAGGTTATAATTTAACATTACTCGAGTCGAAAGAAAGACAAGGTAAAGCTTTACAATATCAGAAATCCATGGTACATATTTATTAGGCCATATTTATCATTTTAGTTAAGTTAGATTTTGTTATTTAATTTTGTTAATTACATTCCAAGTTCAAATTTGTTAATAAATTAATACTTTGTTCGTTCAATACTGAGTTTGATTTATTTAGATTGTTATCTTGATCGATGAGCATTTATTGAACCGACTTCGTTGGACCTTGAGTAAGAGTCAGTCTATAGATTGTAGATAGTCATGCTAATGGTGTTCAATAGTTTATAATATTAACAGCTTTTAAAAAACTGTTTGGCGCTCAATAAAATCATTTCAATTTACTTTCAAAAAGTAATTTCGAACGTAGATAAAAATATAAAATAGATATCAGAATATAGAACATTTATGGCTTGTTAACGTGGAGCGATCAGGAAAGCGATTGAATAAATACAACTTGAGAATAGTTTATCATTTCAAGCATACATTTGAAAGATAATAGAACAAATAACTTATTTTGATAGTTTTGACAACAAGGTATTGTCAAATTAAAAACAAATATAATTTATATGAGGTTAAAGTCAGGTAAGACAACCATGAATCAAGAAGAAACTACACCAGGTACATCCACAGTTCCACAAACACAGGTTGGTGACACAAACACACAACCAGACACAAACATGTTCCAGAAACTCATGGAAATGATGGGTGGAATGAAGGTAGACATGAATCAAAATAACCAGAGACTTGAAGAAAACATTAGCAACATGAATACAAAAATGGATAAGAATAACCAAACTTTGGAGGCAAACATAAATACACAAATGGTACAAAATAACCAAACTTTAAAAGAAGACATTAGTCAAAATAACCAGCGACTAGAAGAAAACATGAATCAAAATAACCAGCGACTAGAAGAAAATATTAACAAAAATATGCAAAAGCTGGAAGAAAGCAATATAGAAGTAAGAAATAAAATTGAAAATTTAGAGAGTAAATGGGAGAGAATGGGAGAGACAGTCAACGAAGAAATTGGTATTAAGGTAAACGAGGCAGCAAAAGAAATAAGAGAGGAAGTTGTAACTATGTTTGAAGATGGAATGACTGCAGTAGATAGCAGAATGAAGAAACAGGAGGATAAATACGATATCAAAATAAAAGAACAGGATAGCAAGATAGAACAGAACACGAAGTTGTTGAAGGATACCACACGTACACAATTAACACAATTACCCACACATACTTATACATGCAACAAAACACCATTTTATTTTTACGGAGATAACCGCATACACCCTAAAATTTTCATTTCACGTTTGAAACAACACATGGAAACACAACACGTAAATGCAAACCTAAAAGCAAACATACAAGACATGTTAAAGGGAGAAGCGGAAATCTGGTACTCAGTTATAATGGACAGGTTTGAGACTATAGAGGAATTTGAAGCTCTAGTCTTAAAACAATATTGGAGTGATTACACTCAGTTGAAAATAAGACAAGACCTATTTAATGGTAACTATGTAGAAAATAAAAGTATTTCTAGGGAAAATTATGTACTTAGAAAAGTATACAATATTAGACATCTAGAACCAGAATTCACAGAAAGTGAAATGGTCAGATATTTAGCTAGACATTTTTCAGGGGATATCCAGAATGTCATTATTACGCAAAGAATTGCAAAGTTACATGATTTAATTGATTATTTAAGAGAATTAGATGATTATCATCAGAGTTTTGATAGGAAGTCTAGTCAGAATAGGGAAAATAATAGTAGGTATTATAACAAATGGGGTTATGATCAGAATAAGAATGAGAATGATAGAAGAGAAAGGCAAGGTTATGGTCAATATGATAGGAAGGAAAAGCAGGGTTATGGTCGTCAATATGACAATGATAGAAAGGAACGAGGGGGTTATGAGAAACGTCAATATGACAATGATAGGTATGAAAAGCAGGGTTATGAGAAACGTCAATATGACAATGATAGGAATGAAAAGCAGGGTTATGAGAAACGTCAATATGACAATGATAGAAAGGAACGAGGAGGTTATGGTCAATATAAATATGACAATTATAGGAATGAAAAGCAGGGTTTAGAGAAACGTCATTATGATAATGATTGCAGAGAGAGAGAGGGGGTTATGATAAAAATAATGAGTCATATGCACAAGTGGCTAATATCAATATTCAAAGGGGAAATAGAGTAGATGAAAACACGCACTCTAATATAAATAAAATAGAAACAGCACAAGTAAATGATAGAAATAGAAATCAGGATTTTTAGATAAAGTTGTTTTAAATGTAGGTAAAAATTGTAAAAAAATAGGCGAATATATAGAAAATGATGTTATATTGGGAGACGACATCTTATCAGAAAAAAAGGCAAATATTGTATTAGGAGAAAGAATCCTAAAAGTAGAAGGTGAAAGAATACCTTTCTGTAGTGTTAATGAATTGAATGGCAAAGGTGCCGAAATAGTTAATGAATTAAATGGCAAAGGTGCCGAAATAGTTAATGAATTGAATGGCAAAGGTGCCGAAATAGTTAATGAATTGAATGGCAATGATGCCGAAATAATTAATGTATCAAATGGCATAGAGTCCAATAATGATAATGAATTTTGCGGTGAGCATATAGTGGGAACCACATGTGTTCAAATAAATAATGATAAGAAACCTGAAACCTTTCTGATAAGTCGTTACTCCAAATATGATAGAATTTTTAAAAATTTGTCTCAAAAATACAAAAATTCAATTGATTATGAACCTATAATAGCAAAGGGCTATGCGCAACAATATGAAGTAGGTAATATTTTAAATGAAAACGAAAATGTTTTAAACTATAATAAGGAAGAATCATTACCGGGAAGTTGTCACATGGGGATAAATTATCCATATGATCCAGGATAGATTACTCTTAAGTTATCCAAATGATCCTGAGTAGATCACTTTTAAATTGTAAATAAACTTTGACAGTGTGAATGTCACATCATGTTGTTAAAACTAACAAAATTTTCACATGTCAAAATTCTATTAGTTTAGGGGGTTTTATGCTGTGTATCCACACTGTGGAACACTACCTAAGTATCGTGTTTGAAATCATAAATAAAATTCACAAATTTGTATGTATTTTAGAAAATAACCATAATAGTTTTACTTTAACGGATCATACAGAAGCAGGAATATCTGTGGTTTATATAATTGATTCAAGTTCACTTGTTCTCAGCGATTAGGATGCAGAGAATGAAGCTTGATATTGAATAGAACAAAGTATTTAAATAAACATAAAATGAAGTTAATTTAGTTTAACAAGGTTATTCTAAATAGTATATGATAAAACATGAACTTATAGAGAATCACAATCTCATATAAAATGATTTAGAATGAAATTGGAAAACAAAATAGTAAATTTTATTAAATCTGACATGCATGTCAAAACTTAGGGCTGAAAATCATAAATTGTGTAGAAACACTGTAAATCTACACAAAATGAATTTTGAATGAAAGACTATTACCAGTATTTGCATTGCAGGGTGATTATTTTAGAAATAGTAAGTCCATATATTACAAAACACTGAATGACATTTTAAGTTTTCAGATATTTTCAAATATCATTGCAGAAAGGTGTTTTGTAAATGATATTTCACATCATGCAGAAAGAAAGGACTAATAGTATGATGTTAAATGTTTGTTGGCGTATCAATTTCTTGTTTTAGTTTATAATAACAGTATTCTGTCAGTATGAAAAACTGTAGTACGTTTTTAACTACTAGCATTTTGTGTTTATCATTGCTATTCATCTAAATGTATGAATTAGTATTTATTTGAGATTGGAATTGTTAATTGTAGTTATAAGTAGATTTTAAGAAAGTGTATGTAATATGTCAATATATTTCGAGTAATTACAATTACTCACTTAATCCTGAAAAGTAGAATAAGAAACTTATCAGGAAAATTAAAGAATTAAAAACAGTATTCAATTAAGGTAAAGAACAAACAAAACTGAATAGTTTAAATTTTAAATTAAAATTAAATTTTGAAATATTAGATCAAAATAGAAAAAAACAATTGAAATATTGGAAATTAACCCATTGAAACGACTAAAAATAACAAATCAGTTGATCATACACCGCTGAACAGCGAGCTGCGAAAAATATTCATCCACGAATAAATATTAAATTGAAAATAAAAGAAAAGTGGTGAATAAGTTGAAGGTTACAATCCAGATATACTGATATCAAGAAAAATTTGTAAAGTATATCAAATATAAAAGTGAGTAAACTTTAAAAGTATTAAGAAGTAGATTATCCGGAAAGCAGATTTAGAAGAGGGAAGTATTTGTTAATCCAGTTAGCAAATTTATATGTTGAAGAAATTTCAAACGTCAATCAAGTGATAGAAATATTTCAAGGAAATCTTGAAAATAAATTGGAGGTTAGAAACAAACGTCAATCCAATAAAGAAGAAGAAGAAGAAGCCTTGAGAGGTTAAAAAGTCAGTCAAGTGACATAATATTTCAAGGATTATAATAACCAGTTAGAGGTTATAATTTAACATTACTCGAGTCGAAAGAAAGACAAGGTAAAGCTTTACAATATCAGAAATCCATGGTACATATTTATTTTAAATAAAGGCCATATTTATCATTTTAGTTAAGTTAGATTTTGTTATTTAAATTTGTTAATTACATTCCAAGTTCAAATTTGTTAATAAATTAATACTTTGTTAGTTCAATACTGAGTTTGATTTATTTAGATTGTTATCTTGATCGATGAGCATTTATTGAACCGACTTCGTTGGACCTTGAGTAAGAGTCATTCTATAGATTGTAGATAATCATGCTAATGGTGTTCTATAGTCTATAATATTAACAGCTTTTAAGAAACTGTTTGGCGCCCAGTAAACTCATTTCAATTTACTTTTAAAAAGTAATTTCGAACGTAATAAAAAATAAAATAGATATCAGAATATAGAACAATATATATATATATATATATATATATATATATATATATATATATATATATATATATACATATATATAAAGTACAGGGAAATGGATGGAATCGCGGGAAGATACGCTATTACGTAAAAGAAAAATGGTTTAATGGGTAAGCCCGCAGAAAAAATGATGCAACCGTGGACACGTGTTTCGGACTTATTAGTCCTCATCAGCACGGTATAGCTAAGTTGAAAGGATATGCACAACTTAGGACAACAAAGATAGGAGACACACAAACGGAACCACTGACAGGAAGCCAGTCGCACATTTGTGGCTTCAGCTGGAAGACCCTGGGGATTCAGGGCAACAACCAACGTCGCCACGGAGGCAACTGTAAGGCTACCTGCGTGGACTTTTCCGACCCAGGAATTTACACGACTATTTACGGACTAATAAGTCCGAAACACGTGTCCACGGTTGCATCATTTTTTCTGCGGGCTTACCCATAAAACCATTTTTCTTTTACGTAATAGCGTATCTTCCCGCGATTCCATCCATTTCCCTGTACTTTGTAAATTCCTGGGTCGGAAAAGTCCACGCAGGTAGCCTTACAGTTGCCTCCGTGGCGACGTTGGTTGTTGCCCTGAATCCCCAGGGTCTTCCAGCTGAAGCCACAAATGTGCGACTGGCTTCCTGTCAGTGGTTCCGTTTGTGTGTCTCCTATCTTTGTTGTCCTAAGTTGTGCCTATCCTTTCAACTTAGCTATACCGTGCTGATGAGGACTAATAAGTCCGAAACACGTGTCCACGGTTGCATCATTTTTTCTGCGGGCTTACCCATAAAACCATTTTTCTTTTACGTAATAGCGTATCTTCCCGCGATTCCATCCATTTCCCTGTACTTTGTAAATTCCTGGGTCGGAAAAGTCCACGCAGGTAGCCTTACAGTTGCCTCCGTGGCGACGTTGGTTGTTGCCCTGAATCCCCAGGGTCTTCCAGCTGAAGCCACAAATGTGCGACTGGCTTCCTGTCAGTGGTTCCGTTTGTGTGTCTCCTATCTTTGTTGTCCTAAGTTGTGCCTATCCTTTCAACTTAGCTATACCGTGCTGATGAGGACTAATAAGTCCGAAACACGTGTCCACGGTTGCATCATTTTTTCTGCGGGCTTACCCATAAAACCATTTTTCTTTTATATATATATATTTTTATATATATATATATATATATATATATATATATATATATATATATATATATATATCTATATAATATATATATATATATATATATATATATATATATATATATATATATTGTTATAAAACACACATCGTAGTTTTAATTAAGACGGGAATCTTATCTCAGTATTAAGCAGCAACAAATGTTGAACAAATAGAATAAATATAATTGTGGTTTGTCACAGTAAATATGTGATCTAACACAAATCAGTATTGTAGGCACATACAAAGAGATAAAATTATGTTTAAGCAAGTCAAATATTAAATGTTAAACTGTAACTACGCTAGATGTTAGCACGAGTGCATAATAATATACGTGAATAATGAAACTTTAAACTAATCAAAGAAGCCTGATTCCATATAAAAGACACTTTTATTAACATTGGGAATGTAATTACAAATATTGTTGGTAAATTTAATTTTAATAAGAAACTTACCGTAAGCGAATACATTTTTCTTACATGTAACCTATGATGAAAATCATCAATGTTAGTTTAAGTAGTGTATAAAGAACCTTTGTGTACATAGGGCAATCAAGGACATGAATTAAGCTCATGCCAGACAGATACGCTACTGTAAATCTGAAAATAAAAGGAAATCTATTATTAATTTTTAGAATTATAAATAAAAAAAATAGGAAAATATGAGAATAATAGACACTAAGAAGCTATCCTCATAATAAAAGGTGCGAACAGTGAGTGCAAAGTGGTACATGGAACTTAGAATTTTCAAGTAGCGTAAAGTACTTCCGGAAGAAGTGAACTTTATAAAATTTAACATGAAAGTGCTTTGTAATCAATAAGAACTACATAATTGTTAAAGGTACTCACCTTATGAGTGATTGCCACGTAAAAGCTCCCATGCACATGAACTTATAAAGGGGCCAAGTACCAAAATAATATGAGGTAGTACATGACCTAGCCTATATTTGCTCATATTTAGTCAATTAAAATTGCTCTAGATAAGATTTTCTTCATATTGAAGGAGTACAATCCTTTTATTGTTTGTATAATGTTAGTTTTCATAAGCAAGTTGTATTCGTTAGGTTTACTTAAGGATCCATGCCGGTGAACCAACGGTGCGGGAGTAAAAGATGATTCAGCCACTAAAACACCATGGAAAATAGTCTGTTATATATTTTAGATATAGAAATGTTAGTTTAAGTATATAGTTTGACCTGGTATGCGATGTACATGAATAAAATTAGGTTTAAGATTAAAAATTTGTAAGATTTCATGGTATATGGAAAAATTTTGAAATTCAGAGAAGCCCTATGTATGGCATATCAAATTGTTGGAAATTTAAATTAAAATGTCTTGGTATAAGCAAATTTTATCATTAAATAATAATAAAGCTTAAATTTTAAAATAAAAAAAATCAATAATTAAAAAGTAAAAATCAAGTAGTCAGATATCCTGAGAAACTTCAAATTAGGCCAATAAAAAGCCAAAATTCATTAAGTAGTGTGTTATCAGAGCTCAAAGCGAAAGCATGATAAATTTTCAAAGAAAATATAACCTAAAAAAAAAAAAAAAAAAAGAATATATTAATAATTCAAATATAAAGTTCCTATTTGTACGAGAAAGCTCAATGTTTGAGTCGTATTATAAGGGAAAGTAAACTCTAATAGTGAAATTCAGAATTTTGTTAGTAATAATAAATCATTCTAACCGAAATTAAGACTAAAATAGTCAAATTATAACAAAAGCAAGTCCTGAATTTAAATTTATACATTCACCATGAAGGTAAACAAAAATTGTCATCTAACCTATGAATAGAAATCAAGTTTGTGCATCGAAAAGTGATAATAAGGGAAAGTACCTACCTTATTAATTAAATCCTATGTGCTACGTATTTTAAATAAAGTGTTTCGGCCGTTCAATGTCCAAAAACAAGTTGAAGAATTTGAATGTGAAATTGCTGTAAGGAATGTCAGCTGATTCTGTCAAGTAGAAGGAAGAATCGCGCGCAAGTCTGAACATCGATCGATACGTCTACATCGAACAACGAAAAACCCGAAAGGTAAAAGTACGTACAATATAAATCCTAGGTAAACGAACTTCGATCTTTTGAAAACGGTTTAAATTTAAATTAAATGAAAGGCCATGCTTAGTCATTAATAAAACTTTATTTAATTTTAAGATATTTGTAATTTATGTAATTTATAACATAATATTGCGAAAAGAATCCATACCAAACAAAATTTCGATAAATAAATGTAAGTATTCTGTTACAAAAGGTTTTTTTTTTGGAATCAGTACAGATTTGAGATGTAAAAGAAAGTTTTAAATAACAAAAGCCCAAAATTGAACTCACCTTGACCCTGAAGAGTTCTCCTGCGATACAGACATTAATATCATTACAATTTGGCCCGCAGTGAGGGGTTTTAATATCATAACAAAATGGCGCCATAACGTGGAGGCATTCGCAATAAATTTAGCACTACAACGTAAATTTGAAACTAAAATATGAAATTTTCCTTCATCATAACAATTTAGCGTAGCAACATAGGGCGATCGAGTGCATTTATCCTAAAATTATAATTTCACTTCATATATCTTATTACAAATTGGCACTATGGTATAAATCTTGAAGCAAAAATATAAAATTGTACTCAATAATAAACTTTATTCACAGGATTCATCATAGAATTTGTAGATAGCGGGTACATGGATTTAAGGTCAGGTAAATCAATCATTATGGCTGATCAAGAGCAACAAAGCACCTCAAAACAACAAGACACTACACTTCAGGGGGGTAACGACACGCATAACACAATACAACAAGCTGGGGACACAACAGAAACACCACCAGTAGACACATCCATACTACAACAATTGTTAACCATGATTTCTGATATGAATGAAACAATAAATAATAAATTGGACCAAACAAAACAAGGAATAAATCAAAATATGGATAAGAAATTCGACGAAAATGAAAAGAAAATGGAAAATATCGCTAAGAAATTTGAAAATATGAATAAAAAACTTGAAGAATATAATAACAAAATCGAAGAGTGTAGAAATGAAATGTATGAAAGAATGGGAACAATGGAAAACAGGCTAGAAAAGTTTACAGATGATATTGAAGTAGACATTGAGAAAAAGATGAGAGAAGCGACAAGTGGAATGAGAGAAGAGGTTAAAGAAGAAGTGAGACTAAATGTAGAAAACTTGTTGGTTGTAGGTTTTCAAGAAGTCGATGAAAGAATGACAACACAAGAGAAAAGAATAGCAGATAAAATAAAAGAACAGGATAGACAGATGAAGAAAAATACAGAAATGTTGATGGAAAAGGATAGGCAACAATTTAATTACATGAACACACCCACATGCACAAGATCACAATTTTATTTCTACGGGGACTCTAGAACACACCCGAAAGTTTTTATGACACGCCTTAGGCAAATCATGAGTACACAATACACTGAGACAAATTTAAAACACACCATCCAAAACATGCTCAAAGACGAGGCTTTGATTTGGTATGAAATCATAATTGACAAGTTTCAAACATTAGAGGAATTTGAGTCTTTACTCCTTAAACAATATTGGAGTATTTTATCTCAACAAAAAATAAGATTCAATCTCTTCAATGGGAAATATAATGAACATTTTGGGCTCAGTAGGGAGAGTTATATTTTGAGAAAAATTTATAACATTAGATATTTAGAGCCAAATTTCACGGAAAAAGAAACAGTAACTTATTTATCAAAACACTTCTCTGATGATATACACAGCGTTATCATTACGCAGAGAATTGATACAATAGACCAGCTAGTTGAGTATCTTAGGGAAATCGACGATCATAGGACAGGGTGGAGAAAACCAAGAGACTATATAAATGACACAAAATTTCGAAAATGCAAACTGGGATTCATACAGGGGAAATGATACATACCGATATAACAGGTATGAAAATAGAAATAATAATTTCAATCAAGGAAACCGATATTATAACAATAGTAATGCAAACAGGGGAAATAATTTTAGGAACAATAACGAGCAATGGAATTATAACCGGTATAACGACAATAAAAATATTAATAGAAATAACGAAAACAAAATTTATGAACAAAGAAACAGGTATTTTGATAACGATTCACAGAATAAAAACAATAGGCCTAGTAATAAAAATGTGAGATGGGATGACCAAAGGCAAGATACCCAAAATAAGAGAGATGACAGGACTTATGCGCACATGACAAATACAAACGTACAGAATAGAAATAGGGAAAGGACAGGTAGTTTAGACGACGTGAACAAAATTACGACGACGGCACAAATCAACAGGAGTTCATCCGAACAGGATTTTCGGAACAGGACGTTTTAGTTTCACTCTCCACTTATCAGCACATGCGGGAATTTATAAAAACGGGCGATGAAAACGGAGTAACGAAAAATGATTTAAATCAATTACCTATTTTAAAGCTAAATATTAATAATCAACAATATAATAGTCTGATCGATACCGGATCTCAGGTTAGTCTTATTAATCAAAATTTATACGACAAATATTTTAATGAAAATCATAAAAACGAGTATATAAAAATATCTAAGATAAATTTAGTAAGTGCAGGGGGGAAAAAGTTTGCAGAATGTAATAGAATTTTAAATTGTAGATTTAAAGTGAATGAACATGAATTTAGAGGTAATTTTATTATGATAAATGATATGAAATTTGACATTGTGATTGGGGAAGATATCTTATCGCAACTCAAAGCAAAAATAGATCTTGAAAAGAAGTTTATCGAATTAGAGGGAAAAATGTTTCCTATTTATTGTATGAATAATTTAAAAAATAAAATTAATAAGGGCCAAAGTGCCGAAGCTAATAAACATAAATTTAATAATGGTCAAGAAACCAAAATTAATATTGTTGAAATCGACAAACGGGTCGAAGAGTGTATGTGGAATGATGATAATTCATACGTAGTGAAATATAACGGTAAACTGTCTGTAGAATATTTTAATAAATTGAATGCGGTTATGAGAGAATGCTTGACAGAATGTCGTAGAGAAAAGCAAGAATCTAAAGTTAAAAGTGAATATATTTGCAAAATTTTAAAAGAAAATCGAAAAAGAAATAAGAATAAACTATTAGGATATGTAAAAGGTCATAAAGCAACAATTAATGAAAAATATAAATTAAATAAAATATTCAAAAATAAGGTAATTGAGGATAAAAACTTAAATTTTATAAAGAACACACATAGCATATTCAAAACTAAAATAAATTCTAAAAATAAACGTAATGAAAAACATGTGCAAAGTTTACAAGAAACTAAAATGTCTAGTAAAAGGCTAAACTACAAAAATATGACCATGATCAAAATCAAATTGTCTAACGATAGGGACGACTTAAAATATTTTAGTAATGAAACTAGTAATAATAATAAAAATAAAATAACGGCAAATATAGAAACAAATCTTCCAGATAAACATAAAAGTATAATAAAAGAATTGCTAAATAAGTACATATCATTAGTTAATTACGAAGCTAGAGTAGCAACGGGCTATGTTCATAGGTTGGAAGTTGATGAAACAAAATCTTTTAAATGTAAGACATACCCAATACCATATAAACACAGGGAATTAGTAGCAATTGAGCTACAAAATATGCTTAATGCTGGCATTATTGAATCGGCTAGGACAAGTTACATTAATCCGCTAGTAGTGGTAAGCAAGAGAGACAACACTATCAGGCTATGCTTAGACGCTAAAAATTTAAATCTAATCACAAAGGCACAATATGATTCTCCACAGACGATAGATACCATGTTGGCTAGAGTTGGTAAAAATACAGTATTTTCTAAACTTGATCTCAAAAATTCCTTCTGGCTGATACCATTACATCATGAATCGAGAAAATTTACACGACTATTTACGGACTAATAAGTCCGAAACACGTGTCCACGGTTGCATCATTTTTTCTGCGGGCTTACCCATAAAACCATTTTTCTTTTACGTAATAGCGTATCTTCCCGCGATTCCATCCATTTCCCTGTACTTTGTAAATTCCTGGGTCGGAAAAGTCCACGCAGGTAGCCTTACAGTTGCCTCCGTGGCGACGTTGGTTGTTGCCCTGAATCCCCAGGGTCTTCCAGCTGAAGCCACAAATGTGCGACTGGCTTCCTGTCAGTGGTTCCGTTTGTGTGTCTCCTATCTTTGTTGTCCTAAGTTGTGCCTATCCTTTCAACTTAGCTATACCGTGCTGATGAGGACTAATAAGTCCGAAACACGTGTCCACGGTTGCATCATTTTTTCTGCGGGCTTACCCATAAAACCATTTTTCTTTTACGTAATAGCGTATCTTCCCGCGATTCCATCCATTTCCCTGTACTTTGTAAATTCCTGGGTCGGAAAAGTCCACGCAGGTAGCCTTACAGTTGCCTCCGTGGCGACGTTGGTTGTTGCCCTGAATCCCCAGGGTCTTCCAGCTGAAGCCACAAATGTGCGACTGGCTTCCTGTCAGTGGTTCCGTTTGTGTGTCTCCTATCTTTGTTGTCCTAAGTTGTGCCTATCCTTTCAACTTAGCTATACCGTGCTGATGAGGACTAATAAGTCCGAAACACGTGTCCACGGTTGCATCATTTTTTCTGCGGGCTTACCCATAAAACCATTTTTCTTTTATATATATATATTTTTATATATATATATATATATATATATATATATATATATATATATATATATATATATATATATATAATATATATATATATATATATATATATATATATATATATATATATATTGTTATAAAACACACATCGTAGTTTTAATTAAGACGGGAATCTTATCTCAGTATTAAGCAGCAACAAATGTTGAACAAATAGAATAAATATAATTGTGGTTTGTCACAGTAAATATGTGATCTAACACAAATCAGTATTGTAGGCACATACAAAGAGATAAAATTATGTTTAAGCAAGTCAAATATTAAATGTTAAACTGTAACTACGCTAGATGTTAGCACGAGTGCATAATAATATACGTGAATAATGAAACTTTAAACTAATCAAAGAAGCCTGATTCCATATAAAAGACACTTTTATTAACATTGGGAATGTAATTACAAATATTGTTGGTAAATTTAATTTTAATAAGAAACTTACCGTAAGCGAATACATTTTTCTTACATGTAACCTATGATGAAAATCATCAATGTTAGTTTAAGTAGTGTATAAAGAACCTTTGTGTACATAGGGCAATCAAGGACATGAATTAAGCTCATGCCAGACAGATACGCTACTGTAAATCTGAAAATAAAAGGAAATCTATTATTAATTTTTAGAATTATAAATAAAAAAAATAGGAAAATATGAGAATAATAGACACTAAGAAGCTATCCTCATAATAAAAGGTGCGAACAGTGAGTGCAAAGTGGTACATGGAACTTAGAATTTTCAAGTAGCGTAAAGTACTTCCGGAAGAAGTGAACTTTATAAAATTTAACATGAAAGTGCTTTGTAATCAATAAGAACTACATAATTGTTAAAGGTACTCACCTTATGAGTGATTGCCACGTAAAAGCTCCCATGCACATGAACTTATAAAGGGGCCAAGTACCAAAATAATATGAGGTAGTACATGACCTAGCCTATATTTGCTCATATTTAGTCAATTAAAATTGCTCTAGATAAGATTTTCTTCATATTGAAGGAGTACAATCCTTTTATTGTTTGTATAATGTTAGTTTTCATAAGCAAGTTGTATTCGTTAGGTTTACTTAAGGATCCATGCCGGTGAACCAACGGTGCGGGAGTAAAAGATGATTCAGCCACTAAAACACCATGGAAAATAGTCTGTTATATATTTTAGATATAGAAATGTTAGTTTAAGTATATAGTTTGACCTGGTATGCGATGTACATGAATAAAATTAGGTTTAAGATTAAAAATTTGTAAGATTTCATGGTATATGGAAAAATTTTGAAATTCAGAGAAGCCCTATGTATGGCATATCAAATTGTTGGAAATTTAAATTAAAATGTCTTGGTATAAGCAAATTTTATCATTAAATAATAATAAAGCTTAAATTTTAAAATAAAAAAAATCAATAATTAAAAAGTAAAAATCAAGTAGTCAGATATCCTGAGAAACTTCAAATTAGGCCAATAAAAAGCCAAAATTCATTAAGTAGTGTGTTATCAGAGCTCAAAGCGAAAGCATGATAAATTTTCAAAGAAAATATAACCTAAAAAAAAAAAAAAAAAAAGAATATATTAATAATTCAAATATAAAGTTCCTATTTGTACGAGAAAGCTCAATGTTTGAGTCGTATTATAAGGGAAAGTAAACTCTAATAGTGAAATTCAGAATTTTGTTAGTAATAATAAATCATTCTAACCGAAATTAAGACTAAAATAGTCAAATTATAACAAAAGCAAGTCCTGAATTTAAATTTATACATTCACCATGAAGGTAAACAAAAATTGTCATCTAACCTATGAATAGAAATCAAGTTTGTGCATCGAAAAGTGATAATAAGGGAAAGTACCTACCTTATTAATTAAATCCTATGTGCTACGTATTTTAAATAAAGTGTTTCGGCCGTTCAATGTCCAAAAACAAGTTGAAGAATTTGAATGTGAAATTGCTGTAAGGAATGTCAGCTGATTCTGTCAAGTAGAAGGAAGAATCGCGCGCAAGTCTGAACATCGATCGATACGTCTACATCGAACAACGAAAAACCCGAAAGGTAAAAGTACGTACAATATAAATCCTAGGTAAACGAACTTCGATCTTTTGAAAACGGTTTAAATTTAAATTAAATGAAAGGCCATGCTTAGTCATTAATAAAACTTTATTTAATTTTAAGATATTTGTAATTTATGTAATTTATAACATAATATTGCGAAAAGAATCCATACCAAACAAAATTTCGATAAATAAATGTAAGTATTCTGTTACAAAAGGTTTTTTTTTTGGAATCAGTACAGATTTGAGATGTAAAAGAAAGTTTTAAATAACAAAAGCCCAAAATTGAACTCACCTTGACCCTGAAGAGTTCTCCTGCGATACAGACATTAATATCATTACAATTTGGCCCGCAGTGAGGGGTTTTAATATCATAACAAAATGGCGCCATAACGTGGAGGCATTCGCAATAAATTTAGCACTACAACGTAAATTTGAAACTAAAATATGAAATTTTCCTTCATCATAACAATTTAGCGTAGCAACATAGGGCGATCGAGTGCATTTATCCTAAAATTATAATTTCACTTCATATATCTTATTACAAATTGGCACTATGGTATAAATCTTGAAGCAAAAATATAAAATTGTACTCAATAATAAACTTTATTCACAGGATTCATCATAGAATTTGTAGATAGCGGGTACATGGATTTAAGGTCAGGTAAATCAATCATTATGGCTGATCAAGAGCAACAAAGCACCTCAAAACAACAAGACACTACACTTCAGGGGGGTAACGACACGCATAACACAATACAACAAGCTGGGGACACAACAGAAACACCACCAGTAGACACATCCATACTACAACAATTGTTAACCATGATTTCTGATATGAATGAAACAATAAATAATAAATTGGACCAAACAAAACAAGGAATAAATCAAAATATGGATAAGAAATTCGACGAAAATGAAAAGAAAATGGAAAATATCGCTAAGAAATTTGAAAATATGAATAAAAAACTTGAAGAATATAATAACAAAATCGAAGAGTGTAGAAATGAAATGTATGAAAGAATGGGAACAATGGAAAACAGGCTAGAAAAGTTTACAGATGATATTGAAGTAGACATTGAGAAAAAGATGAGAGAAGCGACAAGTGGAATGAGAGAAGAGGTTAAAGAAGAAGTGAGACTAAATGTAGAAAACTTGTTGGTTGTAGGTTTTCAAGAAGTCGATGAAAGAATGACAACACAAGAGAAAAGAATAGCAGATAAAATAAAAGAACAGGATAGACAGATGAAGAAAAATACAGAAATGTTGATGGAAAAGGATAGGCAACAATTTAATTACATGAACACACCCACATGCACAAGATCACAATTTTATTTCTACGGGGACTCTAGAACACACCCGAAAGTTTTTATGACACGCCTTAGGCAAATCATGAGTACACAATACACTGAGACAAATTTAAAACACACCATCCAAAACATGCTCAAAGACGAGGCTTTGATTTGGTATGAAATCATAATTGACAAGTTTCAAACATTAGAGGAATTTGAGTCTTTACTCCTTAAACAATATTGGAGTATTTTATCTCAACAAAAAATAAGATTCAATCTCTTCAATGGGAAATATAATGAACATTTTGGGCTCAGTAGGGAGAGTTATATTTTGAGAAAAATTTATAACATTAGATATTTAGAGCCAAATTTCACGGAAAAAGAAACAGTAACTTATTTATCAAAACACTTCTCTGATGATATACACAGCGTTATCATTACGCAGAGAATTGATACAATAGACCAGCTAGTTGAGTATCTTAGGGAAATCGACGATCATAGGACAGGGTGGAGAAAACCAAGAGACTATATAAATGACACAAAATTTCGAAAATGCAAACTGGGATTCATACAGGGGAAATGATACATACCGATATAACAGGTATGAAAATAGAAATAATAATTTCAATCAAGGAAACCGATATTATAACAATAGTAATGCAAACAGGGGAAATAATTTTAGGAACAATAACGAGCAATGGAATTATAACCGGTATAACGACAATAAAAATATTAATAGAAATAACGAAAACAAAATTTATGAACAAAGAAACAGGTATTTTGATAACGATTCACAGAATAAAAACAATAGGCCTAGTAATAAAAATGTGAGATGGGATGACCAAAGGCAAGATACCCAAAATAAGAGAGATGACAGGACTTATGCGCACATGACAAATACAAACGTACAGAATAGAAATAGGGAAAGGACAGGTAGTTTAGACGACGTGAACAAAATTACGACGACGGCACAAATCAACAGGAGTTCATCCGAACAGGATTTTCGGAACAGGACGTTTTAGTTTCACTCTCCACTTATCAGCACATGCGGGAATTTATAAAAACGGGCGATGAAAACGGAGTAACGAAAAATGATTTAAATCAATTACCTATTTTAAAGCTAAATATTAATAATCAACAATATAATAGTCTGATCGATACCGGATCTCAGGTTAGTCTTATTAATCAAAAGTTATACGACAAATATTTTAATGAAAATCATAAAAACGAGTATATAAAAATATCTAAGATAAATTTAGTAAGTGCAGGGGGGAAAAAGTTTGCAGAATGTAATAGAATTTTAAATTGTAGATTTAAAGTGAATGAACATGAATTTAGAGGTAATTTTATTATGATAAATGATATGAAATTTGACATTGTGATTGGGGAAGATATCTTATCGCAACTCAAAGCAAAAATAGATCTTGAAAAGAAGTTTATCGAATTAGAGGGAAAAATGTTTCCTATTTATTGTATGAATAATTTAAAAAATAAAATTAATAAGGGCCAAAGTGCCGAAGCTAATAAACATAAATTTAATAATGGTCAAGAAACCAAAATTAATATTGTTGAAATCGACAAACGGGTCGAAGAGTGTATGTGGAATGATGATAATTCATACGTAGTGAAATATAACGGTAAACTGTCTGTAGAATATTTTAATAAATTGAATGCGGTTATGAGAGAATGCTTGACAGAATGTCGTAGAGAAAAGCAAGAATCTAAAGTTAAAAGTGAATATATTTGCAAAATTTTAAAAGAAAATCGAAAAAGAAATAAGAATAAACTATTAGGATATGTAAAAGGTCATAAAGCAACAATTAATGAAAAATATAAATTAAATAAAATATTCAAAAATAAGGTAATTGAGGATAAAAACTTAAATTTTATAAAGAACACACATAGCATATTCAAAACTAAAATAAATTCTAAAAATAAACGTAATGAAAAACATGTGCAAAGTTTACAAGAAACTAAAATGTCTAGTAAAAGGCTAAACTACAAAAATATGACCATGATCAAAATCAAATTGTCTAACGATAGGGACGACTTAAAATATTTTAGTAATGAAACTAGTAATAATAATAAAAATAAAATAACGGCAAATATAGAAACAAATCTTCCAGATAAACATAAAAGTATAATAAAAGAATTGATAAATAAGTACATATCATTAGTTAATTACGAAGCTAGAGTAGCAACGGGCTATGTTCATAGGTTGGAAGTTGATGAAACAAAATCTTTTAAATGTAAGACATACCCAATACCATATAAACACAGGGAATTAGTAGCAATTGAGCTACAAAATATGCTTAATGCTGGCATTATTGAATCGGCTAGGACAAGTTACATTAATCCGCTAGTAGTGGTAAGCAAGAGAGACAACACTATCAGGCTATGCTTAGACGCTAAAAATTTAAATCTAATCACAAAGGCACAATATGATTCTCCACAGACGATAGATACCATGTTGGCTAGAGTTGGTAAAAATACAGTATTTTCTAAACTTGATCTCAAAAATTCCTTCTGGCTGATACCATTACATCATGAATCGAGAAAATTTACAGGTTTCAGTGTCGATGGACATGTATTTCAGTTTAAAGTTGTACCATTTGGCTTGCAAAGCGCGTCATCTGCTTTGGTTCGGGCGATGCAAAATATTCTGGATAGGTACGAGTCTTTCTGTCTCCATTACATTGATGACATTCTGGTGTTTTCTGAAAGTGAGGATAAACATTATGAACATTTGGAAACAGTATTAAGTGCTTTAAATGAGGCAGGTTTAAAATTAAACGTAGATAAGTGTGAGTTCTACAGAGTAAACGTAACATATTTGGGCTATAAGATCACACAACAAGGAATTAGCATAGGACAAGAACGTATAAAAGAAATTAAGGACTATCCACGTCCTAAAAATTTAAAGATGTTAAGGGGATTTTTAGGGGTGTTAAACTATTATAAGAAATTTATCCCAAGGTTGTCAGAACTTGAAGTTCCATTAATTGAATTATTACGAAAGAATACAAAGTGGATATGGGACGAGAGACGAGAGAACGCTTTTACAAAATTGAAAAATAATTTCCATGATAATTTATTACTATACAGCCCTGATTTTACAAAACAATTCATACTTAGAACTGACGCTTCTGATACAATTATCGCCGCGGAGTTAACACAGTTCCAGGGGGTATCGAGACACCTATTTGTTTCATTTCTCGAATTCTAAAACCTTGTGAAACCAGGTATTCTGTAGCAGAACGTGAAATGCTTGCCTGTGTCCATTCGATAAGTAAGCTCAGATTTTTTTTAACTTCTAACCATTTCATATTAGAAACTGACCATTTAGCGTTATGTTTTCTAATGAAAAGTAAATTTGCAAACAATAGAATATACCGATGGTCACTCTTGATACAGGAATACGCATTTACAATCAGACACAGGCCGGGTAAAGACAACATCACGGCAGACGCACTTACACGCAATCGTCTAGTGGACACAGACAGCGCGAACACATACACGGTAGCACTAAATATATTCAATCAAGAAGGAGAACTGTACAACATCGATCAAATATTACAAAGTCAAACACAATTACAAGAATTGCGAAACAGAGTCACACTACAACCAAACAAAGGTTTTTCGATTAAAAATAACATCATTATAAAAACAATAGGGATAGAAGAAAAGTACGTCATCAATACACAACTTGCAACGAAAATTTTAGTAGATTTACATATTCGATATGGCCACATTGGAATTAGAAAAACATGGCTCATTTTTAGGGAAACCTTCTATTGTGAGAAAGATCTAAGTCTCACCAAACAAGTGATGGCAGGGTGTCATCAATGTTGTTTGGGTAAGACAAAGAATCATGTTAACAGAAACACTGTCAATACTATCATTAGCAAAGCACCACTGGAGTTAGTCGCACTAGACTTTGTAAGCAATTTGATCAACAACGAATATGGTTATAAACACATTTTAGTAATTGTGGATATTTTCTCAAAATTTGTTAAATTATACCCAACAGCCAAATGTAACACCAAAACTGTACAAGAAAAGCTAAAACATTATGTCAAAAATATAGGAAAACCAGGCAGAATACTTACAGATAATGCCACTTATTTTAACAATCAGAGATTTAAAAATTTCATAGCAAAACAAGGTAGTAGACTGATATTTACCACTATTAGGCGACCACAAGCCAACCCGTCAGAACGTTATATACAAGAAGTGATCAAGTTTCTTAGACTGTTAGTGCAAGACAACCATACTACATGGCCTTCAGCAATTGTAGATGTGGAAAAATTCATTAATAATGTTCCTAATGTAGTGACACAAATGTCACCGATTATGCTAATGTTCGGTCGAATGCCTGTTAGACCATGGACTAACAATAACATGACAAACATACAACAGATTCATCAACTAGCGAAAACTAGATTAGAGAAGGCTGCAAAAAGATATTTAGTAAGGGCTAATAGGAAAATAAAAATAAAAACTAAGTTTGTAGTAGGGGATTTAGTCATTGTCAAACGTTTAAAAGTTTCAAATAGAAAGCAAAACATATGTGCGAAGTTATTATTGCCATTTGAAGGACCTTATGTCATAGTGAGAGTATTAAATGATAACACATACGAGTTAATGCACTTAGATACTGAGAAAATCAGGGGAAACTTCCACATAGAGCTATTACACCCATACATACCAGAATAAAAACATGTAACAGATATCTGCAAAATTGATGATGTGAATTTTATAACTTTTGTTTCAAAATATCAAATTTTATCCGAGATGTCAAAAATTTTATATTTAGGGGGGGTATTTGTTATAAAACACACATCGTAGTTTTAATTAAGACGGGAATCTTATCTCAGTATTAAGCAGCAACAAATGTTGAACAAATAGAATAAATATAATTGTGGTTTGTCACAGTAAATATGTGATCTAACACAAATCAGTATTGTAGGCACATACAAAGAGATAAAATTATGTTTAAGCAAGTCAAATATTAAATGTTAAACTGTAACTACGCTAGATGTTAGCACGAGTGCATAATAATATACGTGAATAATGAAACTTTAAACTAATCAAAGAAGCCTGATTCCATATAAAAGACACTTTTATTAACATTGGGAATGTAATTACAAATATTGTTGGTAAATTTAATTTTAATAAGAAACTTACCGTAAGCGAATACATTTTTCTTACATGTAACCTATGATGAAAATCATCAATGTTAGTTTAAGTAGTGTATAAAGAACCTTTGTGTACATAGGGCAATCAAGGACATGAATTAAGCTCATGCCAGACAGATACGCTACTGTAAATCTGAAAATAAAAGGAAATCTATTATTAATTTTTAGAATTATAAATAAAAAAAATAGGAAAATATGAGAATAATAGACACTAAGAAGCTATCCTCATAATAAAAGGTGCGAACAGTGAGTGCAAAGTGGTACATGGAACTTAGAATTTTCAAGTAGCGTAAAGTACTTCCGGAAGAAGTGAACTTTATAAAATTTAACATGAAAGTGCTTTGTAATCAATAAGAACTACATAATTGTTAAAGGTACTCACCTTATGAGTGATTGCCACGTAAAAGCTCCCATGCACATGAACTTATAAAGGGGCCAAGTACCAAAATAATATGAGGTAGTACATGACCTAGCCTATATTTGCTCATATTTAGTCAATTAAAATTGCTCCAGATAAGATTTTCTTCATATTGAAGGAGTACAATCCTTTTATTGTTTGTATAATGTTAGTTTTCATAAGCAAGTTGTATTCGTTAGGTTTACTTAAGGATCCATGCCGGTGAACCAACGGTGCGGGAGTAAAAGATGATTCAGCCACTAAAACACCATGGAAAATAGTCTGTTATATATTTTAGATATAGAAATGTTAGTTTAAGTATATAGTTTGACCTGGTATGCGATGTACATGAATAAAATTAGGTTTAAGATTAAAAATTTGTAAGATTTCATGGTATATGGAAAAATTTTGAAATTCAGAGAAGCCCTATGTATGGCATATCAAATTGTTGGAAATTTAAATTAAAATGTCTTGGTATAAGCAAATTTTATCATTAAATAATAATAAAGCTTAAATTTTAAAATAAAAAAAATCAATAATTAAAAAGTAAAAATCAAGTAGTCAGATATCCTGAGAAACTTCAAATTAGGCCAATAAAAAGCCAAAATTCATTAAGTAGTGTGTTATCAGAGCTCAAAGCGAAAGCATGATAAATTTTCAAAGAAAATATAACCTAAAAAAAAAAAAAAAAAAAGAATATATTAATAATTCAAATATAAAGTTCCTATTTGTACGAGAAAGCTCAATGTTTGAGTCGTATTATAAGGGAAAGTAAACTCTAATAGTGAAATTCAGAATTTTGTTAGTAATAATAAATCATTCTAACCGAAATTAAGACTAAAATAGTCAAATTATAACAAAAGCAAGTCCTGAATTTAAATTTATACATTCACCATGAAGGTAAACAAAAATTGTCATCTAACCTATGAATAGAAATCAAGTTTGTGCATCGAAAAGTGATAATAAGGGAAAGTACCTACCTTATTAATTAAATCCTATGTGCTACGTATTTTAAATAAAGTGTTTCGGCCGTTCAATGTCCAAAAACAAGTTGAAGAATTTGAATGTGAAATTGCTGTAAGGAATGTCAGCTGATTCTGTCAAGTAGAAGGAAGAATCGCGCGCAAGTCTGAACATCGATCGATACGTCTACATCGAACAACGAAAAACCCGAAAGGTAAAAGTACGTACAATATAAATCCTAGGTAAACGAACTTCGATCTTTTGAAAACGGTTTAAATTTAAATTAAATGAAAGGCCATGCTTAGTCATTAATAAAACTTTATTTAATTTTAAGATATTTGTAATTTATGTAATTTATAACATAATATTGCGAAAAGAATCCATACCAAACAAAATTTCGATAAATAAATGTAAGTATTCTGTTACAAAAGGTTTTTTTTTTGGAATCAGTACAGATTTGAGATGTAAAAGAAAGTTTTAAATAACAAAAGCCCAAAATTGAACTCACCTTGACCCTGAAGAGTTCTCCTGCGATACAGACATTAATATCATTACAATTTGGCCCGCAGTGAGGGGTTTTAATATCATAACAATATATATATATTGATACTAGTTAAGTTGTCACCTCCGTCATATAGAAGAGGCGTCCCCATATCCGAGTCATTCCATTTATTTACCGCTATTAATTTGATCTATATATGCTGAGGGGAATCTCCAGAATCCAGATTTCAAGAGAGGGGAAATGATTTCTTATTTTTTGTTTGCTCATTTTTGTAGGATACTGAAGATACGTTCCCACATCCTAAATATATATATGTGAAGATACTGATAGTTCGTTATTACATCTAACAACGTTGCCATATCTCTGGAAATAGGAACGTCCTGTCATTATCCACAGTGATAAAATGTACATATGTATCGTTGAATCAATATGCTCTATTGTAAATTTTAAGAAAGTAATGTTTTGACTATGACGTGTCCCCATGGGTTTTAAGTTCATGATATTTTGTAAGAACAATACTTTTGTCTACGTACCAATGAATAAATGAATACGATAATAATGTGCACATTTTGAGAGAGGATGTCACCGTTGATATTAATTAAATTATAGCAATAGGTAATACTTATTATTGCAAGCTTACAAGCTTGCAATAATATTATCTATTGCGCTTGATAACTAAATTAATATTTGATATATACCAATTCTTTTTTACCTCCCTCGCATACCGAAGGGAAGTACTGTATTCGAGAAAAAATCACCCTCCGAGACTTTTTCGGATTTTGACGTTTCAGAACACGTAGATTACGAAAATATAGGTTTTTCAATTCCGTCAGTCTGTCTGTCTGTCTGTTGGTGCATTAACTAAAAAACTGCTTGACGGAGAGTAGTGGTAGGTAAATGACGCTCTACTGTCAGCGAAGAAATGGTTAAAATTTCACTTCAAAATATACAGGGTGGACCGACTAAAGGAAGCAAATAATGAAACAAAATTGGTTTTGCTGAAATTTAAAATTTCCACGTTTCATGACAAACTAAATCTATTTCAGAAAATAATATTTTGAAAATTTTTTTCACCAACACTTGAAAACATTTTTACCACTAAAATGAAAAAAAAATTTCTTTCAAATTTAAAATTTCCAACATTTTTTTAAATTAAAAAAAAAAAAAATTTACCAACATTTTTGAAAATTTTTTTACCACTAAAATAGAGGGAAATTTGTTTTTCTTTTTTTCGAGATTTAAAATTTTCACGTTTCATAGCGTTCTAAACCTATTTAAGAAAAAAATCTTTCACAATTTTTGAATAAATTTTACTACAAAAATAGATGGCAAATTTTTTTTCTTTGTTCAAATTTAAAATTTCCACGTTTCCATGGCATTCTAAACCTATTTCAACAAAAACAAATTTAAAAATATTTTTGAAAAATGTTTTAATCTACTCACTACTATAGAATAGATGAAAAATTTGTTTTTGCTCAAAATTAAAATTTCCACGTTTCATGACATTCCAAACCTATTTTGCCATCTTGGAAAAATATTTTACCACCAAAATAGATGGAAAAAAAATTCTTTTTGCACAAATTTAAAATTTCCACGTTTCATGACATTCTAAACATATTTCAGAAGCAAAAAAATTTGAAAAATTTTAAAAAAAATTTTAATCACCACTATACGTGCACTCCACGTCAATGAGGAATTGAAAATGTGACAGATGGCAATAATATTTGGAATGTGCACCTGTTAAACTTTTATTGAAAAATGTACAGGGTAGTCGTCGCAAGAAATAATTCAGTCATGGTGGACATTTGTAAAGGTATTTACTCAATCTTTCCATATTTGGCACCTGTCATTTAGTATTGAACTTTTATTGTTGGATGAGCAATCTGTATATTTTTTTACCAAAATTTATCAGGTTTTCTTTGTAATAATAGTGATAACTATATTCCGATTGTTATTTTCAATGTCATTTCGGAATTATTAATTTTTTAGAGTGACCGAGATGCACAAATAAGGAGGGAAGTTTTGTGCAAACACCTTTACCGATTTTTTTGAAAATGCTTTAGTTTTATATAATTAATTATTTTATCAAAAAAAATTAAATACATTGATAAATAAGTGAATAAATATGAGGTTACGTTTTTGAGAATAATTGCAAAATAAAAAAAAATTATACAAAAATTTCATGGTACAAAAAACGGCGTGCTTTATCGGTATCTAAAATATTACTTACATAGTAGGCATATTTTTCAAGATATGTATTTAAAACTGGCATGGTCAAAGTTTCCTTAAAAAGTAGGGCATTTTTCAATATACCTTAGCAGAACTTCAAAACTGTTCAAAGTACATTATTCAAATCGACGAATGAGTTAGAATAGACATAATACACACATAATTTTTTTCGCTCCTCCATTTCTGAGATATTCGCAGTAAAAGTGAGGGATCAATACATTTGAATCGTATTAGTCTTTTTCTGATTAAGATAAAAAAACAAAGGTACAACTCTTCTCTCATTTTTACTTGACTTTTGGTAAGACATCAAATTAAATTACATTTGCCTTATTTATTGTTTAACAACTGATTTTAAAGCAAAATGCTTAAATACGAAATAAATGTATTTTATTTTTCAAATACATTACCACCATTTTCAAGTATATTACCAACAGGTACCAGCTCATGAGCTGATGTAGTACATACACTCAATGACATATTTGTGACAAATGGAACTACAATTTAGAAATCGTGTTCTTTAAATAAATAAAATGATAACAGAAACACAGGGTCTGGTTACACATAATTCATTTATTGTCAATTACATTTTCTTCACTCTAGGCTCTTGACTATATAACTAAATATAGAACTAATTCGTTGAAGATATTTTATTGCTTCATATGTTCAATTGTACACAAAAAATGATAAATCCATAAAGTGCTATTAAACTTAGGCTTAAATTTTTGAGAACGAAGTAATTTGTGTACTTTGTAGTTTTTTTAACTATCACTCAAAAGCTATACATTTTTAGTATATACACATAATTCGGTTCTTTGTAGACAATCAAATTTCCTAAGTCAACAATTTTTTTAAACAAAATAAGTCAAAAAAACTATTTAAAAATCGAAAATTTTCGATTCTTTCTTTTTCTTTTAATGTTTGTGTATAACTTTTCTCTGAGTGGATTTAGGTATAGGCATTCGTTCACAAAAAGGAAAGCTGACGTAATTCCGTTAAAATGGTGATAAAGATTGATTGAGATACAGTCGTTCAGTTACCTACTTTTTTACGATTTTACCACTTTTTACCTTTATACCATGTTATTTTTAATTTTTACATACAGGAAACTTAAAAGAAGCATGGAAACTGAAAAGAAGCATTTCGCAAACACCTGTACACCCCAGTCGATGATGACAGATGGAAACTTAATAGATGCATGGAAACTTAAAAAAAGCATCTCACAAACACCTACAGCTCCCATCCTGTATTCCCACCCCATGCGGCACTCGCTGCTGACAACAAGCATATCCACTGTCCAACCAGGCGTATGCAGCCGGTTCGGCGGTATATAAAACATTCGAGATTTGGTTCTGACACGTGGTATGGCCGTCCATTGGGCGTGTTCGACGGACGACCAAGCTGCGTGTTGGAACGAACTTCCATGGATGCCCGGAATCGGCAGCAATGCCCATCTTACGCTGACAAATCAATCAATCAATCAATCAATCAATACAAAAATATTTTTGGCTTATCAATGATAATGATAAAGGTATTTGTCTAAAATTTTGATATTTATAATATGATCTTAGACATAAAAAAACTTTAATGTTGTACCTACTAATTTAGAGTAAAGTTTAACTCTAAATTCGACTGTCATCCACAAATACTGCTAGACAAGCCAAGAGAAAGATACATTCCATCTCCCTCAGTATTATTTGTAAAGACTTATCTCCACTATCAAAACGTATTTACGAAACAGATGGTTAAAACCTCTGATTTAAATAAATTTAAAAACTTATTTATACAACTTAATATTTTATAAATAAATATGTATACACATGTCAAAAATAAATTTTATCATTCTTTTTCATATTAATGATAATCTAAACATCAAAATTTTCAAAAAATACTTTTACTTTAAGAACTTGTTAATTACATAATGTGAATTAATAAATAATATATTCGAATAAATAATAAACAACTAATAGATATGTAATTTTCAAAAAATATATCTTTAAAACAAATATAAATTAGTACATTTGCTCCGAAGGCAGCCGATCAAATTGTGTAGTTTTTCAAAAATCTACGTCTGCGTCGGGACTAGTACCTATTGAATAACAGTTGATGTTTATTGTCATCGGCGTCGGCGTCGCGAACAAGTTATGACTTGTCTAGCGCGCTGTGCTCATGTTTTAGTCTTCTGCCGAAACAGAAGTCATTTGAGCACAAAAAATAGTCTTCTGCCGAAGCAGAAGTCATTTGAGCACAAAAAAAGTCTATATAAGAAAACACTTTTTCTCAGCGAGCAAGTAGTGATCGATCCTTCAAGTAGTAATGTTCCAGCCTTCAGCAACTAATAGTCTTCTGCCGAAACAGAAGTCATTTGAGCACAGAAGCCAACGCCAATGCTGATGGGGTTATCCCTTCCTCTTGTGTTGTAACCAGACAGTGTGTTTTAATTGAGTTTTATTGTGTTGAGTGTCAAGTGGCAATGCATACCCGGAGTGGCAAGGCAGTAGGCACTGGGGTCGAGAGCGACGTCTCCACGTCGGCCCCCCCTCACTGCACGACGCCCCTCACAGCATCTGACCACGAAGTGCTCCGCCAACACGACGCCCTGACAAGGGGTACGGGGGTCACGCCCGACGTCTCCACGACGGTGGCCCCACACTGCACAGCAAGCAACACAGCAACCCGGCTCGGCGAGGTAAGCATGTCCTCTGATTTCTCCACAGGCACAAGTGCTACGCATGGCGTCGCGACGACGGCGCCCCACTACTGTGCGTCGCCGGGCTCAGCGCCTAGGCCTAGCAAGGCAGGACTCGCCACCAACATAGGACACGACACTGGGGTCACGCACGACGTCATCACGACGGTGCCCCTTCGCTGCATGGCACGCAGCGCAGCCACCTGGCACGAAGCCCAGGCGACAAATATGGAATGGAGTAGCAACGATTCTCAGGCGATGCCCCTCTACTGCATGGAGCGCAACGCAGCATCGTGGCATGGAAACTCGGCGATGGAACAGAGATTGGGTGGTGATGATGAGATGGTGATGCCCCCTCGCTGTATGGTGGACCCAACAGCATCCCGGGCCAACGACGATTCCTCGACGCTGGGAGATCGCCGCTTCGCTGGATTCGCTTCCACACATGGGGAAGCCTCCCACTCTGGCTCAGGGCTGCCCAGCGGTCAGTACACCATTGCTGCCACACCCGACTGGCCCCAACTCTTCAGCGACGCCTCGCTGACACCGCGCCGCCAGCTGGCCACCCCTCACTGCATGGTACCACCAACAGCAACCAGCCCAAGTCCAAGCACGCCGCCCAACGCACAGTACTTCGTCACGCCTACCTCGTCGGCCGGCGCCTACCACGTCACCCCGCCGTACCAGACGGCAAGACCTAGTGCTACGCCCCAAAGACAAATAGTGCTCCAAAACCAAACGACTGGAACGATCCCAGTCCCCTCTGCCGCCATAACGGACCAACCCCAACCGAGCTTGGGACTACCCAGCTATGAACAATTAGCGCAACTCCTGGCTCTGACCACTTCAAACCTAGCCTCCATTACCCGGCAGCAAGAAAATTGCCGGCCACCCATTACTGCACGTAACGAATCACAGCCGTACGCCACGGAAAAGGCTTACTTACGTGGACATGGCGACCAACAGCGTGGGGCCAGATCTTTCCGGAGGGAAGAGGATCCACGACGACCCGACTACACAGATTCTGGGGAAATGGACCCCCAGTGGCGCCCAACACAAAACCTAGCAGAGAGCATGACAAGACTAATGGAGGGAAGCGTTCAAGCCGCAATACACGCAATACAAGGTCATCACAGGATGCCCACAAGAAGAACGAGAGCGCTGCCCACTTACTCAGGCCTGGAATGGGAGGATCCAGTCAACTTCCTGGATGAGCTCGAGGAGGCGATGCTCCATGAAGACATCCACGGCCGAGATAAAGTGAGAGTAGCCATTGAACAGCTCGAGGGTCAAGCCAGACGCACCCTGGAGATGTGGAAGTCCCACAACATCACATACGAGTTCTTAAAGGAAAAGCTCCTGCGGCAGTTCAACGACACTGCCACCCTGGGGAAGCTACGCTCCAGGTTACACGGTGAGAGACAAAAAGACGACGAACCCGCCGCCGTCTTTATACAACGCAAAATTGGACTCTGGCTGAGAGTAGAACGGTATACGCCGGAAGAAGAGATGGTTATGGAGGTGCGCGAGCTCCTGCGACCGGAACTAAGATTCGCAACTAGAAATGTCCCAGTGGCCACGATGGAAAGCTTGAGCCGAGTGGCTGAAAACGCCGAGGGTGACTACAGGGAATTTCAGAGGCAACTCCGACCGCTGCCGAGGCCAGCCACCATCCCGCCTGCAAGTAATAATACCAATAGTCTGCCAAAGTGCCGCAAGTGCCCGGGATTTCACTATCACCGAGACTGCCCCACCAACCAAACTCAGTCAGAGCCCCAGCAAGGCAACTCCAATTTCCGCGGACATGACTCCAACCAGCGAGCCAATCCCAATTTCCGTGGACACGACTCCAACCAACAGGGAAATCCTAACTTCCGCCAACAAAATGTCCAGACAGGGGGTAACAACTTCCGAGGGCATGGCACCAACTTAAACAACCCTAGCCAACAGGCAGGTCCAACTAATAACCCAGGCCCAGGACAGACATCCACGGCACAACCACAACGAAGTCAGTCAACCACACGGCAAGAACCCCGTAATGCACCGCCATCGGGAAACTCCCAATGGGTCGGGCAGAACTAGGGCGCCCGGCCCCACCGCTGGAAATTAACAGCCTAGAATTGCCAACCAAGACAGAGGACGCAGTGCTGCAACTACAAGCCCAGCAACAAGCCGCAACCTTGGTGTCTCCACCACCGACTAAGGAGAATGAGATTGACGAAGCTACAGCCACGCAGGAGCAGGACACGTATCAACCACGCCCGTTGACACCACGGCAACAAAGCAACAGAGCCGCCGCCTTTGCTTTCCTTTGCCCGGGCCGCCTGGACAGGCGGTCACCAGTCAACACCGTGACGCAAGATGCTACCTCCCTCGGCCCAGATCAGTCAACTACGCTCATTCCTCAGCCTCAGCCAGGTGAACAGGAACCCAAGGAAGTAGCGAGTATGGACGCCTTCCCGGAACAGCAGGACGCTGGACTTTCCCGGAAGGATAAAAGGTCAGTATTGCCAACCACTGCCCCACTAATAGCCTCTGTATTTTTGGACAAGGTATTCCCGCCAATTCATACCCGAGATGTCAGCACGAAGCCATCTCCCCCGAGGTCACCTCCACTCGGCCTGCCAGGCCCCGAGCCGCCTCCCAGGATTCAGTCCGGCCAGACTGACCTGCTCAGACAACCTCTGCAACAGACCACCGACATCGATGATGACGATACCGATGATGACGATACCGATGATGACGATACCGATGATGACGATCCCGAAAATGACGATCCCGAAGATGACGATACCGAAGATGACGATACCGAAGATGACGGTACCGAAGACGAGGATGACGATCCCGAGGATCCAGGTCATCCAGCCCCGCCAGAACCAGCAGCACCTGCTGTCACAGGACACCAGCCCGCTGCCCCAGAGCCAGCAGCACCCGCTGCCCAACAGCCAACCACGCCTACTGTCACAGGACCAGTAGCGCCCGTTGTCCAGAAGCCAGTCACGCCTACTATCACAGGATCAGTAGTGCCCGCTGCCCAACAGCCAACCACGCCTACTGTCACAGGACCAGTAGCGCCCGTTGCCCAGAAGCCAGTCACGCCTACTATCACAGGATCAGTAGTGCCCGCTGCCCCAAAGCCAGATGCCAACGCACAAGTCTACATCCGTGGACCTGGTACCTACTTCCGTGGACATGGCGACTATCTACGTGGACATAGCACCACAGCCGCCGCTAAACCAAAATTACCAGCCCGCCGACTGCCCCCAGTCGTGCCTGGCCCATCCACCTCAGCCAAGAGGAAACAAACAAACAAGAAGGAGAAGTCCCCGGCGCTGTCAGCCGCACCGCCGCCGCCAGCAGACCCTGGGCCTTCTACGTCAAGACAAGAGCAGCCGCTCTATACGACACCAATACTGTTCCCGATGCCGTTCTGGGCGAAGGCCGTGACCACGCCTGGCCACGACCGACAGCAGCCATCCGCCAGCCAGATGCCTGTCCCAGTCCGGACACGAGTATTCGTCAACTCGAACGCCAGCCCGAGCTCAGCCGGCTCTGGCGCACCGCTCCAGGATCCCGCTACCTTAGCACGTAGCACAGCAGGACCTAGCAGCCCCCACGAGGCGCTCCAGTATCTCACTGCCTTAGCCCGCAGTACAGCAGGACGTTGCAGCCTCAATAAATCGCTCCAGTCTCCCGTTGCCTTAGCAAGCAACACAGCAGGACGTTGCAGCCTCACAGGTTCGCTCCAGAATCCCGTTGCCTTAGCGAGCAACACAGCAGGACTTAGCAGCCCCCAATTCACAACAGGATCAGGCAGCCCCGGGCGTCGCGGAGACGACGTCCAGAAAAAACGAAACGTGCGATAATATACCATTGTAAATAATTCAACGCCACAGGGCGAAAACTTTGTTCAAACTAGAATACATTTATGATTTGTCACATAAAATACTTTAATTTTAAATATCTTGTTTTACCTAAAATATCTTAATGGACCTATTATTAGTTACTTATATATAATATCTTACCACACTTAATCTTAGTCTATATATGTTAAAATATCTTAGTTGTTGAAATATCTTAACACTTACTCTTAGTTTATAGTTTTGAAAATATTGTATCCACTCACTCTTACATTATATAATTGAAATTATTGAACTGAAACAGAACCTGTATGCCTTTATTAATGTTCAATAAAGTCACAAAAAAGGGGGGTGGTGTCATCGGCGTCGGCGTCGCGAACAAGTTATGACTTGTCTAGCGCGCTGTGCTCATGTTTTAGTCTTCTGCCGAAACAGAAGTCATTTGAGCACAAAAAATAGTCTTCTGCCGAAGCAGAAGTCATTTGAGCACAAAAAAAGTCTATATAAGAAAACACTTTTTCTCAGCGAGCAAGTAGTGATCGATCCTTCAAGTAGTAATGTTCCAGCCTTCAGCAACTAATAGTCTTCTGCCGAAACAGAAGTCATTTGAGCACAGAAGCCAACGCCAATGCTGATGGGGTTATCCCTTCCTCTTGTGTTGTAACCAGACAGTGTGTTTTAATTGAGTTTTATTGTGTTGAGTGTCAAGTGGCAATGCATACCCGGAGTGGCAAGGCAGTAGGCACTGGGGTCGAGAGCGACGTCTCCACGTCGGCCCCCCCTCACTGCACGACGCCCCTCACAGCATCTGACCACGAAGTGCTCCGCCAACACGACGCCCTGACAAGGGGTACGGGGGTCACGCCCGACGTCTCCACGACGGTGGCCCCACACTGCACAGCAAGCAACACAGCAACCCGGCTCGGCGAGGTAAGCATGTCCTCTGATTTCTCCACAGGCACAAGTGCTACGCATGGCGTCGCGACGACGGCGCCCCACTACTGTGCGTCGCCGGGCTCAGCGCCTAGGCCTAGCAAGGCAGGACTCGCCACCAACATAGGACACGACACTGGGGTCACGCACGACGTCATCACGACGGTGCCCCTTCGCTGCATGGCACGCAGCGCAGCCACCTGGCACGAAGCCCAGGCAACAAATATGGAATGGAGTAGCAACGATTCTCAGGCGATGCCCCTCTACTGCATGGAGCGCAACGCAGCATCGTGGCATGGAAACTCGGCGATGGAACAGAGATTGGGTGGTGATGATGAGATGGTGATGCCCCCTCGCTGTATGGTGGACCCAACAGCATCCCGGGCCAACGACGATTCCTCGACGCTGGGAGATCGCCGCTTCGCTGGATTCGCTTCCACACATGGGGAAGCCTCCCACTCTGGCTCAGGGCTGCCCAGCGGTCAGTACACCATTGCTGCCACACCCGACTGGCCCCAACTCTTCAGCGACGCCTCGCTGACACCGCGCCGCCAGCTGGCCACCCCTCACTGCATGGTACCACCAACAGCAACCAGCCCAAGTCCAAGCACGCCGCCCAACGCACAGTACTTCGTCACGCCTACCTCGTCGGCCGGCGCCTACCACGTCACCCCGCCGTACCAGACGGCAAGACCTAGTGCTACGCCCCAAAGACAAATAGTGCTCCAAAACCAAACGACTGGAACGATCCCAGTCCCCTCTGCCGCCATAACGGACCAACCCCAACCGAGCTTGGGACTACCCAGCTATGAACAATTAGCGCAACTCCTGGCTCTGACCACTTCAAACCTAGCCTCCATTACCCGGCAGCAAGAAAATTGCCGGCCACCCATTACTGCACGTAACGAATCACAGCCGTACGCCACGGAAAAGGCTTACTTACGTGGACATTATATTACTTTCAACCTTTACGGGTTGTAAAACTGTAAACGACTTGTCACCAACAGTTTACTTCATTCTCATCTTTTAATTGTTGCGGCTCTAGTACTGACAAATTGCCAAAATCACTATTGTTTAACCAATCCTAAAACATATCTTTTAGCTATTGCCTTCTCTTTATTTTTATTGTTTACCTTAATTCTGTCCACATTCTTTCCCTCTTGATAGTTTGAATTGGGTTTCGCTGTATTAGCAGGCTTTTTACTTGCGTTGTCAATAATTGTTCTTGCTGCAAAACTTTTTTTAGGAATATTTACCTCAATATTTGTTTTCATACACATTATTATTGTTAGAAATATTAAAACGCAATGTGTATATAAAAAAAATGTAATCTCTTTAAATAAATATCTTGTACTCTGTTCAACACTAGAAATCTAAAATTACAGTAGTTAGTCCTCTTAAAGATTTTTTAAATTAGCTTTAATTTTAATATTTTTCAAATCAATATATTTTATGTGACTAATTATACATATTCTTTTATTATACATATTAACTGTACAACAATTAAGCCAGGTCCTAATTGAAATTTGAACAATAATGATTGCAAATGAACCTGAGGAGGCGTGCATATTTATTTATCGTTTTTTAACGCAGTGAACGGTATATGGAACATTATTCCATCTCTTCATATTTCTTCACCGTAAATTGTTGAAATAACAATATTCCATTTAACTATTCAAAATATCTATTCCGATTTCTTTGCCTTTCAGTGTAGTCCAGTGTGGTGTAAATTCCAGTACGAGTTCGTCGATTTCAATCTATCGAATTTAATTCACCAGTCATAACCAATTTTACATTATATAGTAACGACAAATTAATGGTACCATGATATCTACAGGAAATACATAAAACATTTTTTCTATATAATTTCCTCATCTCTCATTTTGTCCTACACATTGAATCGATATTTTTTATATGTATTGAGATGAAATTTAAAATTGGCGTCAGGTACATAAATTGGCTCATTATTTAGGGATTCATAGGACAAAGCGGCTACCCTATTCTGGAAAACTTTCTTTTATTTCATTACACAACCTAGTTGAAAACAAAAAAAAGGTTTGATTAGCTAATTAATTAAGGTTTTGATTAATTTTACTCCACGAAAAATGTACCAACATCTCTTCTTTTTATTTTTCTGCAGCCAATAAAATTTTGGCAAAAGACAGGTCTCTTCGCGATAATCTTTTTGCTTGAAACGATACAATAAAATGTTTCGGATAACAATTGTAGACAATAAAGTTATATATTGAACTACCTGAATTGTTTATTGCTATTTCTCCAATAAACGCGGAGAAGAGTGGCACGCGAAATAATTATTTATAATAATTAAAATACTCAACTTATCAACACGAAATTCAAAGTGGTTTTATTTAATTAGTAGACAAGGCGATTTAAAAAAAAACAATAATATTTACAAAATAACTACTTTCTGAACAAAAACTGATTTTTGCAAGGAAAAAAAAATTGAATTATTTTTTACGATTACTTTAATTTCACTTCACTACGTGGATAAGGAGGTAAAATTGTGCCCAATTGAGATTTAAACGGGTCAATAGATAACTTAATTATCTACAATTTTTATTTGAAACATTCATTTGTATCTTCCCACTATACTTCCACTCCACTACGTGGATATGGAACCGAAAATATGACAGATGGCAATAATATTTGACATATAGTTAACGCTCTTGACAAGGAAGACACCTGTTATAACAGGATGGTCATCCTAAAAAATAATTGAACCATGTTGTAAAGGTATTTACGCAAGCCTACCATATTTGGCACCTTTTATTTAACATTGAATTTTTGCTATCGGATGACCACTCTGTATATTTTTTTGACCAAAAGTTACCAAGTTTTCTTTGTAATAATATCTTCCGATTATTATTCTCATATGTGGTTTCGCAGTTAATAATTTTTTAGAGTGGCCGCCCGGTATACATAAAGAGGGAAGTTCTGTGTAAACACCTTTACCGATTATTTTATACGGAATTTAAATATTTTATCTTTAAAACTCTGTAAAACTGAAGAGTATAAAAATTAATTTTATCACTGTAGATCTCCGAAATGATGCATTTCTAAACCTATGTAATGGAATCTTTTTGTTTATTTTTCGCCAAAGAATTAAAAATATTTCTTCAATCGAATAATACAACTCCCTGTATTTACAAATATATAATGCATTGTTCTGTGTTATGGCTACTAAATTATTTAGAAACATTTCAGCTGGTAGGAGCTTAAGGGATTTTCGATAATAAATCCATCTGTGCAATAAATGTCGGCTAGTAAGTACTTCAAGGGTTTCCCAAAATATTACGTTCAGTACAGAAAATTATATAATTTACATTTATTTGACAGAATCCTGACCGAAAAATATTTAATATTTACATGGTACATGTATAACAACATTTGGAACTAGATTACATTTTGAGATGATTCTGTTGAAGGATTGAGGTAAAAATAAGTAAAGAGCTCAGAAACTTAGAATTGGGTGTATGTGTTAGAAGCCAGGCCTCAATTTTTTTTATAACGTTTGTCACTCCGCATAACCTGTTCTCAAAAAGTTTTGGACTACCTTCATTATTACCTCGGAGTAGACGAGTTCAATTATATTTTTTCAATTCTGTGAGCAATTATTTCCACTCACTAGAGTGTAAATATAATATCGATATGTTTTCATTTAAATAAACTTGGATAGAAAATTTGGATGAAGAAGTAATGATTCCTCGGGCAGCGGATTTTTGTTTTCAATCAAAGATGTGAAACCAAAATAAATTATTTTAAACTATTTGGACGCATATGAGTCATATTTTGGTTTCCAAATAAGCTTTTTAGAAGTGTCTTAATAGTTTTTGAAAATAAAATTGACATATCACCTAATATATGTGAAGTTGGTTGAAACCTGAAAGATAAACTGTATATTAATTATATTGAAACATTCTTTATAGGATTTTAAAGAATGTTTCAATACAATTATAAGCAAACAAATAATAATTCATTTTTAAACATGCATAGAGTATATAGGCTCCAATACTAGTTTGTATATTAATTAGTTTCGATATTTTGCAAGTCGTATTTTTTTGTGCTTCATCAAAAAACTTAATAAAATGTGGCTCCTAATTACAAGTATTCTGCCTTACATCAAATTAAGGATCATAATGCATTTGTAATTTTTCTATAATTCTTTATCATTTGGGCATTTAACATGTTCAATGAGATATTGAATATTTAACAGATTATTTATGTGCATACAATAATATATTTACATTTATTTTGAAAATAAAATCTTATGTCATTAACAAACATTTTTCACTTAGTGAAAATTTCACTTTCATTGAAACCAAAGTGCGGCTCAAGATTTCTTTAAGAAACGTGCGTAATACGTACTTTGCTTTCAGTTTAAAAAAGGACTCAGTGTTCCAAGTATTTCTTATTATTAAACAGACTATACAAGTCCCTAGGTAAAATTTTATTACGGTCTCCCAGTTAAATTCCATAAAAATAGCGCGGAAATGATACCGAATATCTAGAGTTTACTTTGAATGATTCACCTTCACGATGTTAGTTATTTTCAATATTTAGAACACATTTCACATTTATTGAAGTCAAACTTAGTAGGTAGTTGACGCTACTGTCAGCGAAGACATGGTAGAAATTTCACTGGAAAATATACAGGGTGGACCATCTAAACGGAATAAATAGTGAAACAATTTTTTTTTTGCTCAAATTTAAAATTTCCACGTTTCATGACGCGCTAAACCTGTTTCAGAAAAAAAAAACATTTTTGAAAAAATTTTTACCAAGATGAAAAACATTTTTTCTTGCTCAAATTTAAAATTTCTACGTTTCATGACACGCTTAACCTATTTTAGGAAAAAAAAATTTTTTTAACCAATATTTTTGAAAAAATTTTTACTACTAAAATGAAATAATTTTTTTTTCTTTCTTCAAATTTAAAATTTCCACGTTTCATGGCATTCTAAGCCTGATTCAGAAAAAAAAAATATTTTGAAATTTTTTTTACCATTTTTGAACATTTGTTTACCACTAAAATAGATGGATTTTTTTTTATTTCTTCACATTTCAAATTTCCACGTTTCATAGTGTTCTAAATCTATTTACCACTAAGATACATTTTTTTTTCTTTGTTCAGATTTTAACTATCCACGTTTCCATGACATTCTAAAACTATTCAAACAAATTTAAAAACGTTTTTGAAGAATTTTTTAAAAAATTTTAGAACATTTTTAATCCATTTATGTATCACTACTATAGAACAGACGAAAAAATTTTTTTTGCTCAAATTTAAAATTTCCACGTTTCATGATATTCCAAACCAATTTCGGAAAAAAAAATTTGCAACATTTTGTTACCAGTTTGGAAAAAAATTTAACACTAGAATGCTCAAATTTAAATGACATTCTAAACCTAGGTATTTCAGAAAAAAAATTTTGAAAATTTTTTTCACCAACATTTTTCAAAAAGTTTTTACCACCAAAATAGATCGAATTTTTTTTTATTTGCTCAAATTTAAAATTTTCACGTTTCATAGCATTCTAAACCTATTTTAAAAAATACGTAATTTTTAATTTTTAAACTTTTTTTTAGCAGTACTATAATAGAATAGAAGGAAACTTTCCTTTTTGCTCAAATTTAAATTTTCTACGTTTGATATTTTAAACCTATTTCAGAAGAAAAAATTTTGAAAATTATTTTACCAACATCTTTTGAAAAATTTTAAAAAAAATGAAATTTCTTAACCACACACTATACTCCATTACGTGAATGTTGGATTGAAAATGTGACAGATGGCAATAATATCTGGCATATGCACCTATTATACTTTTATTGAAAAATGTACAGGGTGGTCATCCCAAGAAATAATTCAGACATGGCGGACATTTGTAAAGGTATTTGCGCAAGCCTGCCATATGTGGCACCTGCTATTTAGTATTGAACTTTTGCTGTTGGATGAGAACTCTGTATATTTTCTTGACCAAAAGTTACCAGGTTTTCTTTGTAACAATAGCAATAACTATATTCCGATTATTATTCCCAATGTCATTTCGTAATTGAAAAATTTTTAGAGCGACCTCATGTGCAAATAACGAGGGAAGTTCTGTGTAAATACCTTTACCGATTTTTATATTTTACCATTAAATGGTAAATGGTAATGATAAAATACTAATTCTAAAGTTTTCTTCCATGCTTCTTAGCTTTCAAGTTATTATATTTAATAAAAAGTGGTAAAAGCCATATATATGCTTAATTATATTTAATTCGTTGTTATGAAAGAAGTTTCGATGTGTTGTGAATTAATGCTGATCTGTGTGTCGATTTAATATATTGTTTTGTATCTGTGCCAATAAAACTAATTTTATTAATAGCTTATTTACCTGTTTTAAATGTATTGCTCTGTAAATTGTTAATATGATTTAAAAATGTTGTTGACTGTGACAGTACTTAGCAAGCTTGTGAAAACGTCGTCAATACCATTAAATGAAGTTAAAATATTCGATAGGAAAAATTTTACAGATTATTCTATGATCATAGATAAGAAAGAAATGGACATAACATAAGTCTGAGAGTTTCTCTCTGATATTCTTATTTATCCTTCACATTTTTAAAGATAATTTATTCGAATTCGGCAAATAAAACGCTTATAGGAGTACCTATGGGATATTCTTATTACTTTAAGGAATAATTTCCAAGATTCTCCAAAACCTTAGTTTTTTCAAAATAATGAGTTTTACTATTAGAATTTTAAATAATACAATTTCAGCTAAAAATAACTATATTGACCATAGTAAGAATTTAGCCAAGGTGTATTTTGCCAAATATCGCCCAAGGAGCACGAGATGTCAAAAAAATGCAACAGGCCAAAAAGTTAAATGATAAAAAGAAAAGTCTTTTTGTGAAAGGACAGTTAGTATCGACGTAAAAAAAGTTCGCAGGCCAAAGGGGTCCTGTTTCCCAAAAAAATATCATCCTGTAGATTATTTCGAATGGTAATAAAAATATTTGGTGGGAAGTCCAAAAAGTGTTTTTTATATCGAATTTAATTTAATTATCTTTAAACCGTAATACTGAAGAGAATAAAAATTAATTTTATCACTAGATCTCCGAAGTGAAGCGCTTCTAAATCTGTTATAGGATCTTTTTTCTTATTTTTCTTATTTTTCGAAAAACATTTAAAAATATTTTGTCCATCGAATAATACAATCCCTGGATATAATTTCAACTTAAATATTAATACTTTCTTAATAAATTAACTAAATTTAAACTATCTACATAATTGTTTTCTTAACTTTATTACAATCAATTGTTGATATTTGAAAAAATGCCAAAAACAATGTCCTCTTCGTCGAGATAGCTTTAAAGAATATAGTTTTCAATGTATTGGTATTGGTATTCAGAAAATATTTAAAGAAGAAATATTTAAAAGCAAGGAGGTGGTGGGTTCTTTCGTTTAACATGATCACGAAAATAAAACGTTATTTGAGCCAATGCCTTTTTATATTTGTTTTTAGTTCAAGTTCAACATAACATTTAAATAAAACATAGATAAAACATACTACAGTAAATTGAATCAAAGATCTCTCTAACATCGCATGCATAGCATTTGTTGGTTATCTGATATTTTGGACGTTTTTCGAGCTTTCAATGACATCTCATTATGAAGCGCGAGTATGTAATAATAACTTTTGTTCACGACTATTAAATAATGTACTCATTATGTACGTGTTTCCTCAATGATAATGCTATCCATTATTCCCTACAGTGAATAATGATTTCATTATTCACTGATTGCAGTGAATAATGAGGACAGTCAGTTGTTTATAAGAATTGACATTTGTGACATTTTGCTAAAAATTCAAAATGTCAAATTGCAGCAACCAAAAGACAAGTGTTGTCTCTTTAAGGTTTCTAGGAAGCACTCAATGGTACATGCCGAAAAGGTACTTTAATGAACACTCAAAAACTACATGAGTAATTTGTTTTCAAAGCATCATCTATTAGCAACGCACGGCAATCCCCAACATTGTTTTTGAAACCATTTAGCTGTGCCTAGAAACTGTATTATTTTATTAGTAAGCCATGACAACGTGTCAAAGCGTAATTCTGATTTGAAACGTCAAAATTTATGTCATTTCAACGCCAACGTTATTTATAATAATTTTACACATTAGGTACTCAAAAAGAGTAATAAAATTAAATAAATGGATACTGACAGTGAAAACGAGATTTCTTTGACACCGCCAGAGATAAAGGAAACTGCAGAAATCGCCACATTAAACTTGTTGCCCGAAATATCGAGAAAATTATATATTATGACATATGAATCTTTCCTAAATAGGAGAAATGAAATAAAGATGAATTAAATAAATATTAAATATTTAATAGTCGTGGACAAAGCATAGTATTCTACTCGCATATAATGGCTATTATTCACTCTGGTGATTTACGACACTCGCCTGCGGCTCGTGTCTTAAACTTTACCATCGTGAATAGTAGCCATCATTATATGCTCGTTGAATAATATACTATTTATTTTCATGATCAAGAGGTTAGGCTTCATAAAAGTAGCGTCAATATTATGGAATTACAATAATAAAGATTAAATATCTTTCCGGTAAGTTTAAGTCAAATAAATGTATTATTGTGGGAAATCCATTAAGTCCTTACTAGCCGATATTTATTGCACAACAATAAGTTACATCTTTTTATTTTCATAGATAATTTTGTATCAACATGAGTAACATATGCAGCTTGTAGAAAAAATTAATGTTTTCAATTCACTTTTACGATTTTTTGTGTTAACAATTTATATTTCAGGGAATAATAAAATAAACAACCAATATCTCTTCCTTAGTGGCAATAACTGAATGAATAATACGTAAGAAATAGAAATACGTTTCAATAGTGAACGCCACTGAACGTTGCATTCTTAAGTCTTTATTTTTTTTAATTAAGGAGCACCGCTTCTAAAAATTTAGAAAAAAACGACAATAAACTGCTCATAGCAGAACATTTTTGGTAAAAAAATTGTGTACACGAATCGTTATTTTCATGAATAAATAATTATTTTAATACATTTTTTACTTCCCTCGCATACCGAACGGAAGTATTGTATTCGAAAAAAAATCACCCTCCGAGATTTTTCCGGATTTTAACGTTTCAGATCATGTACATTACGAAAATATAGGTTTTTCAATCCCGTCAGTCTGTCTGTCTGTTGGTGCATTAACTACAAAACTACTTGACAGAACAGTCAAATTTGGTAGGTAGCTGACGCTACTGTCAGCGAAGAAATGGTTATACTTTCACTGGACCATCTAAAGGGAATAAATAATGAAAACATTTTTTTTTGCTAAAATTATAAATTTCCACGTTTCATGACATTCTAAACCTATTTCAGAAAAAAAAAAATTTTTTTACCAACATTTTTTTAAAAAATTTTATAGCTAAAATATATGGAATTTTTTTTTCTTTGTTCAAATTTAAAATTTCCACATTTCATGGCATTCTAAACCTATTAAAAAAAATAATAATTTTTTTGAAACAAAAAATTTGTTGAAAATTTTATATAGAAAAAAATTTTTAGAAATTTTCAAATTTTTTTATAAAATGGGTGATGGAAAAAAATGTTTGCCCAAATTTAAAATTTTTACGTTTTGTGACATTCTAACCTATTTTAAAAAAATGTTTTAAATATTTTGTACAAAATGGATGATGGGTAAAAAATTGTATTACTCAAGTTTAAAATTTCCACGTTTCATGTCATTCTAAACATTTCAAAAAATAAATTTTAGAAAATAAAAAAATTGTGAACATTTTTTTTTAAATAATATCTAAATATATTTCAAGAAAGAAATTTGTTTTGAAAATTTGTTTTTTATTATTTTACCACCACAATAGAATAGATTCTAAAATTTCCAGGTTTCATTATATTCTTAACCTATTTCAATATAAAAATATTTTGAAAATAGAAAGAATTCCCACCATTATACAGTAGACAATGGAAAAAAGTTATCAGTTTTTCTCTGTAATGATAGGGCTAACTACATGGCGATTATAATTCTCATATGTCATAAACCTACATTTTTACTTTAAGAACCTCTACATTCGTGTTCGATCGCAGAAATTATACCGACTTTCCTGATTTTCATTTTTTCGTAATCTTCTTAAGAATACGATTATAATATTTTGGGTTTAAAGGAGTAAGTTAGTTCCTTTGACGTTTGTTAGTTTTGAGGTTAAATTTAATTATTCTGAAATTGGATTTAAACAAATCGACAAATAACTTTATGTTTACAGCTTTATCCGAATATTTTTTGTGTTTTCAAAAACCTGTTTTTTTAAAATTTTCTCGACTAACGAAATAAACAGAAGATATTTGTATTCGCCAGGCTAGGTACTTATTCAGATTTATACAGTCTACCGATAAAAAAACAGCAACTATCTGCCTCAAAAAGGTTAGAACCAACGCGTCAGCATTTGGAAGCGGAAGAGAATTTTACGTGATAACTGATGACCCACACATTTTTAAATATTCTAAGCAGCGCCCAACTCAGCATACTGTAATCCTGTAAACCCGATACATTTTTTAAAAACACTTAATAAGTGGCCATTCTGGCGTTCGCGATGTTGCCAATATTTGGATGTAATAGCGTATAATACATCATACTAAAATTACTATATATAGACGGATGTATCAACGCACTAACTATTATACAAATGAAGTCGATAGCAGCGCCACTGATATATAGTGGAACTAAAAATTTAATTTGCGGGTGTAGACGTAACTTTTTGACCTCCACACAAAAATTTGAGTATAGGTTTCTGATGGCATCTATAAGCTTATAAAGTTGAAAACAAGGCAAAACGCTGTCACCTTCGAAATCGGATGCAGCAGCGTTATATATGAGGTGACAGCGTGTAGCTAGTACCTACTTTGGATATGACAACGTACTGTGCATACGTATATATATATATATATATATATATATGTTTGTTGGAGTATTCCTTTCGGATGTTCTCCTGTGCGCAGACCAAAATAGCGAAGATCTCGGTCTGGAATACCGTGGCGAATTTGTTGCCCAGGGCGTAAGAAAGCTCAGCCCTGGGCCTTTCCCCAAATATACCCGCTCCGGTACTTTCCTCTAGCCTCGATCTGTCCGTGAACCAGATGATATCTGCAGGCCTGAGTATGTCCTCGAGTTGTCTCCAGTCTTCCCTTTTCGGGAAGACTACCTCGAAAGGTTGTGCGAAGGAGAAGGAAGGCACCACGTCGTCACTCCTGACCTCCAAAAAAAGTGAGTGGACTCCTATCGCATCAGATAGGGCCCTTGTGTGACCTGATTGTACTTCTCCTTTCCTCCACTGACCTCCGCACTCCAGTCTGTAAGCCGCTTTCCGAGCCTCGGCCACAATCACTAGGTGAAGGGGCGCAAGGTCCAGAAGGACCTCCAGAGCTGCTGTGGGGGTCGTGCGTATTGCTCCTGTGACTCCTAGGCAGGCAAGTCTTTGGAGTTGTGTTAGCTTCTGTCGTATGTTTGACCTGGTTGTAGCAGGTCACCACACAACAGAGGCATACGTAATCATAGGTCTTACTATGACAGTATAATACCACATAGCTACCCTGGGGTTTAGCCCCCATGTTTTGCCAAAGGTTCTTCTACATACCCATAGGGTTGTAGTGGCCCTTTGTACTTGTCTCTCTATATGATCTGTCCAGGTCAGCTTAGAGTCCAGGATGACCCCCAGATACTTCACTGTCCTTGAGATCGTTAGAGTAGTGTTGTAGAGTACGGGTTCGACGAAACCGTCTAGCCTGCGTCTCCTAGTAAAGATGACCATTTGCGCCTTAGAGGGGTTGACTCTAAGGCCCTGGTCGTTGCACCATCTTTGTACGATCTGCAAGGCCCTTTGCAAGAGTCCGCTGACCGTATTTGGGAATTTTCCCGAGATGATGATTGCGAGGTCATCTGCGTAACCTTGCGCAAAGAGATCCTCGTTGTCGAGTTCCTGTAATAGGCCATCGAGGCTCTTTACCGAGACTTTTACTGCCGTCTCCTCATTGGCAGCTGTTATTTGCCTTCCCGCCCACATGGCCCTCAACCATCTGATGGTGTCCTCGATACCATGATAAGCAGCGGCGGCGCAGATTGAATCGAAGGAGGTATGGTCAAAGGCTCCTTCGATATCTAAGAAGGCCCCGGCCGCAAGTTCTTTGTGGTGCAGCGCCTTCTCGATCCTCGAAACGATCGTATGAAGGGCCGTTTCCACTGACTTACCGGCCTGATATGCATGTTGTGACGGGTGCAGAGGCACTGAGGTCAATGCCCCGCCCCGTCTTTGACATACCTTTCAACCAACCTCTCTAAAGTTTTGAGTAGGAAGGATGTTAGGCTGATTGCTCTGTAGGAGTTGGCAGTATCGTACGACGTACGTCCTGCTTTGGGTATGAAAACCACCTTGACGGCCCTCCAGGGTATAGGGATGTACCCCGTGGCCAGACAGGTTCTCAGCAAATGATAGACCGAACGGATAAATGTTTCTATCCCCTCTTGCAGAAGTGCCGGAAACACTCCATCCGGTCCTGGGCTTTTGAACGGGTCAAACGTGGAAATGGCCCATTTGACTCTTTCCATTGTTACCTCAAGTCCGCTGCCGTGACAGCAGCGAGGGGGGGGCGAGGAGATGGTGCTTCCGCCGTCTCCACTACGGATTCGGGGAAATGAGTTGCTAGAAGATGCTTGAGGCGCTCCTCAGTGGTAGTCGTTAGCCTACCAGAGGGAAGCCTCAAGTCCTCCAGCTGTGTAGGTCTGTGTTTTTTGAGGGCTTTGCAGAGCCTAGCGGCTTCTGGAACATCTTCGATGCTTTCGCAGAATTTCCTCCAGGCTGCCCTCTTATTACTGCGAATGTGGCTTTTGTAGAGACGTTTTTCAAGTTTTCAATTACATCAAGTACCTGATTATAGGACACTTCAGAAAAGTTAAAATCCTCCTCTATGCAGTTGATACTGGAATTGTTTAAAAAAATTTCACAGTTAATGTTACAGGGTGGTAATGTATTAACTAAATTCTGAGCTATATTTCCAAAAAAATTGTTAAAATCGTTAGGTGAAATAGTCTCATTATAATTGCGTATTTCACTTTTGTTTGATTTAATCAAGTTCCACATTGCCTTTTGTTGATATTTGTTTCGAAGTATATAATTATCATTTGCGGATTTCTTTGCGTTGACTAACACCTTTTTATAAGCATATTTTTTCTTTTTTATTAATTCTTTTAAATCAGCAGAAGGATTTGCCTTATAACAATCTTGTAAAAAATGAAGTGCCTCTCGCATTTGTCTAAGGTTGTCAGTGAACCATTTAGGGTTACATTTATTGTCATTTACTAAAATTTTGGATTTGATTGGGAAGCACACTTCTATTGCAGAAGTTATTTTATTCAAGAACAATTCGAATTTGGCTTCAAGGTCAAGAGATGAAGTGTCAATAAATTTCCAGTCGACCTGTTCCAATTGTGTGTTTAAATGAAATAAACCTATGTCGGTAATAGGCCTATAGTGAACTATTTTTTTTTCCTCCATGGGTTTGCAGTTATTTACTCTCAAGTTTATACCGAGATGATCAGACAATTTTGAATCAATTGTATTCGTCATACACATATCACGAGGAAAGTTTATAAATACGTTGTCAAGACAACTATGGTGACGAGTTGGGGAATTATTGCAAGCGACAAAGCCAAATGAACTGAACAAGTTAATAAGTTGTAGTGCATGTTTGTCGGGGTTATGAAATGGGACAAATCTCCAGTGAATATTATTTTCTTTTTTTTCCTTTGAGAGGCATAATTTAAAGCAGTAGAGAGTTTCTGCAGAAATATGTCAAAATTACCTAATGTTGGAGATCTGTACGTGGTTATTATAATGAACTTGCCACAAGCAACACCAGCTAATTCACAGTGCAGGTCTGTGGAGAGGTTATTAATTTGTTGAATTTTAATGCAACTGTATTTTCTCCGACAAAAATTGCAACTCCACCGTAAATAGTGGTTTTTCTAGAGAAATTTGATACTAAAATTTACAAAATCTGCCTCGTCATCGGTAAGCCAGTGCTTGTTAATGCATAAAATGTCAAAATTATTGTCCATTAAAAATATGTTAAATTCATTTACTTTTGTTTTGAGACACTGAATATTTATATGGAAAACATTAAACGAGTTGATAGAACTTTCTATATGAGGCCTATTAGAAAATCTGTTGAGTGATCTTGAACATATATTAATACTTATGCTAGGAGTGACATTTGTGAGAGTCGGGGGTATAAAAAATTTGACGATGTTTTTTCGGTGTCAATGCTATCGCTCAAAGATACTATCAAACTGTCAGCGTCATTTATAGATGTCACAGTGGGAGTAGAATTCTCTAGGTTATAAACTGGTGCAGGGATAGCGAAGTTATCGTTGTTAATATCAATGGCATCGCTAGTGCGAATGAAAATCAAAGATTTCTGTGAGTGCTTGATAGCAGATAGCGATTTCACTATTTTGGAAGCTGCTGTATAATTACTGAACTTCTTCCGGTGCGGACTGTTTATTTCGACAAACTTAAAGTGACCTTCACTGCATGCATTGAATTTGTCCAAGAAATCATGAAGTTTAATATTAAATTTATAAATGTGATTATTAGTCTGAGCGTCATGATTACAGTAGGGTACTGATGCAAACATCACGTTGGTATGCACACATAATTTAAGTTTATTGCAGATATACCGAAAAGAAGGTGTTTTTCCATTTTCAATGTCATTTGATCCCCCTACTACAATGATATTATCTTGAAGTGTAAAATTATTCGCTAATAATTCAATATTCTCCAAAATTTAGTATAAATGGGCCCCGGGTTTCCTTAGTGAAGTAATATCAAATAGATCTGTGTCTAGCCATTTCCTCACTTGCCAAGTAATATTTATGTGATCTGTTAATAACAAAATTTGTCGTTTCCGAGGTTCAGTAATATTATTAGGAACTTGTTTGCGTGTAATCGTGTTATTGTTGACACCCTGTATATTAGGTTTGGCGATATTCACAACTTTTTGCACTTTATTGATTTGTGTTTTAGCTTCATTCTTATCAGAGATTTTACATTTAAATATAAATTGACGGTAGAAATTATTCAAATAGCTTTGGAATCAGGAGCAAAAATCCAATCAATTGTATACCGTAACTTAGAACACCCTCTAAGTCATCCACCAGTTACGTGGCCACATAAGGATTTAGCGACGTGTATGTGTGGGTGTGTGTGTGTGTGTGTGGGAAAGTGTTTGTGAATTTAACCAGAGCTATGGGAACATACCCAACGACTGTCGAGTTAAGGGGACATGCACCCGTCCCCGCAACGAAAAAGACGATTATAGCAATTAGTCTACCACCAGTAATGCCTATTCTTTGATCTACATCTCGCTGATAGCTCCTACATAATTAAGTTTGACTTGTATTCAGCTACCCATATTTAAACCAATTTTATATAGAAATTCTAAATGTCCCCCTAATATGCATACAATTCAGGGGTGTAAATAGGTTGATATGTCCACTCGATATGGGAACTTTAAAATCACTCGATTAGTAACGCCCTCTATATAAATTAAATAATCGCACTTTTAAGGCTATACTTTGAAATAAGTGTGTTAAGGACTACTATGTTCTGAATGTCCTGTGGACAATTGATTTAACTTGGGATGCTAATAATCATTTTGTCTTATGGAGATCTATCTGCAGTATTGATTTATAACATTAACACAAGAATTATCAAAAAACCAAAACAAAAATAATATAGACATTTTTACAATTTTAAGCACACAAAAAATTATTTACTTCTTGACATTTTTTATTCGCCGTTGATACGTAAGACAATTTGAAATAAGGAACATAATATTTGTATCAACGTTTATTTTAAAGTACCTAATAAAGGAACATGAACATAGTGATTCAGTAGTGTTATAGATTCTGTTTTAAGGTTTGCCGAACTTAACGGTTCAATTTTTTCTTTTGTTGTAGATTTCTTAAATCTAATATACAGTGTGTCCCACTATTCACGTTAACACCTACGTAGCTCAGTTATTAATTAATCGATTTATTTTAAACTTAGTTAAGTTATACAGCTCTTGAAGGTAACTAAAAGCGGATATACCTATTTAATTTATTCCATACACGTGCGGACTATGGGGGTAAAAATGGTGTAAATTTTCAGGTAAATTGTATTAGAAAATTTAAAAAAAGATTACCAGCATCTCATAGGGCATCCTTTACAACCCCTTTGTGCCAAATTTTGTTAAAATATCTCTAGCAATTTTAGAGGTGTAAACAGATACACATTTAATTTTCTTAGCGTTTTTGGTCAGTACGAAAATATTTCTGATTATTACTTCAAATTTGTAGCAGAAAATGTGAAATAACTTTATTTCTAAATTCACCTCATTTCGAGTTAAATGCCATTAATTCTTGACAAGCGTCGTATGTACCTGTTTATACCTCTAAAACTACTAAAGATATTTTAACAAAATTTGGCACAAGGGGATTTTAAAGAATGCCCTATGAGATGCGGGTAATCAAAAAAAAATCCATGATACAATTTACTTGAAAATTACCCCATTTTCATCCCCTTTGTCCGCACGTCTATGGAATAAATTAAATAGGTATACGTGTTTTTAGTTACCTTCAAGAGGTGTATAATTTAATCAATTTTAAAGTAAATCGATTTATTAATAACTGAGCTATGTAGGTGTTACCATGAAAAGTGGGACACACTGTATAGTTTGATTTTTCGGAATTGGATTATTTAGAAAATAAATGTCAAATTCTATCTTACATAATTTTTAAATTTCTTAATTAAGAAACTCAGTTTTGATACAGAATATATATTAAAACGTACGATAAAAAGAGTATAGCAGAGTAAACATGGGCCGGATGCCACCCGGGAAATTAGGCTGATATTTTTACCTTAACAACACGTTACTGGGAGGAAATAATTTGCAAGGTATTACATCCCTGCCCCCCTGGTTTTTAAAATTAATTGATTAATCGAATTTTAAAAAATAATTTGCATATCTTTAATAACGTAACCAATTCTTATGATTTTTATATAGGCGGTTGATATACCAGAGGGGTATTAAATAAAACAGTATTGTGTATTTACTGTGAGTAATATCCCAAAATATTCGAATAAAAATTTTAGAACAAAAAATTTCACTTATATTGAGAGACGCTATCACCAATTTTTGTCAAAAGTGCCCCCCGGCTATGCTCTATATTTTTTCCAAAAATTTCACAAGGGTGGTTAAAAAAAATATAATAATATTTATAGTCTTCCTAACAGAAGACAACTAAACAGTTAATTCTACAGTACATTTTTTTATATTTATAATTTTTTTATATGCGTCAAGGGTTTTAAATGCAAGGGTAACTAGCGTTCACTGTAAACGTAATATACTTCATGCATACTCTTAATGCGCGACAATTTAAAATACATTTATTTTATAAATCTCAAATTCAAGTCTATATCTGTTTCTCTTGTAACGAAGCATTTCTTCGTTATGGTAATTGCACCCCAAGTCTCCGTTTGTTTAAAATTAAGTAAATTACGTATTTATATTATATTGCATTGAATTGTAGAGGCTAGGTAATCCGCGATAATATTTGAAATGTAAAGACGTGCACAATGCAGTTTGCCATGTACCATATACTTGCATTTATTTCAATTAGTTATTCAGTCTGTACCGGCGACCCACCGAGAGTAGTTCATGCTCCTACCACCGCCTACAAACGTGCAGCTGTGCAGAACCAGTCTGCCTCCACTCAAGCAGTGCACCGTTTGCTGGAGAATTCAGTTGATGTCCCGGAGACCTCCGCATCAGACGTGTAAGCAAGTAAGTAACCATTTGGGTAAGACCGATTATATTTTGTAAGTCCCGAAATCGAGGCGCGCCCCGAACGCGCAGTTCCCCACTCTGGCCGTACTGTACTATTACAGTTGCAGCTTGTCAGAATCTCAGTTCACACCGACGGTCCGCCGTAAGCAGTCGACTCCGAAATAACCAGCAGTACCGTGCCCACCAGCAACAGGAGTAAATAAGTAAAGTTTGTAAGTACCAACTTGGTAAGTGCCTACTCATTCTAAGTATCCATGTACTATCTGCACTACTGCCCGCTTTTATCGATTTTGATTGTCGGCACCACTCACAAACCGTTTATCGTATCATCGTCTTATTAACCGCCCGTCACCGTCTTTCTCACCTTAGCTTCTGTCATCGTGGCCGAACTTTTGTTTAAGCTTTTGGTTGCCTGTTTGCTGTTGTAAAGATAGTGTAGCTTTAAGTTGTGTAAGTAGTGTTGTAAATAGTAGGTTTAAAGATAATAAATATTTTTTATTTAATCTGAACGGTGATTTTTACTGTGGTGTATATCTAACTATCCCTAGACCCGCTGGATATGACCGTTTATTCACTGTAACTATCCTAGCTCTACTGCATCAAGGTGTAGAAGAACATAGAAAGAAGTTGTAAAGATGGCGCCCGAGCTTACGCAAAAGGCTCGAGTGCAAAAGTGACGCTCCATCACCAACTGACGGGTGAATAAGACGTCATACTCTTTGGTGTACTTGTACGACGTCATGTTATTACGAGATTGACTGTTGTACATTTTTGTGATTATTGTTTTCGTATAATTATTATTAAAGTGCAAAGAAATAGCAGTATAATATAGTGACTTTGCAGATATAGTAGTAATATTCCTTGCTGATTCAGTAATAATATTAATGAACCAAAATGCACAGTGAGAAAAATCCTAAATGTCTGTTGTATAGTCGTTTCGCGTTTAACGTCGCAGGACAAAGAAAAATTGGCAGAGGAACACATAACATTGTGCCAAAATGTGTTACAGACACCTGAAATACTTTTTCAAATAGTGCGGTGTGCGGTGGCTGTCGCAAAAAAATGTACAAGCAAAATCTACGAAGTGCTTCTATAGAACATTTCGAACTTGAACCAAACCCAAAATTAGACCCAGATGTTACCTATGAAACACAAAGTAGTTCCGACAAATTTTCAGAGCAATATCTTGAACTCCCCTTACAAAGAACTATATCTACCCCTAGATATTGTTCCATTCATTCTAGCATCGCAGATTTAATTACTGTATCTGCAACAACTCGCTTACATTGTTATTTCAAGCGATTTATTTTCATTCTTAGAGGAAGCACATTTTGGCACAATGCTATGTCTTCCTCTGTAGTTACTTAAGATTTTTCTGTCCTGTCACTTTCAACATAGAAATGACGACACATCTCACATTTGAGATTCTTCTCGTTCTGCATTTTCGTTAATTAAGATTATTACCAAATTCCCAGGGAATATTACTACTATCCGTAAAGTCATTATACTATACTGCCCTTTTTCCTCGTTTTAATATTTACATGAGAACAATAATCACTGAATTGTGCAACAGTCAATCTCGTAATAAGACGACGTCGCATAAGTGCACTAATGAAAAACAAGTATAGACATGAATTTGAGATTTAAAAAATAAACGCACGTATTTTAATTTGTTGCCTATTAAGAGTGCACATAAAGTACACTACTTTTACAGTGAATGCTCGTTACCCTTCCTTGTCTTTGTTATCCTTGACGCATATAAGAAATATACGAATATAAAAAAAATGTAGAGTTGAAATAATTGTTTAGCAATCTTCTATTGGGAAGACTATAATTATTAATTTATATATGATTATTGTTTATAATTTTTTTAACACTGTTCTACCCTAATGCGAATTTTATAAAAAATGTATGTTATTGTAGCATTCACATTGCTGCTTTATAGTTAAAGATATCTATTTCAAATATTACTGTATCACCGAAATTTTAAACACATTTTTTTATTGCAAACTTACTTAAATTTATTTAGTTTAACAGTACAAAACCAGATTTGAGTATAGGCGTATGTTAAGTAGCCTAATTTAAAATTATGAGCAAATGGGAGAAACAGGATATGGAAAATAATTGATAGCCATGTAAAACTCGTCAGTGAGTCCAAATTGTTAAAAACTTATTGTTTAAGCATTATATATACAATCGGTTGTACTTATTTGCAATAGGCAAGGGTTTAATTTAGTTAAAGTGATGACCAAACATAAAACGGATATGGTAAGGATGAAAAGGGTAGCTTCTAATACTGGCGTCTCAATTTTTTATAGACACGTCTTATATCTATAGTGAAAACCTTTTCATTCGGGAGTCTCATTTCAAACATATTAGAGTGGAGAATAGTCTGTTCAACCCCAAAAGTTTTCCGTAAGTAAATAATAAAGAAATAAGATATTAATTCAAGATTGGCAGCCGACATTTTACTAGTAGTTGTTACATGTTTCTCGTTTTTTTAGGGTGCTAGAGACGGTCTTAAAGTCGCGGTTAGGTTAATATTAAACTTTAGGATGTATATAGAATCAGTATGGTATAGTAACCAAATTTAGAATATGTTAGAATTTGAAATATTTAAGGATAAGATTTTCATCGACGACCAAGGAGTTCCTTGCGCCCCGTTGATCTACTCCCAAAATCTTCCATAGATTATGGTATCACTATCTATGGAAGAATTTGGGAGTAGATCAATGGGGCGCAAGAAACTCTTTGGTCGTCGTTGATGACGTTGAGAATTCGGAGCAGACCAGAGTAGATTGCATTTTTCCATTTTCCTTCCTTGCAGTTGGTCTGGAGTGTAAAATCATTTCCAGGAATTTCCAGCTGTCACATATAAATTCTAAATTATTCAGTTATTGCGTACTATTAATAATTTTCACTTTATTACTAATATTAAGATGGATAATTCTTTAAAAAAATCTTATCTTTAAATATTTCAAATTCTAACATATTCTAAATTTGGTTAAACAAACAAATCTTACATTTTATAGATATTATTAATAACTGAGTTATTTATGTAACGCTTAAATTTAAGTTTATATGAGAGAAACTGTTTGTGTGGAATTTGTGATCAGAGTTTCTACGAAAATGGTTGTCCATAACATATTTTAATATTTTCAATTTTTTTGTCAACACGGTGCAGTCAGAAATCCTAACTGATCTGTATCTTTAATCTTATATCACATAAGAGCATCTTATTATCAATTTAAAGGTCTTCCATCGTAAATAATGTAATTTTATTAATAATTAAGGTATCAGTTTGATTGATTTCTAACAAAACCAATTTTAAAATATAGTTAAGGCATCAGTTTCATAGGTTTCTAATAAAATTAATTTTAAATAAAGAAAGTTTGTTGACTTATTTAATTTTTTTGTGATACTGACTTCTGTCCTGGCCTTATGGTGAAATATTTTTGTTCATTTTGATTCTCACTAAATTTACAAGTTTACCTTTTTTGCAACACTCAAACTTATAAGAACTTAATTCTTCTTCTTAATTCTTATTCTTTTAATAATCAAATTTCTACTTAAGTGTATATTTTCAAAATAAGTGGCTTCCTTATGATTTGATATTGAACTTAACAGTGCTTGATGGAAGATAAAAGGTACAAATATCACATTGTCGTATTGTAAGAAATTTCTTCCACACTAGTATTGCAATATCCTCTACTCCCTGAAAGATAGAGTATAGCTATGAATTTTAAAGGATGCTGGATGTTGTTTAACTAGAATGTCAATTGTCAACAGACCTGTTCATCATCTTATTTAATAAAGAACCCAACGTTTTGTCCGATATTATTAGTCACAGCAACAGAAATCATCTAATGACAACAGTTATTAATGTGACTGTTCATTTGATATACGATATTTGATATTACGAACATACTTACCTACGAATGATTAATATCTTATAGCAGGTTGTATCGGTACAGCAACAAGAATGGGTTTTCTTGATGACTAAGGTGTCATTTGGTCAACATATGTCAATAATATTACCACATTTTTAAATACCTTCAGTATTCGTGATTCAAGTGGCAGTATATAATTATGATTCATTAAAGGTATTAAATATCATATTTAGTTCTACGTCAAAATGTGGCGGTTCATCATTTTATGAAACTTGGTATTTTCGCATTTTTTTCAAACAAATGATGGCTACTTCATCAAATGTGAACCCGAACGTTTTTGTTGAAATATCCCGTAAATCGTTGTGGAAATCTATTGCATTGAACACTGCATTTGATAGCATATAATAAAATTACTGATTTCCTGTATCTGGAAACAGATGTGGCGGAGTTTATTATTTCAGTGTATCCTACGTTACCATTTTCTTACTACCTCTGAATGTGTGGCCTGTAAATATTTTGACTTAACGCGGAAAGTGGAGAGATATGTCGCAAAGGCGAGGATATATCGCTGTCAGAACTTCACTCATTTACAGAAGGCGTTTAATGTCTTAGATGGATAACGTGCATCCATTTTGAATACTAATAAAATACTTGCACTTTTTTTGACGATGAAATTATTAACAACGTTTCACACCTATCATTACATCATTCGAATTACGTGTATTTACCCATGACTCGTTTACCGAAAATCTGAGCTAGGAGTGATGTGATTGGTTCCTTCTATAATAAATTAAAGGTACATTTGCTGTTCTCAAGAAAAACAAAATGTATAATTTTCTTTTAACAACGAAGGTTCAGTGGTACATTATATAACATAGTAGGGGGACTTTTCGAAAAATAGAGACCTGAAGTTCAATTTTTAAGCTACAAACTATTTTTAAAATAAAATAACTTTTTAACTAACTTAAATAATAAATGTGCAAGACAGACATTAATACACAGATTGTAACGCTTATGGGGACATTTAGAAAATTACACACTCCATTGATCTATATTATTTGTGAGGGAAGGTAAACACATCTTAGTGATTACTGTCCCAGTGGGGACACCAAAATACACACATCTAAAGATATGTTCTTGTTGGAACTTATGGTTTACACTTTTATATTTAAGCTATAGTTGTGATGACTAACAAACACAGTTGAATTCTAATATATATATATATAAATATATATGTGTATATATATATATATATATATATATATATATATATATATATATATATATATATATATATATATATATATATATATATATATATATTGTTCTATATTCTGCTATCTATTTTATTTTTTATACGTTCGAAATTACTTTTTGAAAGTAAATTGAAATAATTTTATTGAGCGCCAAACAGTTTCTTAAAAGCTGTTAATATTATAGACTATAGAACACCATTAGCATGACCATCTACAATCTATAGAATGACTCTTACTCAGGGTCCAACGAAGTCGGTTCAATAAATGCTCATCGATCAAGATAACAATCTAAATAAATCAAACTCAGTATTGAACGAACAAAGTATTAATTTATTAACAAATTTGAACTTGGAATGTAATTAACAAATTTAAATAACAAAATCTAACTTAACTAAAATGATAAATATGGCCTTTATTTAAAATAAATATATACCATGGAATTATGATATAGTAAAGCTTTACCTTGTCTTTCTTTCGACTCGAGTAATGTTATATTATAACCTATAACTGGTTATTATGATCCTTGAAATATTATGTCACTTGACTGACTTTTTAACCTCTCAAGGCTTCTTCTTCTTCTTCTTTACTGGATTGACGTTTGTTTCTAACCTCCAATTTATTTTCAAGATTTCCTTGAAGTATTTCTATCACTTGCCTGACGTTTGAAATTTCTTCACCATATAAATTTGCTAACTGGATTAACAAATACTTCCCTCTTCTAAATCTGCTTTCCGGATAATCTACTTCGTAATACTTTCAAAGTATACTCACTTCTTATATTTAATCAACTTTTACAATTTATTCTTGATATCAATATATCTGGATTGTAATATCCTAACCTTCAAATTATTCACCACTTTTCTTTTCTTTTCAATTTATTTATTTATTCTTGGATGAATATTTTTCGCAGCTCGCTGTTCAGCGGTGTATGATCAACTGATTTGTTATTTTTAGTCGTTTCAATGGGTTAATTTCCAATATTTCAATTGTTTTTTTCTATTTTGATCTAATATTTCAAAATTTAATTTTAATTTAAAATTTAAACTATTCAGTTTTGTTTGTTCTTTACCTTAATTGAATACTGTTTTTAATTCTTTAATTTTCCTGATAAGTTTCTTATTCTACTTTTCAGGATTAAGTGAATAATTGTAATTAATCGAAATATATTGACATATTACATATACTTTCTTAAAATCTACTTATAACTACAATTAACAATTCCAATCTCAAATAAATACTAATTCATACATTTAGATTAATAGCAATGATAAACACAAAATGCTAGTAGTTAAAAACGTACTGCAGTTTTACATACTGACAGAATACTGATATAATAAACTAAAACAAAAATTGATACGCCAACAAACATTTAACATCATACTATTAGTCCTTTCTTTCTGCATGATGTGAAATATCATTTACAAAACACCTTTCTGCAATGATATTTGAAAATATCTGAAAACTTAAAATGTTATTCAGTGTTTTGTAATTTTTGGACATACTATTTGTAAAATAATCACCCTGCAATGCAAATACTGATGATAGTCTTTCATTCAATATTCATTCTGTGTAGATTTACAGTGCTTCTACACAAAATATGACTTTCAGCCCTAATTTTTGACATAAATGTCAGATTTTATAAATTTACTTTTTTTTTTCCAATTTCATTCTAACTCATTTTAAATGAGCTTGTGATTCTCTATAAGTTCATGTTTTATTATATACTATTTAGAATAACCTTGTTAAACTAAAATAACTTCATTTTATGTTTATTTAAATATTTTGTTCGTATTCAATATCAAGTTTCATTCTCTGCATCCTACTCGCTGAGAATAAGTGAACTTGAATCAATTAAATAAACCACAGATACTCCTGCTTCTGTATGATCCGTTAAAGTAAAACTGTTATGATTATTTCCTAAAATACATACAAATTTGTGAATTTTATTTATGATTTCAAACACGATACTTGGGTATTGTTCCACAGTGTGGATACACAGCATAAAACCCCCAAACTAATAGAATTTTGACATGTGAAAATTTTGTTAGTTTTAACAACATGATGTGACATTCACACTGTCAAAGTTAATTTACAATTTAAAAGTGATCTACTCAGGATCATTTGGATAACTTAAGAGTAATCTATCCTGGATCATATGGATAATTTATCCCCATGTGACAACTTCCCGGTAATGATTCTTCCTTATTATAATTTAAAACATTTTCGTTTTCATTTAAAATATTACCTACTTCAAGTTGTTGCGCATAGCCCTTTGCTATTGTAGGTTCATAATCTATTGAATTTTTGTATTTTTGAGACAAATTTTTAAAAATTCTATCATATTTGGAGTAACGACTTATCAGAAAGGTTTCAGGCTTCTTATCATTATTTATTTGAACACATGTGGTTCCCACTATTTGCTCACCGCAAAATTCATTATCATTATTGGACTCTATGCCATTTGATACATTAATTATTTCGGCATCATTGCCATTCAATTCATTAATTATTTCGGCACCTTTGCCATTCAATTCATTAACTATTTCGGCACATTTGCCATTTAATTCATTTACACTACAGAAAGGTATTCTTTCACCTTCTATTTTTAGGATTCTTTCTCCTAATACAATATTTGCCTTTTTTTCTGATAAGTTGTCGTCTCCCAATATAACATCATTTTCTATACAGTCGCCTAATTTTTTACAATTATTACCTACATTTAAAACAAGTTTATCTAAAAATCCTGATTTCTATTATCATTTATTTGTGCTGTTGTTTCTATTTTATTTATATTAGAGTGCGTATTTTCATCTACTCTATTTCCCCTTTGAACGTTAGTATTAGCCACTTGTGCATATGACGCATTATTTTTAACATAACCCCCTCTCTCTCTGCAATTATTATCATCATGATGTTTCTCAAAACCCTGCTTTTCATTCCTATAATTGTCATATTTATATTGACCACAACTTCCTCGTTCCTTTCTATCATTGTCATATTGACGTTTCTCATAACCCTGCTTTTCATTCCTATCATTGTCATATTGACGTTTCTCATAACCCCCTCGTTCCTTTCTATCATTGTCATATTGACGACCATAACCCTGCTTTTCCTTCCTATCATTTTCATTCCTATTCTGATCATAACCCCACTTGTTATAATATCTACTATTATTTTCCCTATTCTGGCTAGCCTTCCTATCAAAACTCTGATGATAATCATCTAATTCTCTTAAATAATCAATTAAATCATCTAACTTTGCAATTCTTTGCGTAATAATAACATTCTGGATATCCCCTGAAAAATGCCTAGCTAAATATCTGACCATTTCACTTTCTGTGAATTTTGGTTCTAGATGTCTAATATTATATACTTTTCTAAGTACATAGTTTTCCCTAGAAATACCTTTATTTTCTACATAGTTACCATTAAATAGGTCTTGTCTTATTTTCAACTGAGTGTAATCACTCCAATATTGTTTTAAGACTAGGGCTTCAAATTCCTCTATAGTCTCAAACCTGTCCATTATAACTGAGTACCAGATTTCAGCTTCTCCCTTTAACATGTCTTGTATGTTTGCTTTTAGGTTTGCATTTACGTGTTGTGTTTCCATGTGTTGTTTCAAACGTGAAATGAAAATTTTAGGGTGTATGCGGTTATCTCCGTAAAAATAAAATGGTGTTTTGTTGCATGTGTAAGTATGTGTGGGTAATTGTGTTAATTGTGTACGTGTGGTATCCTTCAACAACTTCGTGTTCTGTTCTATCTTGCTATCCTGTTCTTTTATTTTGCTATCGTATTTATCCTCCTGTTTCTTCATTCTGCTATCTACTGCAGTCATTCCATCTTCAAACATAGTTACAACTTCCTCTCTTATTTCTTTTGCTGCCTCGTTTACCTTAATACCAATTTCTTCGTTGACTGTCTCTCCCATTCTCTCCCATTTACTCTCCAAATTTTCAATCTTATTTCTTACTTCTTTATTGCTTTCTTCTATTTTTTTGTTAATGTTTTCTTCTAAAGTTTGATTATTATGTACCATCTGTGTATTTATGTTTGCTTCCAAAGTTTGGTTATTTTGTACCATTTGTACCTTAATGTTGCCAATGTTTTCTTCAAGTCGATGGATATTTTGATTCATGTTTTCTTCTAGTCGCTGGTTATTTTGATTCATGTTTTCTTCTAGTCGCTGGTTATTTTGACTAATGTCTTCTTTTAAAGTTTGGTTATTTTGATTCATCTGTACCTTCAAAGTTTGGTTATTTTGTACCATTTGTTCCTTCATTCCACCCATCATTTCCATGAGTTTCTGGAACATGTTTGTGTCTGGTTGTGTGTTTGTGTCACCAACTTGTGTTTGTGGAACTGTGGATGTACCTGGTGTAGTTTCTTCTTGATTCATTGTTGTCTTACCTGACTTTAACCTCATATAAATTATATTTGTTTTTAATTTGACAATGCCTTGTTGTCAAAACTATCAAAATAAATTATTTGATCTATTATCTTTCAAATGTATGCTTGAAATGATAAACTATTCTCAAGTTGTATCTATTTAATCGCTTTCCTGATCGCTCCACGTTAGCAAGCCATAAATGTTCTATATTCTGCTATCTATTTTATTTTTTATACGTTCGAAATTACTTTTTGAAAGTAAATTGAAATAATTTTATTGAGCGCCAAACAGTTTCTTAAAAGCTGTTAATATTATAGACTATAGAACACCATTAGCATGACCATCTACAATCTATAGAATGACTCTTACTCAGGGTCCAACGAAGTCGGTTCAATAAATGCTCATCGATCAAGATAACAATCTAAATAAATCAAACTCAGTATTGAACGAACAAAGTATTAATTTATTAACAAATTTGAACTTGGAATGTAATTAACAAATTTAAATAACAAAATCTAACTTAACTAAAATGATAAATATGGCCTTTATTTAAAATAAATATATACCATGGATTTATGATATAGTAAAGCTTTACCTTGTCTTTCTTTCGACTCGAGTAATGTTATATTATAACCTCTAACTGGTTATTATGATCCTTGAAATATTATGTCACTTGACTGACTTTTTAACCTCTCAAGGCTTCTTCTTCTTCTTCTTTACTGGATTGACGTTTGTTTCTAACCTCCAATTTATTTTCAAGATTTCCTTGAAGTATTTCTATCACTTGCCTGACGTTTGAAATTTCTTCACCATATAAATTTGCTAACTGGATTAACAAATACTTCCCTCTTCTAAATCTGCTTTCCGGATAATCTACTTCGTAATACTTTCAAAGTATACTCACTTCTTATATTTAATCAACTTTTACAATTTATTCTTGATATCAATATATCTGGATTGTAATATCCTAACCTTCAAATTATTCACCACTTTTCTTTTCTTTTCAATTTATTTATTTATTCTTGGATGAATATTTTTCGCAGCTCGCTGTTCAGCGGTGTATGATCAACTGATTTGTTATTTTTAGTCGTTTCAATGGGTTAATTTCCAATATTTCAATTGTTTTTTTCTATTTTGATCTAATATTTCAAAATTTAATTTTAATTTAAAATTTAAACTATTCAGTTTTGTTTGTTCTTTACCTTAATTGAATACTGTTTTTAATTCTTTAATTTTCCTGATAAGTTTCTTATTCTACTTTTCAGGATTAAGTGAATAATTGTAATTAATCGAAATATATTGACATATTACATATACTTTCTTAAAATCTACTTATAACTACAATTAACAATTCCAATCTCAAATAAATACTAATTCATACATTTAGATTAATAGCAATGATAAACACAAAATGCTAGTAGTTAAAAACGTACTGCAGTTTTACATACTGACAGAATACTGATATAATAAACTAAAACAAAAATTGATACGCCAACAAACATTTAACATCATACTATTAGTCCTTTCTTTCTGCATGATGTGAAATATCATTTACAAAACACCTTTCTGCAATGATATTTGAAAATATCTGAAAACTTAAAATGTTATTCAGTGTTTTGTAATTTTTGGACATACTATTTGTAAAATAATCACCCTGCAATGCAAATTCTGATGATAGTCTTTCATTCAATATTCATTCTGTGTAGATTTACAGTGCTTCTACACAAAATATGACTTTCAGCCCTAATTTTTGACATAAATGTCAGATTTTATAAATTTACTTTTTTTTTTTTCCAATTTCATTCTAACTCATTTTAAATGAGCTTGTGATTCTCTATAAGTTCATGTTTTATTATATACTATTTAGAATAACCTTGTTAAACTAAAATAACTTCATTTTATGTTTATTTAAATATTTTGTTCGTATTCAATATCAAGTTTCATTCTCTGCATCCTACTCGCTGAGAATAAGTGAACTTGAATCAATTAAATAAACCACAGATACTCCTGCTTCTGTATGATCCGTTAAAGTAAAACTGTTATGATTATTTCCTAAAATACATACAAATTTGTGAATTTTATTTATGATTTCAAACACGATACTTTGGTATTGTTCCACAGTGTGGATACACAGCAATATATATATATGTTGTTTCTTAGGTTTTCACGGGTGTTAAATGAAGTGTTGATGTTCTTCCGGGTGTTTTCCCGTGTAGTTGGTAGGCTCCTGTGGGAGCCACGCTTGTCTGAACGACGTTTCGGCGGAATCTCATCTGCCATCCTCTGGTTCTAGCTGGAAGCTGCCTATTGCTGCTGCTGCCGCTACTGATGCTGCTGCTGCTGCCGGTGCTAGTGCTGCTCCTCGTTGCTCGAACTGAACTGACGTTCTCCGTGTTGTGCGGCTCCTTATATATGTTGTGGGGTGGGGATGGTTCTTGCGACTTCTGTATTGTATACCTTGAAAATCCATTTCTCATAAGTGCTTTCTGGAGTGATAACGTCTCTTCGTTAATATGGTCGCCGTCTGCTAGCCTTTGGGAGCGTGTCACTAGAGTCTTTACTACTGAATTCAATTGCGCTGGATGGTGGTGTGATACTGCGTTTAGATATCTGTCTGTGTGAGTAGGTTTTCAGTTCGAGCAACGAGGAGCAGCAGTAGCACCGGCATCAGCAGCAGCAGCAGTAGCGGCAGCAGCAGCAATAGGCAGCTTCCAGCTAGAACCTGAGGATGGTAGATAAGATTCCGCCGAAACGTCGTTCGGACAAGCGTGGCTCCCACAGGAGCCTACCAACTACACGGAAAAACACCCGGAAGAACACCAACACTTCATTTAACACCCATGAAAACCTAAGAAACAACATAATATGTCTCTACGGGGAGAAGACATTCCACCAAACTAGAACCTTTGAGAAATTGAGGTCGAAAAGAGGGAAACTTCTTTGCAACCTTACATTCCTACAACGCTCCAGAGATGAAAACATCGTTCCAAAATGCATGCAGCTGACGTTCCATAAAAATGACCATCACACTAAAAAGATTCTCAGAAGAGCCAGCTTCGCACTACTTAGAGAATCCATTCACGATACAAGACGAACATTAGACAAGATCAATAAACAGTTACTAGATCTGCATCTACATTTAAGCAGTACCATCCATCCTACATTATGGATTAACATCGAGTAACTTGCGGAGTTCCGAGCGGAAAATGCTGTCACCCTCTGCACAGAAAAACAAAAAAGGAAATTCGCCCGCCTTCAACTCCAACAGAAGCCAGTTATCAAAGTCGAACCACTGGAACCTGCAAGTGTAGTTCATAATTTGTCCAACTATCCACTTGATGAAGCCTCCTTAAATGTCCTAGCAAGAGGATTTAATTTCGCCATCGCACCAAGTCTTATTCCAGTAGAAGACATCATTTGTGGAGTAGAATCAGCAATTTCCGATGTTGATAACAACACGGCTGAAACTATACGCCAAGACCCATCGCGTATACTAAGAAAAGCAAAGGCACCAAAGAGAAATATACCACAGGAAGAATTAAAAGCACTGAAGGCATTAAGACAAAACCAGGACATCATAATCTTACCAGCAGACAAAGGCAACGCTACGGTAGTGATGAATAGCGAAGTTTACCACAGCAAAATAGAGACACTATTAAAGACACTGCTTACCAAGCAATTACAACAGATCCCACAACGTACCTGGAGAAGACCATCAAAGCCAAAATTAAAGCTAGCCCGATCGACGATCAAATCAAGAACCAGATTATACCGAGAGAGAAATCTTCAAGATGCCCCAAACTATATGGCTTACCAAAGATCCACAAGGAAGGAGCCCCACTAAGACCTATAGCTTTGTAGGATCACCTGTGCAGGAATTAGCGACGTATCTAGCTAGGCAGTTGCAGCCCCTTGCCGAAAAAGCATATAGTGTCATTGTTCACAAACGTACCAGTAGAGGAATCACTTGAATTGATCAAGCAAAAGTACAGTCCAGAGGATCATATTCTCAGTCTAACTACACACTGTCTAAACATACAATGACCAGCGCTACAAACAAACGGAAGGAGCACCGATGGGTTCACCTTTGTCCCCAGTCATCGCTAATCTCTTCATGGAGGACTTAGAAGCTCGTGCAATACAAACTGCACCACTCAAACCGAAACTTTGGCTAAGATACGTTGACGACACGTTCGTAATTTGGACTAATGGGAGAGAACATCTTAATAATTTCTTAAACCACCTAAACAACATTCACGACAGAATCAAATTCACAATGGAGGTAGAAGCAGAAGACCAGCTCCCATTTCTTGACGTATTCGTGAAGAAGAAACAAGACGGAACACTAGGTCATACGGTATACAAAAAACCCACTCACACAGACAGATATCTAAACGCAGCATCACACCACCATCCAGCGCAATTGAATTCAGTAGTAAAGACTCTAGTGACACGCTCCCAAAGGCTAGCAGACGACGACCATATTAACGAAGAGATGTTATCACTCCAGAAAGCACTTATGAGAAATGGATTTTCAAGGTATACAATGCAGAAGTTGCAAGAACTATCCAGACCACGAATCCAGGAAGAATCTGAGAAACCAGTGGCAAAAGCATATTTACCTTACGTGAAGGGGACAACAGATAACATCGGAAAACTTCTACGTGGATACAACATAGACATAATATTCAAAACAGACCGAAAAATCAGCGCAGTTCTACGTAACCCGAAATCAAAAATCGCCCTAGAAAACCAAGGAGTATACGAAATCCCGTGCCAAGATTGCAATAAATCATACATAGGACAAACGAACAGACGGATAAGTGTAAGAAGAGAAGAACAGAAATGCAGTGCAAAAAGAGGAGAAAACATCATCCCTAGCACAACACGCCAAAACCACAGGACACAAGATAGACTTCGACAACACCAGAACGATAGCCAATATCGAGCATTGGAGGTCAAGGATTACCAGAGAGGCCATAGAAATTGAAAAAAGACCTCAAAATCTTATCTCTTGTCGGGTTAGCTCAGGCGCCCGCTACGCCTCCTACAGAGAGTAGAGGGCCAGTAACACGGAGCCAGGTGCGCAGGCGCGCCCCACCCCACAACATATATAAGGAGCCGCACAACACGGAGAACGTCAGTTCAGTTCGAGCAAGGAGGAGCAGCAGTAGCACCGGCAGCAGCAGCAGCAGCAGTAGCGGCAGCAGCAGCAATAGGCAGCTTCCAGCTATAACCTGAGGATGGCAGATGAGATTCCGCCGAAACGTCGTTCAGACAAGCGTGGCTCCCACAGGAGCCTACCTACCAATATATATATATATATATATATATATATATATATATATATATATATATATATATATATATATATATATATATATATATATATATATATATATATATATATATATATATATATATATATATATATATATATATATATATATATATATTTGCATAACGGTATATCCACCTCTGTATGTACACATTGTATCATCCTACTCTCCTCCGAATTTGGAGCTAAGTAGGTAAAATCGGAGGAGACTACGTATCCCTGTGTATAAGTACTTCACATCGTTAATAATAACATTACCAAGCGTTCAGCAAATTTTGAGGTTGAGGTCATTTTGACGGTTATACAAATACAGTTATACAAATAAGTTCAAGGAATTGCTACATGTAGGCGCTACCAACTAATACATATATACTGTATCGCATTAAATGCTGTGCGTACATGCTTCCGCAACGGTGCGTGTGCGTAGGATCCTCCAAAGTTTGGCAAACGCGCGGTAGGCTTATTTGTGCACGTACGTGACAGCAACAATAAACACTATTATGAGTTAAATATAGTTACGATTTCGCTTTTAATGCTAGCGTGTAACAAATTTAATTTGTATAAGATAAAAGAGTATACATACGTAGTTTTATTATAAATGTTTTATTTAATCAAATAAGTAAAAATAGGTAAATCATATTTCACATGTGGGTGACCCTATTGCTAACGAGGAACAGATGTATAATTTTAGTTATATACCGGGCGTCCACAAGATTAGGTACACCTCGCTTTTATCATAATTTTTCAAGATAAACACTTGAAATTAGAATACAGAATATTTCACACAAAAATACATTGAAATCACCGGACCCAATAATTAACTTCCGGTTTAACCGGAAATACTACCAACTTCATAAATTCAAGCGGCATATATTTTTTTATCTTATCTGATAGAAGTTTTAAGTACTTTTACAATGTTTTTTTTTATTAAACTCGAATCAGAAATTATCTTCTAAAATACTACGCTTGTTGCAGAAAGCTAAGTCCTCATAGTGTCATCTTCAATTTCAAACTGTAGTTTCACATTTGTTTATGAATCGATTTTAAATTTTAAAATTGTGTTGGAGAGTTAATTTAGGCACAATGTCAGAAAAGCACAGGGTGTTATTTTAAAAATTCAGTTTTGGGCAGTTTATTTTTTATAAAATATTTATTCCAAAAAATTTCCACGAATTAATCCTACACAGTCGTTTGTATTAGGTGAAAAATGGATAAATAAGCCTTTCTATTAAATACTGTTGGTATTTACTAGGTACTATTTTCATGATTACTAAGTAATTATACAAAATTCCATGTCTGATTCGATTTTGATTTTGAAAAAATTGTAAGAATAATTCAAATATCTATCATATAAGATTAAAAAATGTAGCGTTAAAATAAAAATAGGTAGTAGTACTGCCGGTTAAACTGAAAGTGTTTTCGTGGATCTACTTATGTCTAAAAATGTATTTCTATACCAACTATCCTGTACCATAATTTCAAATTTCCATCGTAAAAAAGAAAGAAAAACGTGCGTATATACGTGATCTCATGAATACCCGGTATATACAGGAAGGGCGAACTAAAAAAATAATTAATGACAATATTTGGCATGTAGCTAGCAGATTGATCAATAAAGAAATCTGCTACGCTAAAATGATGGAGGAAAATAATATTTAGAATACTGCGAAGGAGGCAAATCTATACACGTTTATTGAAATGGAAATGAGCACGGTCAGTCAAGATAAAATAAAGTGATGTACAAAATATCTAAATAATTACAATATTAGTACTATATCTCAGATTCGAACGAATTTTACAAGAATTACATTATATATCATCAATTTTGTTTTAAATTGTTCTAGCTGATACAAATGTCAGGTAATTGCACGCTGACTATACTATAGCAGATTCATTTTTTAAAGTGCTTCGTCTACTATCAGCTATTTGGAGTAACCTTGCATACGTTTGCAAAGATTATATTATGTAGTCGCCTCATTTTAGCATGAAAAATCTAAAAACTTCTAAAAAAAAGGTATATAGTCAACTGACTTCATTTTTGTTGTACAGAGTTCAGAAAGGCATTTAGAAAAAACAGTACCTTTTATTTTTTGGCGGAAATGTTTCATTTCATTTTTTTTTTTTCTATAATTAGGCAATTTTAATGGCCAATTTAATTAAATTAATTGAAAAATGTGTTATCATACACAATATGCCATAAAATTAGAACGAAAATGTTTACTCGGAGGTTTTTGGGAAATTCAAATGACGGACCGGAAATCGGGCCATTTTCCAGAAAATATGAGAGTGGATATTTAGGCCTTGAAGATCTGTACTCGGGGGTTTTAGGGACTGATTACGAATCCGAGGTCTAATTTGAAGTGGAGTGACTCGGCACCCATCTAATCTCTCTCACGACTCCGAGAATATAAAATGTATATTAAACCAGAAAATCTACTTTTTTATAATGTTGAAGAAAATATTTTTCTTATACTATATTGGATTAAAGTTGTCTATACCGAATTGATAGTTTGGGAGTTTACAACTATTATTCATAAAAACTGTCAAAATAATTATTAAGAAGTACAAGAAATATACCCAAACTGAGGCTGTATGTATTGCTAACTCCGTTATTATATTAGGTAGAAAGTCGATTAAATGGAGAAAGTTTTAAATACTTTCTTGGACATGTCAATGGAGCTTCTAGATTTACTTTAAATTTTTAGGTTATGAAATAATTGAGAAAAATCACAATAGTGCATTTTTGAGTCTATCATATTTCCATAATTTAAATTTGCATAACGTTTTATGATCAAAGATAAGTTAGTAAGGGTTAGGAGAGAAAATATTTTTTATTTTTGACGTATTAATTAGTTCTGTTACCAAAGACAAAAAATTTCTCGAACTTCGGAAAGTAAACAAGAATGGCTGAAATTTGGCACACGGGTATTTTCAAAGTTTATTATTAAAAAAACGCAAATTTTTAACATATCTATGTGGAGCGTTTCGGTAAAAAATTGAGATTAAACTATGGAAATACCATTTTTCTTAAATATTTTAGGAAATATTGATCGGGTCAATAAAAAGTTAAATTAGATTTTGAAAAGGGGGAAGACATTTAAAAAAAAAATTTTAAAACAAAAAACGGCAACACGTGTCATAGTAGGCATGCGCATGTATTATCCACGACACCTTTTCTTAAAGAATTTTACGTGATTTAAACCACTTACTTTTTTCTGACGGTCGTATCAAAAGGAATTATTATAAATTGAAAGCGTCAAAATACAAGTTCTAAAATACCGAATACTGCTCGTAAATTAAATAAATCCACATTTCAAATATACCCACATAAAAGTGAATTGAAAAGAAAGTAAATTGTGAAATTAAAAACTGTGTTACACATTACATAGAACACAGGTTTAGCTTCATCTTTCAATTTTTACTTTTTGGTAGGAATGAATTTCGCGATTTCACAACTATTTCTGAGGTTAATCTCAAAACTGTCGAAATTCGCAAATTTCAAAGTGCTCTGTTTTAAAGATAATAAACGTAAAACGCTCTTCGGTATTATTAAAGTATCAATTATATTATTAAGAATGCAACCCGACAGGAATTGTACATTTTGATCAATATTTGAAGATAAAACAACATTATAAATAGAAAAGTTTTTTTTCCGTGAAGCAATTTTTTAAAATGAATATACATTCTTCAGAAGCAATGCCCTATAGAAATAAATCAGTACACCTTCTTCTTTAAGATGATTTTTCTCATTATTTCAGAGTCATTTTTTACGGACATGTGACGCTTTTTGTGATGTTGGGCCTATTGGATTTTTTAGTTTTCCTTCCATGCAATAGGAAATTAGTAAAATTTACTCATTTTACATGAAAACTATTAATCCCTTGAAAAAAATCATATGACTATTTTTTTAATAGTCCTCTTCTTTAAAAAAGAATTTAACTTTCTTTCTGACCGATAAAAATTTCCCGAGATATTGAAAAAAAACTGAATTTTTAAAATTCAAATTCAACTGTTCCAATGAAGCGCCCGCCCCATATGTAGATGTAAACATATTTATTTTTCAAACAGTAAAATTTTTAAAATATCATACCCCAAATTTTCAGATTAAAAGCTTTAATAACTGGATTATATTGACTACAACTTTTGCTTTTTATGTGATTTTTTGTGCATTTTTTTGTATTCGATGGTACTTTTAATGATCTGCGATGTATTACTATAATGCAAATTCAATTTCTTAAGAAGATAAAAAGAAATAAAACCATTTTATTAGTAGTCTGTGGCCCAGTGTTTTTACCATAATGCAGTAACTCATTTTTAAAATGCCACTATTATGTTATCGTGTCTTAATACCAAGGCATAGACACATACCTTTTAAATTACGTTTCTTAATATAAAGAAAAATTGAAATACAAGAATTTAGGTAAATTTCTTAGCTTTAATTTAACTTTAGCAAACTTTTCTCACAAAACGTATATTTTCTCAGGTATCCATTTTATTGAAGTCATCCAGAAATCAGTTTTTTGAAGAGTCGTTAAAATATGGCTAAGTTGACGTTCCCTTTTCTTTATAAGTATTAGAAACATCCAATACAGTCAATATGGTCTATCTCCCCCAAATTTTAAGCTAAGATTGACCTTTTAAAATTGAATAAAATTATTTAAACGTTAGTTTGTTTAAACAGTAATTTCTTAATAGATAGAATAATAGATTATTGTAATAAACCGATGCCTAAGATATCACTATTTTCACAAGATTTTCCATTCAAATATCTTTTAAAGAAAACATCTATATAAAATATATAAACTATATTTGCACTCTAATATCTGGAAATAATTGATCATAGAATTTTAATAAGAAAAACCGCTACCTAAGGAACCACTATTTCCTCATCCAGATTTTCCATCCAAGTCTCTTTAAAGGAAAACATTTTGACTATATTTTCACTCTAGTATGTGGAAATAATTGGTCATAAAATTTTAATAATAAAACATCCAAATTTTCCATCTAAATCTCATTAACGGAAAAGATCTTGACTATATTTGCACTCTAATATGCGGAAATAATTTGTCATAGAATTTCCATAATATTTGGGGCAGATGTCATAAAAGAATTGAGGCGGTGGTTTTTAGCATATACATCAAAAATGAAGTTTCTGAATCCTTATTAGCTTGCTCCACTTATTTTCACCAATTACGCCCCCCTCTCCACCTCTTCAACGAAATTATCTCAATCAGACGTCGTTACAATATATACATGTACCAAATTTCAAGTGAATATCTCAATTTAATTTTATCAACGAGTTTATTAATGGAGTATGTTGAAAAATATTATAAAAAAATCTGAGGCCTTGGCTTCTAGTATATACTCCAAATCTCAAGTTTCTGTACTCTTGCCAGCTTGCTTTACCCATTTTCATCTGCTTACCTCTACTTACTCCCCCCCCTCCAATCCTTTCAGCGGAATCATTTCAGCATATAATCCAGTTCCAGATGTCACTATAATACATACTTGTACCAAATTTCAAAAAAATATCTCAATTTAATTTTATCATCCCTTTTTAATAGTGGAGTGGGTGGAGGGGTTGAAAATATTATAAAAAAATTGAGGCCTTCACTTTTAGTATATATATATATTTTCTCATATTTACCCCTATTTAACCCCCACAAGCCTTCAACGGAATCATCTCAAAATATTATCTAATTACAGATGTCGTTATAGTACATATATGTGACAAATTTAAAGTGAAAATCTCAATTTTATTTTATCAACCCTTTTAATACTGGAGTGCAGGAGGTGAAGGGGTTGAAAAATTTAATAATAAAATTTGAGGACTTGACTTCTGGTATATACACCAAATTCCAAGTTTCTGTACTCTCACCAGCTGGCTTTATTTATTTTCCCATATTTACCCCTATTTAATCCCCAACCCTTCAACGGAATCGACTCAAAATGTAATCTAGTTCCAGGTGTCGTTATAATATATATGTGTACCAAATTCCATGTGCATATCTCCCCTTTAATAATAGAGTGGAGGTGGTAGGGGGATGGAAAATATTATAAAAATATTTGAGACCTTGGCTTCTTGTATACCGGGTGAGTCACGAATTGCGCTCGCCCCGATATTTCCTAAAATATTTGGAATAGAAAATTGAAATTTGGAGGCCTTATTACACGACTAAAATGAGATATTTTCAATAAAAAATCAAGTTTGGTGCACATCCGGTTTGACCGGAAATGCCCACAACTTTCGATTTTTAAATGGAACACCCTTTATATTTTTACGTTTTTGGAATCCAGAGGAAATTTTGAATACAATACATCCATTTTCGTCACCTTTTGATAAACATTACAAATTTTATTAAAAAATCTATTTCTGAATCGAGAGTGCCCAAAATATATTTTGTTTGTGTGCTACGTTACTATAAAAATAAAAAGAGCAACATTACTTAATTCTCTAGAGGCGTTAAAAATTTTTAAATGTGATTTTTACCCACTAACTCGGTTTTTTTAAATGGGAATTTAATCGTTCACCAACATTTTTAAATACCTCATTTTCATACGAATCTAATGATACCAAAATTTTGAAAATTCGTTCAGAAATATTTGAGATTTCAGCCAAAATACAATGCAACCAAGCTTTTACAAACATGCGGCTAATAGATAATAGATTAGTGGGCTTTGGAAACTAAAATGGCACATTTCTGTGTAAATCTATAACCTAATAACATTGGAAAAATCATAGTAGCCATTGAATGTAATAAAACAATATCAGCTGTCAGACAGACTCGTGTAGTTATAGGCAATCTTGAGCTATCAAACATTTAATAATTGTGAGCGCAAAGAACGTTACAATTAAGTTTAGCATAGGTATGTGGAGGTAAACACAATTACATCCACAAGGACATTTGCAATAGAATGCGACATCAGTTCGGTTTTCAGAGTTTTATTTAAATGAACATAAATATCGGGCCTATAAATAAATAAAAATCAATTCCGTTTGAACAATTAAACTCAAACTAGGTAACAGTAGGTATCTTTAAAATAATTAATATAATTAAACCATAAATTGACATTTATAGATATTGTTCAAAATGACCATTTTTTTCTATACACAATTCGGCTCTGTGTACAGTTGCTTGGATGGCTCTACGCAATTCAGCCGGCGTTATTTCATTAAGAGCCCGTACAACTTTATTTTGCAGCTCTTCGTGGGTATTTGAAGAAGTTTTATAAACTTTATTTTTGAGAGTGCCCCATACATAATAGTCGAGGGGTGTTAAGTTAGGTGTCCTAGGAGGCCACCTGATATGACCTTGATTTGCAATAAGGCGTTCACCATGCAAGTTGTTTAAATATTCCATCACTCTTCTGGAATTATGTGGGGGAGCACCATCTTGTTGGAAAAACAGATTTGGTAAATAGGCAAGAGGAAGTAAGTCAAGAAATTCTGCTGTCTGGTTTTGTAAAAAGAATAAATATTGTTCGCCAGTAAGTGTTCCATTAAAAAATATGGGTCCAATTATTCGATCTCCAAGTACTCCAAGCCAACAGTTAAACCCAAATCTTTCCTGAATATTCCCCCGCCCTACCAACCTCGGATTTTCTTAAGCCCAGTACCTAGTATTATTTCTGTTAAACATGCCTTGGTTCGTAAATCTACTTTCATCTGAATATAAAATATGAAAAGGAAAACCTGGGTTTTGTTGTACTGCATTTAAGAATCAGTTGCAATATACTAGCCTCCTGTCGTTATCATCTCCATAAAGATGTTGGTGTATTTAGTATTTATAAGACCGAAACTTATGTTTCTTTAAAATTCTGCAAACCGAAGACTGACTAATGTCGCATTCCATTGACAATTCCCTTGTTGATGTTGTTGGCTGTACCATCACAAATCCTAATACATCAACTTTTTTGTCCTCACTTAAATAAATGTTTCATGGTCATCTTGTTGATTGGGTTCGTTTCTTAATTATTGTTCCACTCTGGCAACCAAGTGTCTGCTTGGATGACGTCTATTGGGATATCGTTGCTGATACAGTTCTGCAGTTGCAGTAGAATTTTTGAGACGCTCTCCATATATCAGTAACATATCGACCTTTTCATTTCTACTAAAATTATTCATTTTCTTTAATTTTTACTCAAAGAGATTTCCGCAACGCTTTATTTTGTATCTGTCTGACAGCTGATATTGTTTTATTACAGTCAATGGCTACTATGATTTTTCCAATGTTATTAGGTTACCAGATTTACACAGAAATGTGCCATTTTAGTTTCCAAAGCCCACTAATCTATTATCTATTAGTCGCATGTTTGTAAAAGCTTGGTTGCATTGTATTTTGGCTGAAATCTCAAATATTTCTGAGCGGATTTTCAAAAGTTTGGTATCATTAGATTCGTATGAAAATGAGGTATTTACAAATGTTGGTGAACGATTAAATTCCCATTTAAAAAAACCGAATTAGTGGGTAAAAATCACATTTAAAAATTTTAAACGCCTCTAGAGAATTAAGTAATGCAATCATATTGCTCTTTTTATTTTTATAGTAATGTAGGACACAAACTAAAATATATTTTGGGCACCACAGCACTCTGGATTCAGAAATAGATTTTTTAACAAAATTTTCAATGTTTATCAAAAAGTGACCAGTGTATTGTATTCAAAATTTCCTCTAGATTCCAAAAATGTAAAAATATATAGGGTGTTCCATTTGAAAATCGAAAGGTGTGGGCATTTCCGGTCAAACCAGATGTGCACCTAACTTGATTTTCTATTGAAAAGATGGCATTTTAGTCGTGTAATAAGGCCTCCAAATTTCAATTTTCTATTCCAAATATTTTAGGAAATATCAGGGCGAGCGCAATTCGTGACTCACCCCGGACGGTATACACCAAATGAAAAATTTTTGTACTCTTATCAGCTTGCTTTAATTATTTTCCCGTATTTACCCCCCACCCTTCACCGGATATGATAAAAAAACAATCCAGTTCCAGATCTCGTTATAATACAAACTTGTATAAAATTTCGCGAGCCAGGGCTCGGGGTAAATATAGGAAATATCGATCAAAATCCGCGCCATCACCGCCCCGTCGCTTGTTCAAGCAGGTCGAAATTACTACTGAACGTGGGTCACATTTTGGGTCTGTAGAGTGGACACATTTTGGACTTTTGAGGTGGGGCTACCGGGCATTTACCCGATTGCTCGGCGGTCCAGTCCGACACTGAGCTTACTTTACTTATTTCCCCTATTGAACCCAACCATTCAACGGAATCATCTCAAAATGTAATCTAGTACCAGGTGTCGTTATAATATATTCGTGTACCAAATTTCAAGTGAATGTCTCAATTTAATCTTTCCACCCCTTTAATAATGAAGTGGGGGGGTGGTGGGGATGGACGGAAAATATTATTTAAAAAAAACTGAGGCCTTGGCTTCTAGTATATATACCAAATTATTGTACTTTTACCAGCTTGATTTACTTATTTTCCCTTGTTTACCCCTATTTATTCCCAACCCTTAATCGGATAAGTTCTAAAAACAATGCAGTTCCATATCTCGTTATAATACATACCTGTATACAATTTCAAGTCAATATCTTAAACCAGAGAAAACGTGCGCACAAAAAAAGTTACAGACAGACCGACAAGAAGTTTTTCTTCGCTCAAATTTAAAATCTCTACGTTTCATGGCATTCTAAACCTATTTCAACAAGAAATAAGTTTTAACATTTTTTTACGATTACTATTCTTCCAATCCACTACCTGGATGTGGAAGTAATTAGCATTGTCATAGAAAAGGACAGTTTTTTTAATTCAAATTATTCACTAATAAAAATATTTACGCGTATAAGTAAACTTGTTTTTAAATAACCCTTCATAGGTTTTTAGATTTCATATTCTGTGAAAATTCCACTCCTTTATATTATTACGTAACATACGTAATAATAATAAAATGTTTTTAATCATAAATCATTCAGTATTTGTCGTATAAAACACAAAAAAGGAAAAATATTTTGGTAATCTCTAAAGTAATATTTTTTTATAATGAAGGCATTCTTGGGGTAATTCTTAAATGACAATTTATTTTTACCTATATTAATAAACTTAAGAACAAGGGTTTATCCAAATAACTGTATCTTGCTGAATTTTTATTGTAGAGAAACAGGCAAAAAACCTTACAAACATTTAAAACAATTTTATTAAATGCACAAAAACAATATTTACATTTTTTAAGTAAAAATATTTTTAAAAAGCATACAAAAAGCTAAATGATGGAATAGCTATTGCTAAGTTCCACCAGAACGTAATATAAAAAAGGCGATTAAAAAGAATACCCACCTCCTACGCTTGTCAGGTAGTTGATTCAGTTATTATACAATTTATTTTCCTAAAGCGTACATTATTACCTAAGTATATTATTGCAAATTTTTAGGCAGCTATGTATTTTTAAGTGATTGAAAATTACTGTTCCTGTACTATTATTGTATGAAATAACTTGCGGGGCGAGCTCTTCGTTTCACCAACAATTTTACATAGCACTGTGGTAACATTTACGACAAATATTTAGCCATAACAATAATATTGTGATAATATAATTAATCTTATTGCTACGTCGAGATTCGGTGACTAATTTTTATCAGTTGCAAAATGTAAACATCTCGGTAATCGATCGTCTTGCTTTTCACTATGGTTTACAAAATAAACATTTTGTATTTAAATATTCACTTCTACGACTAGCTAATCGCCCTACAAAAAATCTGATTTGGAAAGTTCGTACTTTATAATTAATTTATTGCATTCCTGCATTCTTAGGTTTTGTGCAATATCGAGTTCAGCGCATACCACGGCACGCGAATGTAAACCATTTGACCCATGCTAACGACCGCTGATAAATCTGTAACAACAGTTAAACTAACTGGTGATACGTCCACTTAGACGCGGCAACAGTGGTGGAGGAGAGGGCGCATATTGGACATCACGCATTAACACATGGGAGGCACATATACTGCTCCGCACCAGGAGTTCGGTATATATGTTGTATATTCCGTTTTTCTACACATATACAACTTGTCTTAAATACTAAAATAATTTACCCCTCTTTTGATGCCATTCTTGTATTCGCATTAAATAGTGTTTTGCAAAATAATTTACAGGCATAAGTCATTTCCTTGGGGCGGAGGTTTGGGCGTCTGTAGTCCGTTCAGGAGGTGAGTATGATAGCTGTGCAAATATATATATATATATATATATATATATATATTATATATATATATATATATATATATATATATATATATATATATATATATATATATATATATATATATATATATATATATATGTTGTTTCTTAGGTTTTCACGGGTGTTGAATGAAGTGTTGGTGTTCTTCCGGGTGTTTTCCCGTGTAGTTGGTAGGCTCCTGTGGGAGCCACGCTTGTCTAAACGACGTTTCGGCGGAATCTCATCTGCCATCTTCAGGTTCTAGCTGAATGCTGCCTGCTGCTGCGGCTGCTGCTGCTGCTGCTGCTGCTGCTGCTGCTGCTGCTACTGCTGCTCCTCGTTGCTCGAACTGAACTGACGTTCTCTCTGTTGTGCGGCTCCTTATATACGTTGTGGGGTGGGGCGCACCTGCGCACTTGGCTGCGTGTTACTGGCCCTCTTCTCTCTGTTGGAGGCGTAGCGGGCGCCTGAGCTAACCCGACAAGAGGCCTCGTTGAAACGTCACGTTTCACGTGACTTCTCGTTGATGGTCGTGCGTCCTCGTGTTTAGTCGGCTCTGGAGGTTGTCGTGGTCCTCCTTGGTTGGTTAGCGCTTGGCTCCGGCTCCTCGTGATGGGCCCCCTTGTAGCTGGCTGTGGTGTCTCTTCGTGAATGGTCGATACTCGACGGTGCCTCGTTGCGATCTGTTCGTTTACCGTGGGTCGTCGTCTGTTTTCCGTTACGTAACTTCCTGACAGTGCGGGCTTCCATGCAGTGGGTAATCTTTGAGTGTCGTCTCGTTTGTTAAGATTTTGAGGTCTTTTTTCAATTTCTATAGCCTCTCTGGTAATCCTTGACCTCCAATGCTCGATATTGGCTATCGTTCTGGTGTTGTCGAAGTCTATCTTGTGTCCTGTGGTTTTTGCGTGTTGTGCTAGAGACGATGTTTTCTCCTCTTTTTGCACTGCATTTCTATGTTCCTCTCTTCTTACACTTATCCGTCTGTTCGTTTGTCCTATGTATGATTTGTTGCAATCTTGGCACGGGATTTCGTATACTCCTTGGTTTTCTAGGGCGATTTTTGATTTCGGGTTACGTAGAACTGCGCTGATTTTTCGGTCTGTTTTGAATATTGTGTCTATGTTATATCCACGTAGAAGTTTTCCGATTTTATCTGTTGTCCCCTTCACGTAAGGTAAATATGCTTTTGCCACTGGTTTCTCAGATTCTTCATGGTTTCGTGGTCTGGATGGTTCTTGCGACTTCTGTATTGTATACCTTGAAAATCCATTTCTCATAAGTGCTTTCTGGAGTGATAACATCTCTTCGTTAATATGGTCGCCGTCTGCTAGCCTTTGGGAGCGTGTTACTAGAGTCTTTACTACTGAATTCAATTGCGCTGGATGGTGGTGTGATGCTGCGTTTAGATATCTGTCTGTGTGAGTGGGTTTTCTGTATACCGTATGACCTAGTGTTCCGTCTTGTTTCTTTTTCACTAATACGTCAAGAAATGGGAGCTGGCCTTCTGCTTCTACCTCCATTGTGAATTTGATTCTGTCGTGAATGTTGTTTAGGTGGTTTAAGAAATTATTAAGATGTTCTCTCCCATGAGTCCAAATTACGAACGTGTCGTCAACGTATCTTAGCCAAAGTTTCGGTTTGAGTGGAGCAGTTTGTATTGCACGAGCTTCTAAGTCCTCCATGAAGAGATTAGCGATGACTGGGGATAAAGGTGAACCCATCGGTGCTCCTTCCGTTTGTTTGTAGCGCTGGTCATTGTATGTGAAGTATGTGTTGTTTAGACAGTGTGTAGTTAGACTAAGAATATGATCCTCTGGACTGTACTTTTGCTTGATCAATTCAAGTGATTCCTCTACTGGTACGTTTGTGAACAATGACACTACATCGAAGCTCACTAGAAGATGTTCTGGTTGGACAGTCTCGTTGCTTAGTAACTCGATGAAATGTTGTGCGTTTTTCACATATGACGTTGCTTTTTCGGCAAGGGGCTGCAACTGCCTAGCTAGATACCTCGCTAATTCTTGCACAGGTGATCCTACAGAGCTAACAATAGGTCTTAGTGGGGCTCCTTCCTTGTGGATCTTTGGTAAGCCATATAGTTTGGGGCATCTTGAAGATTTCTCTCTCGGTATAATCTGGTTCTTGATTTGATCGTCGATCGGGCTAGCTTTAATTTTGGCTTTGGTGGTCTTCTCCAGGTACGTTGTGGGATCTGTTGTAATTGCTTGGTAAGCAGTGTCTTCTAATAGTGTCTCTATTTTCCTGTGGTAATCTTCGCTATTCATCACTACCGTAGCGTTGCCTTTGTCTGCTGGTAAGATTATGATGTCCTGGTTTTGTCTTAATGCCTTCAGTGCCTTTAATTCTTCCTGTGGTATATTTCTCTTTGGCGCCTTTGCTTTTCTTAGTATACGCGATGTGTCTTGACGTATAGTTTCAGCCGTGTTGTTATCAATATCGGAAATTGCTGATTCTACTCCACAAATGATGTCTTCTACTGGAATACGACTTGGTGCGATGGCGAAATTAAATCCTCTTGCTAGGACATTTAAGGAGGCTTCATCAAGTGGATAGTTGGACAAATTATGAACTACACTTGCAGGTTCCAGTGGTTCGACTTTGATAACTGGCTTCTGTTGGAGTTGAAGGCGGTCGAATTTCCTCTTTTGTTTTTCTGTGCAGAGGGTGACGTCATTTTCCGCTCGGAACTCCGCAAGTTGCTCGATGTTAATCCATAATGTAGGATGAATGGTACTGCTTAAATGTAGATGCAGATCTAGTAACTGTTTATTGATCTTGTCTAATGTTCGTCTTGTATCGTGAATGGATTCTCTAAGTAGTGCGAAGCTGGTTCTTCTGAGAATCTTTTTAGTGTGATGGTCATTTTTATGGAACGTCAGCTGCATGCATTTTGGAACGATGTTTTCATCTCTGCAGCGTTGTAGGAATGTAAGGTTGCAAAGAAGTTTCCCTCTTTTCGACCTCAATTTCTCAAAGGTTCTAGTTTGGTGGAATGTCTTCTCCCCGTAGAGACATATTATGTTGTTTCTTAGGTTTTCACGGGTGTTGAATGAAGTGTTGGTGTTCTTCCGGGTGTTTTCCCGTGTAGTTGGTAGGCTCCTGTGGGAGCCACGCTTGTCTAAACGACGTTTCGGCGGAATCTCATCTGCCATCTTCAGGTTCTAGCTGAATGCTGCCTGCTGCTGCGGCTGCTGCTGCTGCTGCTGCTGCTGCTGCTGCTGCTGCTACTGCTGCTCCTCGTTGCTCGAACTGAACTGACGTTCTCTCTGTTGTGCGGCTCCTTATATACGTTGTGGGGTGGGGCGCACCTGCGCACTTGGCTGCGTGTTACTGGCCCTCTTCTCTCTGTTGGAGGCGTAGCGGGCGCCTGAGCTAACCCGACAAGAGGCCTCGTTGAAACGTCACGTTTCACGTGACTTCTCGTTGATGGTCGTGCGTCCTCGTGTTTAGTCGGCTCTGGAGGTTGTCGTGGTCCTCCTTGGTTGGTTAGCGCTTGGCTCCGGCTCCTCGTGATGGGCCCCCTTGTAGCTGGCTGTGGTGTCTCTTCGTGAATGGTCGATACTCGACGGTGCCTCGTTGCGATCTGTTCGTTTACCGTGGGTCGTCGTCTGTTTTCCGTTACGTAACTTCCTGACAGTGCGGGCTTCCATGCAGTGGGTAATCTTTGAGTGTCGTCTCGTTTGTTAAGATTTTGAGGTCTTTTTTCAATTTCTATAGCCTCTCTGGTAATCCTTGACCTCCAATGCTCGATATTGGCTATCGTTCTGGTGTTGTCGAAGTCTATCTTGTGTCCTGTGGTTTTTGCGTGTTGTGCTAGAGACGATGTTTTCTCCTCTTTTTGCACTGCATTTCTATGTTCCTCTCTTCTTACACTTATCCGTCTGTTCGTTTGTCCTATGTATGATTTGTTGCAATCTTGGCACGGGATTTCGTATACTCCTTGGTTTTCTAGGGCGATTTTTGATTTCGGGTTACGTAGAACTGCGCTGATTTTTCGGTCTGTTTTGAATATTGTGTCTATGTTATATCCACGTAGAAGTTTTCCGATTTTATCTGTTGTCCCCTTCACGTAAGGTAAATATGCTTTTGCCACTGGTTTCTCAGATTCTTCATGGTTTCGTGGTCTGGATGGTTCTTGCGACTTCTGTATTGTATACCTTGAAAATCCATTTCTCATAAGTGCTTTCTGGAGTGATAACATCTCTTCGTTAATATGGTCGCCGTCTGCTAGCCTTTGGGAGCGTGTTACTAGAGTCTTTACTACTGAATTCAATTGCGCTGGATGGTGGTGTGATGCTGCGTTTAGATATCTGTCTGTGTGAGTGGGTTTTCTGTATACCGTATGACCTAGTGTTCCGTCTTGTTTCTTTTTCACTAATACGTCAAGAAATGGGAGCTGGCCTTCTGCTTCTACCTCCATTGTGAATTTGATTCTGTCGTGAATGTTGTTTAGGTGGTTTAAGAAATTATTAAGATGTTCTCTCCCATGAGTCCAAATTACGAACGTGTCGTCAACGTATCTTAGCCAAAGTTTCGGTTTGAGTGGAGCAGTTTGTATTGCACGAGCTTCTAAGTCCTCCATGAAGAGATTAGCGATGACTGGGGATAAAGGTGAACCCATCGGTGCTCCTTCCAACGAGGCCTCTTGTCGGGTTAGCTCAGGCGCCCGCTACGCCTCCAACAGAGAGAAGAGGGCCAGTAACACGCAGCCAAGTGCGCAGGTGCGCCCCACCCCACAACGTATATAAGGAGCCGCACAACAGAGAGAACGTCAGTTCAGTTCGAGCAACGAGGAGCAGCAGTAGCAGCAGCAGCAGCAGCAGCAGCAGCAGCAGCAGCAGCCGCAGCAGCAGGCAGCATTCAGCTAGAACCTGAAGATGGCAGATGAGATTCCGCCGAAACGTCGTTTAGACAAGCGTGGCTCCCACAGGAGCCTACCAACTACACGGGAAAACACCCGGAAGAACACCAACACTTCATTCAACACCCGTGAAAACCTAAGAAACAACATAATATGTCTCTACGGGGAGAAGACATTCCACCAAACTAGAACCTTTGAGAAATTGAGGTCGAAAAGAGGGAAACTTCTTTGCAACCTTACATTCCTACAACGCTGCAGAGATGAAAACATCGTTCCAAAATGCATGCAGCTGACGTTCCATAAAAATGACCATCACACTAAAAAGATTCTCAGAAGAACCAGCTTCGCACTACTTAGAGAATCCATTCACGATACAAGACGAACATTAGACAAGATCAATAAACAGTTACTAGATCTGCATCTACATTTAAGCAGTACCATTCATCCTACATTATGGATTAACATCGAGCAACTTGCGGAGTTCCGAGCGGAAAATGACGTCACCCTCTGCACAGAAAAACAAAAGAGGAAATTCGACCGCCTTCAACTCCAACAGAAGCCAGTTATCAAAGTCGAACCACTGGAACCTGCAAGTGTAGTTCATAATTTGTCCAACTATCCACTTGATGAAGCCTCCTTAAATGTCCTAGCAAGAGGATTTAATTTCGCCATCGCACCAAGTCGTATTCCAGTAGAAGACATCATTTGTGGAGTAGAATCAGCAATTTCCGATATTGATAACAACACGGCTGAAACTATACGTCAAGACACATCGCGTATACTAAGAAAAGCAAAGGCGCCAAAGAGAAATATACCACAGGAAGAATTAAAGGCACTGAAGGCATTAAGACAAAACCAGGACATCATAATCTTACCAGCAGACAAAGGCAACGCTACGGTAGTGATGAATAGCGAAGATTACCACAGGAAAATAGAGACACTATTAGAAGACACTGCTTACCAAGCAATTACAACAGATCCCACAACGTACCTGGAGAAGACCACCAAAGCCAAAATTAAAGCTAGCCCGATCGACGATCAAATCAAGAACCAGATTATACCGAGAGAGAAATCTTCAAGATGCCCCAAACTATATGGCTTACCAAAGATCCACAAGGAAGGAGCCCCACTAAGACCTATTGTTAGCTCTGTAGGATCACCTGTGCAAGAATTAGCGAGGTATCTAGCTAGGCAGTTGCAGCCCCTTGCCGAAAAAGCAACGTCATATGTGAAAAACGCACAACATTTCATCGAGTTACTAAGCAACGAGACTGTCCAACCAGAACATCTTCTAGTGAGCTTCGATGTAGTGTCATTGTTCACAAACGTACCAGTAGAGGAATCACTTGAATTGATCAAGCAAAAGTACAGTCCAGAGGATCATATTCTTAGTCTAACTACACACTGTCTAAACAACACATACTTCACATACAATGACCAGCGCTACAAACAAACGGAAGGAGCACCGATGGGTTCACCTTTATCCCCAGTCATCGCTAATCTCTTCATGGAGGACTTAGAAGCTCGTGCAATACAAACTGCTCCACTCAAACCGAAACTTTGGCTAAGATACGTTGACGACACGTTCGTAATTTGGACTCATGGGAGAGAACATCTTAATAATTTCTTAAACCACCTAAACAACATTCACGACAGAATCAAATTCACAATGGAGGTAGAAGCAGAAGGCCAGCTCCCATTTCTTGACGTATTAGTGAAAAAGAAACAAGACGGAACACTAGGTCATACGGTATACAGAAAACCCACTCACACAGACAGATATCTAAACGCAGCATCACACCACCATCCAGCGCAATTGAATTCAGTAGTAAAGACTCTAGTAACACGCTCCCAAAGGCTAGCAGACGGCGACCATATTAACGAAGAGATGTTATCACTCCAGAAAGCACTTATGAGAAATGGATTTTCAAGGTATACAATACAGAAGTCGCAAGAACCATCCAGACCACGAAACCATGAAGAATCTGAGAAACCAGTGGCAAAAGCATATTTACCTTACGTGAAGGGGACAACAGATAAAATCGGAAAACTTCTACGTGGATATAACATAGACACAATATTCAAAACAGACCGAAAAATCAGCGCAGTTCTACGTAACCCGAAATCAAAAATCGCCCTAGAAAACCAAGGAGTATACGAAATCCCGTGCCAAGATTGCAACAAATCATACATAGGACAAACGAACAGACGGATAAGTGTAAGAAGAGAGGAACATAGAAATGCAGTGCAAAAAGAGGAGAAAACATCGTCTCTAGCACAACACGCAAAAACCACAGGACACAAGATAGACTTCGACAACACCAGAACGATAGCCAATATCGAGCATTGGAGGTCAAGGATTACCAGAGAGGCTATAGAAATTGAAAAAAGACCTCAAAATCTTAACAAACGAGACGACACTCAAAGATTACCCACTGCATGGAAGCCCGCACTGTCAGGAAGTTACGTAACGGAAAACAGACGACGACCCACGGTAAACGAACAGATCGCAACGAGGCACCGTCGAGTATCGACCATTCACGAAGAGACACCACAGCCAGCTACAAGGGGGCCCATCACGAGGAGCCGGAGCCAAGCGCTAACCAACCAAGGAGGACCACGACAACCTCCAGAGCCGACTAAACACGAGGACGCACGACCATCAACGAGAAGTCACGTGAAACGTGACGTTTCAACGAGGCCTCTTGTCGGGTTAGCTCAGGCGCCCGCTACGCCTCCAACAGAGAGAAGAGGGCCAGTAACACGCAGCCAAGTGCGCAGGTGCGCCCCACCCCACAACGTATATAAGGAGCCGCACAACAGAGAGAACGTCAGTTCAGTTCGAGCAACGAGGAGCAGCAGTAGCAGCAGCAGCAGCAGCAGCAGCAGCAGCAGCAGCAGCCGCAGCAGCAGGCAGCATTCAGCTAGAACCTGAAGATGGCAGATGAGATTCCGCCGAAACGTCGTTTAGACAAGCGTGGCTCCCACAGGAGCCTACCAACTACACGGGAAAACACCCGGAAGAACACCAACACTTCATTCAACACCCGTGAAAACCTAAGAAACAACATAATATGTCTCTACGGGGAGAAGACATTCCACCAAACTAGAACCTTTGAGAAATTGAGGTCGAAAAGAGGGAAACTTCTTTGCAACCTTACATTCCTACAACGCTGCAGAGATGAAAACATCGTTCCAAAATGCATGCAGCTGACGTTCCATAAAAATGACCATCACACTAAAAAGATTCTCAGAAGAACCAGCTTCGCACTACTTAGAGAATCCATTCACGATACAAGACGAACATTAGACAAGATCAATAAACAGTTACTAGATCTGCATCTACATTTAAGCAGTACCATTCATCCTACATTATGGATTAACATCGAGCAACTTGCGGAGTTCCGAGCGGAAAATGACGTCACCCTCTGCACAGAAAAACAAAAGAGGAAATTCGACCGCCTTCAACTCCAACAGAAGCCAGTTATCAAAGTCGAACCACTGGAACCTGCAAGTGTAGTTCATAATTTGTCCAACTATCCACTTGATGAAGCCTCCTTAAATGTCCTAGCAAGAGGATTTAATTTCGCCATCGCACCAAGTCGTATTCCAGTAGAAGACATCATTTGTGGAGTAGAATCAGCAATTTCCGATATTGATAACAACACGGCTGAAACTATACGTCAAGACACATCGCGTATACTAAGAAAAGCAAAGGCGCCAAAGAGAAATATACCACAGGAAGAATTAAAGGCACTGAAGGCATTAAGACAAAACCAGGACATCATAATCTTACCAGCAGACAAAGGCAACGCTACGGTAGTGATGAATAGCGAAGATTACCACAGGAAAATAGAGACACTATTAGAAGACACTGCTTACCAAGCAATTACAACAGATCCCACAACGTACCTGGAGAAGACCACCAAAGCCAAAATTAAAGCTAGCCCGATCGACGATCAAATCAAGAACCAGATTATACCGAGAGAGAAATCTTCAAGATGCCCCAAACTATATGGCTTACCAAAGATCCACAAGGAAGGAGCCCCACTAAGACCTATTGTTAGCTCTGTAGGATCACCTGTGCAAGAATTAGCGAGGTATCTAGCTAGGCAGTTGCAGCCCCTTGCCGAAAAAGCAACGTCATATGTGAAAAACGCACAACATTTCATCGAGTTACTAAGCAACGAGACTGTCCAACCAGAACATCTTCTAGTGAGCTTCGATGTAGTGTCATTGTTCACAAACGTACCAGTAGAGGAATCACTTGAATTGATCAAGCAAAAGTACAGTCCAGAGGATCATATTCTTAGTCTAACTACACACTGTCTAAACAACACATACTTCACATACAATGACCAGCGCTACAAACAAACGGAAGGAGCACCGATGGGTTCACCTTTATCCCCAGTCATCGCTAATCTCTTCATGGAGGACTTAGAAGCTCGTGCAATACAAACTGCTCCACTCAAACCGAAACTTTGGCTAAGATACGTTGACGACACGTTCGTAATTTGGACTCATGGGAGAGAACATCTTAATAATTTCTTAAACCACCTAAACAACATTCACGACAGAATCAAATTCACAATGGAGGTAGAAGCAGAAGGCCAGCTCCCATTTCTTGACGTATTAGTGAAAAAGAAACAAGACGGAACACTAGGTCATACGGTATACAGAAAACCCACTCACACAGACAGATATCTAAACGCAGCATCACACCACCATCCAGCGCAATTGAATTCAGTAGTAAAGACTCTAGTAACACGCTCCCAAAGGCTAGCAGACGGCGACCATATTAACGAAGAGATGTTATCACTCCAGAAAGCACTTATGAGAAATGGATTTTCAAGGTATACAATACAGAAGTCGCAAGAACCATCCAGACCACGAAACCATGAAGAATCTGAGAAACCAGTGGCAAAAGCATATTTACCTTACGTGAAGGGGACAACAGATAAAATCGGAAAACTTCTACGTGGATATAACATAGACACAATATTCAAAACAGACCGAAAAATCAGCGCAGTTCTACGTAACCCGAAATCAAAAATCGCCCTAGAAAACCAAGGAGTATACGAAATCCCGTGCCAAGATTGCAACAAATCATACATAGGACAAACGAACAGACGGATAAGTGTAAGAAGAGAGGAACATAGAAATGCAGTGCAAAAAGAGGAGAAAACATCGTCTCTAGCACAACACGCAAAAACCACAGGACACAAGATAGACTTCGACAACACCAGAACGATAGCCAATATCGAGCATTGGAGGTCAAGGATTACCAGAGAGGCTATAGAAATTGAAAAAAGACCTCAAAATCTTAACAAACGAGACGACACTCAAAGATTACCCACTGCATGGAAGCCCGCACTGTCAGGAAGTTACGTAACGGAAAACAGACGACGACCCACGGTAAACGAACAGATCGCAACGAGGCACCGTCGAGTATCGACCATTCACGAAGAGACACCACAGCCAGCTACAAGGGGGCCCATCACGAGGAGCCGGAGCCAAGCGCTAACCAACCAAGGAGGACCACGACAACCTCCAGAGCCGACTAAACACGAGGACGCACGACCATCAACGAGAAGTCACGTGAAACGTGACGTTTCAACGAGGCCTCTTGTCGGGTTAGCTCAGGCGCCCGCTACGCCTCCAACAGAGAGAAGAGGGCCAGTAACACGCAGCCAAGTGCGCAGGTGCGCCCCACCCCACAACGTATATAAGGAGCCGCACAACAGAGAGAACGTCAGTTCAGTTCGAGCAACGAGGAGCAGCAGTAGCAGCAGCAGCAGCAGCAGCAGCAGCAGCAGCAGCAGCCGCAGCAGCAGGCAGCATTCAGCTAGAACCTGAAGATGGCAGATGAGATTCCGCCGAAACGTCGTTTAGACAAGCGTGGCTCCCACAGGAGCCTACCAACTACACGGGAAAACACCCGGAAGAACACCAACACTTCATATATATATATATATATATATATATATATATATATATATATATATAGAAAAAGTAAATTTTTCTTGAGGTTGCAGTCAGAAGTGTAAAGTTGTTATGGCCAAACACACAAAGAAAACTCTTCGTTACTTGTCAAGCTTTCGGAAATGTTTATTTCCTTTCTCAAGACATCTATAAAGTGTATTATTTTATAAATAATATATATATATATATATATATATATATATATATATATATATATATTATATATATATGTATATATAATAAAACCAGAAAGGTAGTCTTGACTGACTAGTTAAGCAGAAAAAGTAAATTTTTCTTGAGGTTGCAGTCAGAAGTGTAAATCGTCACCAGTCAGTTGGTAGCCTAGGGACCCTAGAAAATTCCCCAAACACTCAACACCAATCAAATTTGTTCTTTTAAAAGTTTTTTCTCATATTTTTTCGCAGAATTGTTTCTCCTTACCTTCACTAGTAGACGTCTAATGTTAACAAAATGTATTGATATATATCTATTTTAAAATGTGATTGTTTTAAGATTTTCACACTAAAATGCTTTTAAATTATTAATATGGTATAGTTTATAAGATATATAATATATATATATATATATATATATATATATATATATATATATATATATATATATATATATATATATATATATACATAGAAAAAGTAAATTTTTCTTGAGGTTGCAGTCAGAAGTGTAAAGTTGTTATGGCCAAACACACAAAGAAAACTCTTCGTATATATATATATATATATATATATATATATATATATATATATATATATATATATATATATTATATATATATATATATATATATATATAGAAAAAGTAAATTTTTCTTGAGGTTGCAGTCAGAAGTGTAAAGTTGTTATGGCCAAACACACAAAGAAAACTCTTCGTTACTTGTCAAGCTTTCGGAAATGTTTATTTCCTTTCTCAAGACATCTATAAAGTGTATTATTTTATAAATAAGTCATATATATAAAACAATTAATTACTTACTAACATGAGGATGTTTGTTGAGGTGAAGCACATTCTCGAGGAAAAACATAGAAGGTTAAAATATTGTGTGTTTGGGGAATTTTCTAGGGTCCCTAGGCTACCAACTGACTGGTGACGATTTATTGCCAACTTGAAGGTTACAAATTTTGATTTGTCGTCTTAGCATTTAGATATTTGTCTTTCTCTAACTTTAGAATGTAGGTGTAAATGTTACTCAGGTTTTCAATGTCTGATTTCTTATTTAATATGTGAGTTTCGTTGTTTATGTGAACCATTTCTAAGAAAGATCTCTTTTTTAGGTTTTGCTCAACCGCTAAAATTTTGGTACTTTCATAACTCATCTTGTGGCCTGTTGTTATTACGTGTTCGGCCAGAGCACACGACTTTACATTTCTGTTTCAGTCACTCTTATGTGACGTTAAGCGTCCACTGAGAGTCCTAGAGGTTTGACCTATATAAGCTTTGTTACAGTTGTTACATTCAATGCGATAGACAACGTTGGACTTCTCCTGTGCTTTTAGTGGAGTTTTCACTCGGCTAAACAATGTTGCAATAGTTTTGATGTTCTTTTTTGCAATTTTGATATTTAAATGTTTAAAAATGTTTAATAATTTGGGTGTTAAGTCTTCTACATGTGGTAGAGACCTAAATATTATTGGAGTTATATTGGTGTTGTTTTGAGGTTCCTCTGTTACATTGTTTATAGATATATTGTTGTTAGAATTATTGTTTTCACTATTAGTATTGTGTAAGTTATTAATATTTGAATTATTTTCATTATTATTGGGACGGTTATAGTTTACTTCATTGTTATTGAAATTTTGGCTGGTAGTAAATAGCATTTGGTTTGACAAGTGAGCTGGATAAGAATTCTCTATCAGGATGTCACGTAACTCCCTTAACGACTCATGTCTATGCTGTACGTGGGTGAGTCTGATTACACTGTTTTTTAGAGCGAGGATTAGGTTCATTTTCATACGTGTAGGGTGATACGACTGGTAGTTTAAGTATCTACCACTACTCATAGGTTTTCTATACCATTTTGTTTGTAGGACGTTATGTTCTGTCCTAATTACTCTCATATCTAAGAAAGGTATGCTATTGTCACTTTCTATTTCAACAGTGAACTGTATGTTTTCGTTGTAGTTATTGAAAATGTGTAATACCTCGTCTACGCTGTGAGCAGGGACTGACAGTAGAAGGTCATCTACGTATCTTTTTATAAAGGGGATGTTAAATGGTACCCTGGTGAGACAATCCTTAACCAAATCATCAAGTACAAAATTTACCAGAATGGGGGAGATTGTGGATCCCATTGGTGTGCCAAAAATTTGTTTATAGTAACATTTGTTGAATTCCAAATAATTTGAGTCAAAAATGAATTTTAGAACGTTAATAAAAGTATTTAAATCCATGGAGCAATGCTCTGAAATTATGTCCCAATTGTCTGTTATGGAAGATATTATTAGTTCTAGAGGCAAATTTGTAAACAGGGAAACCACGTCAAAACTCACCACTATATAATTCGGTGGTAATTGATAGTCGTTTATGAACTCACTAAAAGCGAAGGAGTCTTTTACGTAGAAATCATTGTTTGTATTATAGGCTTCTGTTAAGATGTTAGTCAGGAATTTGGCAAGTTTACCATTAGGACAGTCAATGGACGACACGATTGGTCTCATTGATAAAGTTGGTTTGTGAATTTTCGGTAACGCGTAGAATCTAGGAGCGACAGAGTTATAAAATCTCAAAATTTTAGCTGTAGCGTCATCAATTACGCTATCATTCTTTAGTTGAGTGACTAATTTGTTGGCTTTTTGTTGTAATGTACAAGTAGGATCATTTCTGAGTTTTTTGTAATATTTATGGTCGTCTAGCAACTCTTGGCTTTTGAGGATATAATCCTGCTTGTACATAACCACTGTTACATTACCTTTATCACTTCTTACTACATATAACTCAGGGTGCTGTTTGAGAAACATTTTGCATTCATTGAAGATATTAACTAGATAATGCCTAGTGAATTGATGTTTATGTAAGAAATTGGTAATTATGTTGGTGAATTGCGATCTAAAGAAATTTTTTGATTCTTCATCGACATCTTGAATAATCAGTTCTAAATCTGCCAGTAACGATGGCATTTTTAAGTCATGTGTTGAAGGACACAAACTGAATTTGGGGCCTAGGGCCAATAATTGTTGAACTTTTATCGGTATTTCGACTGTAGTTAGATTTTTGAGCCATTTTTTTGAGTTATAATTTTATTAATTTCATTTTGTTTTAATTTATCAAACTTATTTCTGTTGGTGTTTCTTATCTTATGAAAAGCTGTATTGTATTTGATTTTAAGACGTCTATCATATTCGTTGATAATATTTTTAGGCAAAGTTAATTTATTTTTTACGTGAGAGAGTTCTTTTTCATATTTATTTAGATCGCAAATCGTAATACTGATTTCTAAATTTAAAATTTTCCTCCTTAACCTTAAATTAAAGTTGTTAATTTGTTGTCCTGTCCGTCCTCCTTGGTGCTGTAGTAAATTATTAATATTGTAGATCCCATCCGATACATGTTTTGGGAACACTTGGAACTTTCTACATTTTAACAAGAAGATTCTTCTATTTCTTAGTGCAGCTAACCTGTTGTTAATTTTGGCCCATTGTTTTAACCATCCTACATTAGCAGCTCCATAATGTCGGTGGATATCATCGAAAAACCCCATATCTATAGATAATAAAACCAGAAAGGTAGTCTTGACTGACTAGTTAAGCAGAAAAAGTAAATTTTTCTTGAGGTTGCAGTCAGAAGTGTAAAGTTGTTATGGCCAAACACACAAAGAAAACTCTTCGTTACTTGTCAAGCTTTCGGAAATGTTTATTTCCTTTCTCAAGACATCTATAAAGTGTACTATTTTATAAATAAGTCATATATATAAAACAATTAATTTCTTACTAACATGAGGATGTTTGTTGAGGTGAAGCACAAAAATAGAAATAAAATCATCCTCGAGGAAAAACATAGAAGGTTAAAATATTCTTATAAACTATACCATATTAATAATTTAAAAGCATTTTAGTGCGAAAATCTTAAAACAATCACATTTTAAAATAGATATATATCAATACATTTTGTTAACATTAGACGTCTACTAGTGAAGGTAAGGAGAAACAATTCTACGAAAAAATATGAGAAAAAACTTTTAAAAGAACAAATTTGATTGGTGTTAAGTGTTTGGGGAATTTTCTAGGGTCCCTAGGCTACCAACTGACTGGTGACGATTTATTGCCAACTTGAAGGTTACAAATTTTGATTTGTCGCATTTAGATATTTGTCTTTCTCTAACTTTAGAATGTAGGTGTAAATGTTACTCAGGTTTTCAATGTCTGATTTCTTATTTAATATGTGAGTTTCGTTGTTTATGTGAACCATTTCTAAGAAAGATCTCTTTTTTAGGTTTTGCTCAACCGCTAAAAGTTTGGTACTTTCATAACTCATCTTGTGTCCTGTTGTTATTACGTGTTCGGCCAGAGCACACGACTTTACATTTCTGTTGCAGTCACTTTTATGTGACGTTAAGCGTCCACTGAGAGTCCTAGAGGTTTGACCTATATAAGCTTTAGAAATCAGTATTACGATTTGCGATCTAAATAAATATGAAAAAGAACTCTCTCACGTAAAAATAAATTAACTTTGCCTAAAAATATTATCAACGAATATGATAGACGTCTTAAAATCAAATACAATACAGCTTTTCATAAGATGAGAAACACCAACAGAAATAAGTTTGTGTACTTCAACACATGACTTAAAAATGCCATCGTTACTGGCAGATTTAGAACTGATTATTCAAGATGTCGATGAAGAATCAAAAAATTTCTTTAGATCGCAATTCACCAACATAATTACCAATTTCTTACATAAACATCAATTCACTAGGCATTATCTAGTTAATATCTTCAATGAATGCAAAATGTTTCTCAAACAGCACCCTGAGTTATATGTAGTAAGAAGTGATAAAGGTAATGTAACAGTGGTTATGTACAAGCAGGATTATATCCTCAAAAGCCAAGAGTTGCTAGACGACCATAAATATTACAAAAAACTCAGAAATGATCCTACTTGTACATTACAACAAAAAGCCAACAAATTAGTCACTCAACTAAAGAATGATAGCGTAATTGATGACGCTACAGCTAAGATTTTGAGATTTTATAACTCTGTCGCTCCTAGATTCTACGCGTTACCGAAAATTCACAAACCAACTTTATCAATGAGACCAATCGTGTCGTCCATTGACTGTCCTAATGGTAAACTTGCCAAATTTCTGACTAACATCTTAACAGAAGCCTATAATACAAATAATGATTTCTACGTAAAAGACTCCTTCGCTTTTAGTGAGTTCATAAACGACTATCAATTACCACCGAATTATATAGTGGTGAGTTTTGACGTGGTTTCCCTATTTACAAATTTGCCTCTAGAACTAATAATATCTTCCATAACAGACAATTGGGACATAATTTCAGAGCATTGCTCCATGGATTTAAATACTTTTATTAACGTTCTAAAATTCATTTTTTACTCAAATTATTTGGAATTCAACAAATGTTACTATAAACAAATTTTTGGCACACCAATGGGATCCACAATCTCCCACATTCAGGTAAATTTTGTACTTGATGATTTGGTTAAGGATTGTCTCACCAGGGTACCATTTAACATCCCCTTTATAAAAAGATACGTAGATGACCTTCTACTGTCAGTCCCTGCTCATAGCGTAGACGAGGTATTACATATTTTCAATAACTACAACGAAAACATACAGGTCACTGTTGAAATAGAAAGTGACAATAGCATACCTTTCTTAGATATGAGAGTAATTAGGACAGAACATGACGTCCTACAAACAAAATGTTATAGAAAACCTATGAGTAGTGGTAGATACTTAAACTACCACTCGTATCACCCTACACGTATGAAAATGAACCTCATCCTCGCTCTAAAAAACAGAGTAATCAGACTCACCCACGTACAGCATAGACATGAGTCGTTAAGGGAGTTACGTGACATCCTGATAGAGAATTCTTATCCAGCTCACTTGTTAAACCAAATGCTATTTACTACCAGCCAAAATTTCAATAACAATGAACTAAACTATAACCGTCCCAATAATAATGAAAATAATTCAAATATTAATAACTTACACAATACTAATAGTGAAAACAATAATTCTAACAACAATATATCCATAAACAATGTAACAGAGGAACCTCAAAACAACACCAATATAACTCCAATAATATTTAGGTCTCTACCACATGTAGAAGACTTAACACCCAAATTATTAAACATTTTTAAACATTTAAATATCAAAATTGCAAAAAAGAACATCAAAACTATTGCAACATTGTTTAGCCGAGTGAAAACTCCACTAAAAGCACAGGAGAAGTCCAACGTTGTCTATCGCATTGAATGTAACAACTGTAACAAAGCTTATATAGGTCAAACCTCTAGGACTCTCAGTGGACGCCTAACGTCACATTAAAGTGACTGCAACCGAAATGTAAAGTCGTGTGCTCTGGCCGAACACGTAATAACAACAGGCCACAAGATGAGTTATGAAAGTACCAAAATTTTAGCGGTTGAGCAAAACCTAAAAAAGAGATCTTTCTTAGAAATGGTTCACATAAACAACGAAACTCACATATTAAATAAGAAATCAGACATTGAAAACCTGAGTAACATTTACACCTACATTCTAAAGTTAGAGAAAGACAAATATCTAAATGCTAAGACGACAAATCAAAATTTGTAACCTTCAAGTTGGCAATAAATCGTCACCAGTCAGTTGGTAGCCTAGGGACCCTAGAAAATTCCCCAAACACTTAACACCAATCAAATTTGTTCTTTTAAAAGTTTTTTCTCATATTTTTTCGTAGAATTGTTTCTCCTTACCTTCACTAGTAGACGTCTAATGTTAACAAAATGTATTGATATATATCTATTTTAAAATGTGATTGTTTTAAGATTTTCGCACTAAAATGCTTTTAAATTATTAATATGGTATAGTTTATAAGAATATTTTAACCTTCTATGTTTTTCCTCGAGGATGATTTTATTTCTATTTTTGTGCTTCACCTCAACAAACATCCTCATGTTAGTAAGTAATTAATTGTTTTATATATATGACTTATTTATAAAATAATACACTTTATAGATGTCTTGAGAAAGGAAATAAACATTTCCGAAAGCTTGACAAATAACGTAGAGTTTTCTTTGTGTGTTTGGCCATAACAACTTTACACTTCTGACTGCAACCTCAAGAAAAATTTACTTTTTCTGCTTAACTAGTCAGTCAAGACTACCTTTCTGGTTTTATTATCTATAGATATCGGGTTTTTCGATGATATCCACCGACATTATGGAGCTGCTAATGTAGGATGGTTAAAACAATGGGCCAAAATTAACAACAGGTTAGCTGCACTAAGAAATAGAAGAATCTTCTTGTTAAAATGTAGAAAGTTCCAAGTGTTCCCAAATCATGTATCGGATGTGATCTACAATATTAATAATTTACTACAGCACCAAGGAGGACGGACAGGACAACAAATTAACAACTTTAATTTAAGGTTAAGGAGGAAAATTTTAAATTTAGAAATCAGTATTACGATTTGCGATCTAAATAAATATGAAAAAGAACTCTCTCACGTAAAAAATAAATTAACTTTGCCTAAAAATATTATCAACGAATATGATAGACGTCTTAAAATCAAATACAATACAGCTTTTCATAAGATAAGAAACACCAACAGAAATAAGTTTGATAAATTAAAACAAAATGAAATTAATAAAATTATAACTCAAAAAAAATGGTTCAAAAATCTAACTACAGTCGAAATACCGATAAAAGTTCAACAATTATTGGCCCTAGGCCCCAAATTCAGTTTGTGTCCTTCAACACATGACTTAAAAATGCCATCGTTACTGGCAGATTTAGAACTGATTATTCAAGATGTCGATGAAGAATCAAAAAATTTCTTTAGATCGCAATTCACCAACATAATTACCAATTTCTTACATAAACATCAATTCACTAGGCATTATCTAGTTAATATCTTCAATGAATGCAAAATGTTTCTCAAACAGCACCCTGAGTTATATGTAGTAAGAAGTGATAAAGGTAATGTAACAGTGGTTATGTACAAGCAGGATTATATCCTCAAAAGCCAAGAGTTGCTAGACGACCATAAATATTACAAAAAACTCAGAAATGATCCTACTTGTACATTACAACAAAAAGCCAACAAATTAGTCACTCAACTAAAGAATGATAGCGTAATTGATGACGCTACAGCTAAGATTTTGAGATTTTATAACTCTGTCGCTCCTAGATTCTACGCGTTACCGAAAATTCACAAACCAACTTTATCAATGAGACCAATCGTGTTGTCCATTGACTGTCCTAATGGTAAACTTGCCAAATTTCTGACTAACATCTTAACAGAAGCCTATAATACAAACAATGATTTCTACGTAAAAGACTCCTTCGCTTTTAGTAAGTTCATAAACGACTATCAATTACCACCGAATTATATAGTGGTGAGTTTTGACGTGGTTTCCCTGTTTACAAATTTGCCTCTAGAACTAATAATATCTTCCATAACAGACAATTGGGACATAATTTCAGAGCATTGCTCCATGGATTTAAATACTTTTATTAACGTTCTAAAATTCATTTTTGACTCAAATTATTTGGAATTCAACAAATGTTACTATAAACAAATTTTTGACACACCAATGGGATTCACAATCTCCCCCATTCTGGTAAATTTTGTACTTGATGATTTGGTTAAGGATTGTCTCACCAGGGTACCATTTAACATCCCCTTTATAAAAAGATACGTAGATGACCTTCTACTGTCAGTCCCTGCTTACAGCGTAGACGAGGTATTACACATTTTCAATAACTACAACGAAAACATACAGTTCACTGTTGAAATAGAAAGTGACAATTGCATACCTTTCTTACCCCCGTAACAGGCTCTGCGGGGGTCGACCACATTTCCTGTTTACTCGTGGGTACAATATGAATGTCCAAAACAATAAAAACCTTTCCGAGGAGTGCTCTGATCACAGGGCCTCCTCTCCCACTTCTTCCGGGGAAGATTCCTTTGCAGGGATCTCCCCCCTCCTCAGAAAGGGTGGCTCCAGTAATGGGGCAACCCTATCCCATGGCACCGGAGAGGGCTCCTCACGAGGGGCCTTCCCCAATCCCACACCTCCCACTCAAGAGGGAATCTCCGTTTCGGGGGCTCCCTCTACTTCGGGCGTCGCTGGAGGGCTCAACCCTACGGATGGGCAACCCAAGCGACGTAATCGCAGCGGCGCGGCTCGTAAGAGAGCCAGGAAATTGCGGGTGGAGAGGACTGCTGGGGAGGGTACACCTCGGGTAAACGTTCCCAAAAGGGGACGGCCCGAGGAAGAGACCCCCCCAGCACCTCTAAACCCACAAAAAGATCTAGGCCTGACCTTTCATACAGTCAGGTGGCTAACAAAGGGGTCAAGGTGGCGGTGGCTGCTGCTGGTTTTCCAGAAGAGCGGCTAACGGCTGCCCTGACCCACAGTTTGCAAGAAGTCCTCGATACTCGGATGGATGGGCTCCCCGCAGGGGGCCTCTCCCCGAGTTCGATGGCTTCAGGCTAACTGAGCAAGGAGTGTTGCAGCTGTTCTGCGGGAACGAGATGTCGCTGTTATGGCTTAGATCGGCCATGGGCGACATCTCTTCCGTTGACGGCGTGTCACTCAAGCTCCTTGAAGGGGACAGGCTTCCCAAGTACAGGAAGATGGTGGCTACGGTCCCAGGCAAACCCACGGACCAAGCCACCAGCTTCAACAGGCTGAAGAGGCATAACCCGGAGCTCCGAACAGAACTGTGGAAGGTCCACAGCGCTCAGGTTGTCGAGGCCAAAGGCCTTCGACTTATTCTGGGCGTTGATGAGGCCTCCGCGGCGAAAATTGAGAGCCTGGGTTACCGCGCTCAGGCGGGGGTGATTAAGGTGTCCTTTTGGGACCCTAAACATCCCCGTGGGGTAGAGACAAAGGCCGGCCCAAGCGGCGGCAACAACGCGCAGCCGAGCTCGACGGACACAGCGATGGAGGGGCTGTCGGGCTCGGAACAGCAGTAGAGTAGTCGTTAAAAAAAAAAAAAAAGCGTAGTCAAAAAAAAAAAAATGGAAATACTCCAAATCAATCTGCAACACAGTGAGCCGTCATCCGCATTAGTAGGACGACAGGCCGCTGTGGGACAGACACACATTGCCCTGATTCATGAGCCTTGGGTTCGCCATGGCTCTATTCGGGGTCTAGACAGACGGAACGGAGTTATTTTCTCCTCCGCACACAACATACCTAGAGCATGCATATATGTCTCGAAAGGGATAAAAGCAACAATAATTCCCGAACTTAGTTCCAGGGACACGGTTGCCATTAAGGTCAGTGTTAGGAAGGAAACCGACGGAGCAGAAGTCGTGTTCGGCTCTGTCTACCTTCCTTACGACTCGCCAACACCGCCACCTTCAGCCGAACTGGAGAAGATGGTTCAATTTTGTACTGATAGACGATTGCCTCTTATCATAGGATGTGACGCCAATGCTCACCACACCTGCTGGGGTAGCTCAGGGGTCAATCCTAGAGGCAGCAGTCTATTACAGTACTTATACACTACCGATTTAGAGATAATAAATCGGGGCAACGCACCCACCTTCGTTACCCAACGGAGGCAGGAGGTCATCGACATCACGCTGGGATCCAGATTAGCGGTCCCACTGCTCAAAAACTGGTATGCATCGACGGAATCTTCATTGTCGGATCACCGACACATCAGGTTCAAACTGGACTGCGCTCTCTCCTCAGAGGAGAGCTGGTACAGGAACCCTAGGGACACCGACTGGAACGCCTACAGGCGAGTCCTCTCGGACAAAATAAACCGGGTTATCATACCCAGAAACACAGAGGAGATAGAAGCCTCAGCCAAACTTCTCAATGGAGCGATCACTGCCTCATACGAGAGCAGTTGTCCTCTAAAAAGAAGCAAGGGTAAGAATAAGGTTCCCTGGTGGAACAGGGAACTTTTGAACCTACGCAAGGAGACACGCAGGCTCCTTAACAGGGCCATGCGCACTCGACTCCCGGAGGACTGGGACGACTACAAACGATCCCAACGCCTCTACAAAAGCCACATTCGCAGTAATAAGAGGGCAGCCTGGAGGAAATTCTGCGAAAGCATCGAAGATCTTCCAGAAGCCGCTAGGCTCTGCAAAGCCCTCAAGAAAGACAGACCTACACAGCTGGAGGACTTGAGGCTTCCCTCTGGTAGGCTAACGACTACCACTGAGGAGCGCCTCAAGCATCTTTTAGCAACTCATTTCCCCGAATCCGTAGTGGAGACGGCGGAAGCACCATCTCCTCGGCCCCCCCGCGCTGCTGTCACGGCAGCGGACTGGAGGACAGCATCGAGGGTGGTAACAATGGAAAGAGTCAAATGGGCTATTTCCACGTTTGACCCGTTCAAAAGCCCAGGACCGGATGGAGTGTTTCCGGCACTTCTGCAAGAGGGGACAGAAACACTTATCCGTCCGGTCTATCATTTGCTGAGAACCTGTCTGGCCACGGGGTACATCCCTATACCCTGGAGGGCCGTCAAGGTGGTTTTCATACCCAAAGCAGGATGTACGTCGTACGATACTGCCAACTCCTACAGAGCAATCAGCCTAACATCCTTCCTACTCAAAACTTTAGAGAGGTTGGTTGAAAGGTATGTCAAAGACGGGGCTTTGACCTCAGTGCCTCTGCACCCGTCACAACATGCTTATCAGGCCGGTAAGTCAGTGGAAACGGCCTTTCATCCGATCGTTTCGAGCATCGAGAAGGCGCTGTACCACAAAAAACTTGCGGCCTTCTTAGATATCGAAGGAGCCTTTGACCATACCTCCTTCGATTCAATCTGCGCCGCTGCTGCTTATCATGGTATCGAGGACACCATCAGATGGTTGAGGGACATGTGGGCGGGAAGGCAAATAATAGCTGCCAATGAGGAGACGGCAGTAAAAGTCTCAGTAAAGAGAGGATGCCCACGAGGGGGCGTCCTCTCCCCTCTGTTATGGAACCTCGTCCTCGATGGCCTATTACAGGAACTCGACAACGAGGATCTCTTTGCGCAAGGTTACGCAGATGACCTCGCAGTCATCATCTCGGGAAAATTCCCAAATACGGTCAGCGGACTCTTGCAAAGGGCCTCGCAGATCGTACAAAGATGGTGCAACGACCAGGGCCTTAGAGTCAACCCCTCTAAGGCGCAAATGGTCATCTTTACTAGGAGACGCAGGCTAGACGGTTTCGTCGAACCCGTACTCTACAACACTACTCTAACGATCTCAAGGACAGTGAAGTATCTGGGGGTCATCCTGGACAGATCATATAGAGAGACAAGTACAAAGGGCCACTACAACCCTATGGGTATGTAGAAGAACCTTTGGCAAAACATGGGGGCTAAACCCCAGGGTAGCTATGTGGTATTATACTGTCATAGTAAGACCTATGATTACGTATGCCTCTGTTGTGTGGTGGCCTGCTACAACCAGGTCAAACATACGACAGAAGCTAACACAACTCCAAAGACTTGCCTGCCTAGGAGTCACAGGAGTAATACGCACGACCCCCACAGCAGCTCTGGAGGTCCTTCTGGACCTTGCGCCCCTTCACCTAGTGATTGTGGCCGAGGCTCGGAAAGCGGCTTACAGACTGGAGTGCGGAGGTCAGTGGAGGAAAGGAGAAGTACAATCAGGTCACACAAGGGCCCTATCTGATGCGATAGGAGTCCACTCACTTCTGGAGGCCAGGAGTGACGACGTGGTGCCTTCCTTCTCCTTCGCACAACCCTTCGAGGTAGTCTTCCCGAAAAGGGAATACTGGAGACAACTCGAGGACATACTCAGGCCTGCAGATATCGTCTGGTTCACGGACGGATCGAGGCTAGAGGAAAGTACCGGAGAGGGTATATTTGGGGAAAGGCCTAGGGCTGAGCTTTCTTATGCCCTGGGCAAATTCGCCACGGTATTCCAGACCGAGATCTTCTCTATTTTGGTCTGCGCACAGGAGAACATCCGTAAGGAATACTCCAACAAACATATATATATGTAGCGACAGCCAAGCGGCCCTCAAGGTCCTTGCATCGAGTCAGACCAAGTCAAAATTGGTCCAAAACTGTAAACAGGCTCTCTGTGAACTTGGCTCATTAAACTGGGTCAAGCTTCTCTGGGTGCCTGGACACAGCAACATTGAGGGTAATGAGCGGGCGGACGCTCTGGCCAGGAGGGGCTCTCGAAGACCTCTGCTTGGCCCGGAGCCGGCTCTCGGCTACCCTAGATCCCAAGCCAAGAGGTTAATAGATAACTGGACTCGCTCCCAGTTCATTGACCTCTGGGATTCCTATCCAGGACTCCGGCAAGTGAAGCTCTTAATCTCTGGGCCCTTGCCGGAGAGAACAAAGCAAATACTGCGTCTAAGCAGAAAGCAAATAAGAGCCGTGACAGGCCTCCTGACCTGGCACGGCTCTTTCAGGAAACAACTGCACACAATGGGGCTGGTAGACCACCCCGACTGCAGGTTCTGCGAGGACGAGGAGGAAACTTCCCTCCACGTCCTCACTTCTTGCCCAGGACTGATGTACCTGAGACACAAACACTTCCGTACTGGTTTTCCAGTGCTGGAGGAAATAAGGAGTTCTCCTGTGGGAAGGATTTCAGCCTTTGGGCTGGAATCCGGTCTGTACGGGGGAGCTCATTAACTTGTTTAGCGGTAGCACAATGGGCCACAAGGCCTGAGTGCGGCGACCTCTAGGCGCCCCGCGTAAAGAAGAAGAAGAAGATACCTTTCTTAGATATGAGAGTAATTAGGACAGAACATAACGTCCTACAAACAAAATGGTATAGAAAACCTATGAGTAGTGGTAGATACTTAAACTACCACTCGTATCACCCTACACGTATGAAAATGAACCTCATCCTCGCTCTAAAAAACAGAGTAATCAGACTCACCCACGTACAGCATAGACATGAGTCGTTAAGGGAGTTACGTGACATCCTGATAGAGAATTCTTATCCAACTCCCTTGTTAAACCAAATGCTATTTACTACCAGCCAAAATTTCAATAACAATGAACTAAACTATAACCGTCCCAACAATAATGAAACTAATTCAAATATTAATAACTTGCACAATACTAATAGTGAAAACAATAATTCTAACAACAATATATCTATAAACAATGTAACAGAGGAACCTCAAAACAACACCAATATAACTCCAATAATATTTAGGTCTCTACCACATGTAGAAGACTTAACACCCAAATTATTAAACATTTTTAAACATTTAAATATCAAAATTGCAAAAAAGAACATCAAAACTATTGCAACATTGTTTAGCCGAGTGAAAACTCCACTAAAAGCACAGGAGAAGTCCAACGTTGTCTATCGCATTGAATGTAACAACTGTAACAAAGCTTATATAGGTCAAACCTCTAGGACCCTCAGTGGACGCTTAACGTCACATAAAAGTGACTGCAACAGAAATGTAAAGTCGTGTGCTCTGGCCGAACACGTAATAACAACAGGCCACAAGATGAGTTATGAAAGTACCAAAATTTTAGCGCTTGAGCAAAACCTAAAAAAGAGATCTTTCTTAGAAATGGTTCACATAAACAACGAAACTCACATATTAAATAAGAAATCAGACATTGAAAACCTGAGTAACATTTACACCTACATTCTAAAGTTAGAGAGAGACAAATATCTAAATACTAGGACGACAAATCAAAATTTGTAACCTTCAAGTTGGCAATAAATCGTCACCAGTCAGTTGGTAGCCTAGGGACCCTAGAAAATTCCCCAAACACTTAACACCAATCAAATTTGTTCTTTTAAAAGTTTTTTCTCATATTTTTTCGTAGAATTGTTTCTCCTTACCTTCACTAGTAGACGTCTAGTGTTAACAAAATGTATTGATATATATCTATTTTAAAATGTGATTGTTTTAAGATTTTCACACTAAAATGCTTTTAAATTATTAATATGGTATTTTTTTTTTTTTTTTTCCTGGCATTCGGCCATTAGCCATACAGCCAACCACTCAAACTCATTTATACAAAGCTAGAACTATATCGACAATAGAAAAAATTATTGAAGACGATCAAGGGAAAATACACAGGGACACACGCTTCTCGTCCTGGGGTCTGTCAGGACATTAATTTTTTGACTAAGACAAATGTAGGACCACTATAGTTTAAAGGATGTAACAAAGGAAAAACCACAGAGGATACGAAACTAAGCTACCATCATTCGCACACACACAAAATTCATAATAAAATTTTCGATTAATATGGTATAGTTTATAAGAATATTTTAACCTTCTATGTTTTTCCTCGAGGATGATTTTATTTCTATTTTTGTGCTTCACCTCAACAAACATCCTCATGTTAGTAAATAATTAATTGTTTTATATATATGACTTATTTATAAAATAATACACTTTATAGATGTCTTGAGAAAGGAAATAAACATTTCCGAAAGCTTGACAAGTAACGAAGAGTTTTCTTTGTGTGTTTGGCCATAACAACTTTACACTTCTGACTGCAACCTCAAGAAAAATTTACTTTTTCTGCTTAACTAGTCAGTCAAGACTACCTTTCTGGTTTTATTATCTATAGATATGGGGTTTTTCGATGATATCCACCGACATTATGGAACTGCTAATGTAGGATGGTTAAAAGAATGGGCCAAAATTAACAACAGGTTAGCTGCACTAAGAAATAGAAGAATCTTCTATATATGACTTATTTATAAAATAATACACTTTATAGATGTCTTGAGAAAGGAAATAAACATTTCCGAAAGCTTGACAAGTAACGAAGAGTTTTCTTTGTGTGTTTGGCCATAACAACTTTACACTTCTGACTGCAACCTCAAGAAAAATTTACTTTTTCTGCTTAACTAGTCAGTCAAGACTACCTTTCTGGTTTTATTATCTATAGATATGGGGTTTTTCGATGATATCCACCGACATTATGGACCTGCTAATGTAGGATGGTTAAAACAATGGGCCAAAATTAACAACAGGTTAGCTGCACTAAGAAATAGAAGAATCTTCTTGTTAAAATGTAGAAAGTTCCAAGTGTTCCCAAATCATGTATCGAATGGGATCTACAATATTAATAATTTACTACAGCACCAAGGAGGACGGACAGGACAACAAATTAACAACTTTAATTTAAGGTTAAGGAGGAAAATTTTAAATTTAGAAATCAGTATTACGATTTGCGATCTAAATAAATATGAAAAAGAACTCTGTCACGTAAAAAATAAATTAACTTTGCCTAAAAATATTATCAACGAATATGATAGACGTCTTAAAATCAAATACAATACAGCTTTTCATAAGATAAGAAACACCAACAGAAATAAGTTTGATAAATTAAAACAAAATGAAATTAATAAAATTATAACTTAAAAAAAATGGCTCAAAAATCTAACTACAGTCGAAATACCGATAAAAGTTCAACAATTATTGGCCCTAGGCCCCAAATTCAGTTTGTGTCCTTCAACACATGACTTAAAAATGCCATCGTTACTGGCAGATTTAGAACTGATTATTCAAGATGTCGATGAAGAATCAAAAAATTTCTTTAGATCGCAATTCACCAACATAATTACCAATTTCTTACATAAACATCAATTCACTAGGCATTATCTAGTTAATATCTTCAATGAATGCAAAATGTTTCTCAAACAGCACCCTGAGTTATATGTAGTAAGAAGTGATAAAGGTAATGTAACAGTGGTTATGTACAAGCAGGATTATATCCTCAAAAGCCAAGAGTTGCTAGACGACCATAAATATTACAAAAAACTCAGAAATGATCCTACTTGTACATTACAATAAAAAGCCAACAAATTAGTCACTCAACTAAAGAATGATAGCGTAATTGATGACGCTACAGCTAAGATTTTGAGATTTTATAACTCTGTCGCGTTACCGAAAATTCACAAACCAACTTTATCAATGAGACCAATCGTGTCGTCCATTTACTGTCCTAATGGTAAACTTGCCAAATTTCTGACTAACATCTTAACAGAAGCCTATAATACAAACAATGATTTCTACGCAAAAGACTCCTTCGCTTTTAGTGAGTTCATAAACGACTATCAATTACCACCGAATTATATAGTGGTGAGTTTTGACGTGGTTTCCCTGTTTACAAATTTGCCTCTAGAACTAATAATATCTTCCATAACAGACAATTGGGACATAATTTCAGAGCATTGCTCCATGGATTTAAATACTTTTATTAACGTTCTAAAATTCATTTTTGACTCAAATTATTTGGAATTCAACAAATGTTACTATAAACAAATTTTTGGCACACCAATGGGATCCACAATCTCCCCCATTCTGGTAAATTTTGTACTTGATGATTTGGTTAAGGATTGTCTCACCAGGGTACCATTTAACATCCCCTTTATAAAAAGATACGTAGATGACCTTCTACTGTCAGTCCCTGCTCACAGCGTAGACGAGGTATTACACATTTTCAATAACTACAACGAAAACATACAGTTCACTGTTGAAATAGAAAGTGACAATAGCATACCTTTCTTAGATATGAGAGTAATTAGGACAGAACATAACGTCCTACAAACAAAATGGTATAGAAAACCTATGAGTAGTGGTAGATACTTAAACTACCACTCGTATCACCCTACACGTATGAAAATGAACCTCATCCTCGCTCTAAAAAACAGAGTAATCAGACTCACCCACGTACAGCATAGACATGAGTCGTTAAGGGAGTTACGTGACATCCTGATAGAGAATTCTTATCCAGCTCACTTGTTAAACCAAATGCTATTTACTACCAGCCAAAATTTCAATAACAATGAACTAAACTATAACCGTCCCAATAATAATGAAAATAATTCAAATATTAATAACTTACACAATACTAATGGTGAAAACAATAATTCTAACAACAATATATCTATAAACAATGTAACAGAGGAACCTCAAAACAACACCAATATAACTCCAATAATATTTAGGTCTCTACCACATGTAGAAGACTTAACACCCAAATTATTAAACATTTTTAAACATTTAAATATCAAAATTGCAGAAAAGAACATCAAAACTATTGCAACATTGTTTAGCCGAGTGAAAACTCCACTAAAGGCACAGGAGAAGTCCAACGTTGTCTATCGCATTGAATGTAACAACTGTAACAAAGCTTATATAGGTCAAACCTCTAGGACTCTCAGTGGACGCTTAACGTCACATAAAAGTGACTGCAACAGAAATGTAAAGTCGTGTGCTCTGGCCGAACACGTAATAACAACAGGCCACAAGATGAGTTATGAAAGTACCAAAATTTTAGCGGTTGAGCAAAACCTAAAAAAGAGATCTTTCTTAGAAATGGTTCACATAAACAACGAAACTCACATATTAAATAAGAAATCAGACATTGAAAACCTGAGTAACATTTACACCTACATTCTAAAGTTAGAGAGAGACAAATATCTAAATACTAGGACGACAAATCAAAATTTGTAACCTTCAAGTTGGCAATAAATCGTCACCAGTCAGTTGGTAGCCTAGGGACCCTAGAAAATTCCCCAAACACTTAACACCAATCAAATTTGTTCTTTTAAAAGTTTTTTCTCATATTTTTTCGTAGAATTGTTTCTCCTTACCTTCACTAGTAGACGTCTAGTGTTAACAAAATGTATTGATATATATCTATTTTAAAATGTGATTGTTTTAAGATTTTCACACTAAAATGCTTTTAAATTATTAATATGGTATAGTTTATAAGAATATTTTAACCTTCTATGTTTTTCCTCGAGGATGATTTTATTTCTATTTTTGTGCTTCACCTCAACAGACATCCTCATGTTAGTAAGTAATTAATTGTTTTATATATATGACTTATTTATAAAATAATACACTTTATAGATGTCTTGAGAAAGGAAATAAACATTTCCGAAAGCTTGACAAGTAACGAAGAGTTTTCTTTGTGTGTTTGGCCATAACAACTTTACACTTCTGACTGCAACCTCAAGAAAAATTTACTTTTTCTGCTTAACTAGTCAGTCAAGACTACCTTTCTGGTTTTATTATATATATATATATATATATATATATATATATATATATATATATATATATATATATTGTTCTTTTATCTGATATCTATTTTATTTTTTATACGTTCGAAATTACTTGTTGAAAGTAAATTGAAATGAGTTTACTGGTCGCCAAACAGTTTCTTAAAAGCTGTTAATATTATAGACTATAGAACACCATTAGCATGACTATCTACAATCTATAGAGTGACTCTTACTCAAGGTCCAACGAAGTCGGTTCAATAAATGCTCATCGATCAAGATAACAATCTAAATAAATCAAACTCAGTAGTGAACGAACAAAGTATTAATTTATTAACAAATTTGAACTTGGAATGTAATTAACAAATTTAAATAACAAAATCTAACTTAACTAAAATGATAAATATGGCCTTTATTTAAAATAAATATGTACCATGGATTTCTGATATTGTAAAGCTTTACCTTGTTTTTCTTTCGACTCGAGTAATGTTATATTATAACCTCTAACTGGTTATTATGATCCTTGAAATATTATGTCACTTGACTGACTTTTTAACCTCTCAAGGCTTCTTCTTCTTCTTCTTCTTTACTGGATTGACGTTTGTTTCTAACCTCCAATTTATTTTCAAGATTTTCTTGAAGTATTTCTATCACTTGCTTGACGTTTGAAATTTCTTTACCGTATAAATTTGCTAACTGGATTAACAAATACTTCCCTCTTCTAAATCTACTTTCCGGATAATCTACTTCGTAATACTTTCAAAGTATACTCACTTCTTATATTTAATCAACTTTTACAATTTATTCTTGATATCAATATATCTGGATTGTAATTTTCTAACCTTCAAATTATTCACCACTTTTCTTCTCTTTTCAATTTATTAATTATTCGAGGATGAATATTTTTCGCAGCTCGCTGTTCAGCGGTGTCTGATCAACTGATTTGTTATTTTTAGTCGTTTCAATGGGTTAATTTCCAATATTTCAATTGTTTTTTTCTATTTTGATCTAATATTTCAAAATTTAATTTTAATTTAAAATTTAAACTATTCAGTTTTTTTTGTTATTTACCTTAATTGAATACTGTTTTTAATTCTTTAATTTTCCTGATAAGTTTCTTATTCTACTTTTCAGGATTAAGTGAATAATTGTAATTACTCGAAATATATTGACATATTACATACACTTTCTTAAAATCTACTTATAACTACAGTTAACAATTCCAATCTCAAATAAATACTAATTCATACATTTAGATGAATAGCAATGATAAACACAAAATGCTAGTAGTTAAAAACGTACTGCAGTTTTTCATACTGACAGAATACTGATATAAACTAAAACAAGAAATTGATACGCCAACAAACATTTAACATCATACTATTAGTCCTTTCTTTCTGCATGATGTGAAATATCATTTACAAAACACCTTTCTGCAATGATATTTGAAAATATCTGAAAACTTAAAATGTCATTCAGTGTTTTGTAATCTATGGACTTACTATTTCTAAATTAATTACGCTGCACTGCAACTACTGTTAATAGTCTTTCATCTAATATTCATTTTGTGTAGATTTACAGTGTTTTACACAATTTATGATTTTCAGCCCTAAGTTTTGACATGAATGTCAGATTTTCTAAAATTTACTTTATTGTTTTTCAAATTCATTCTAAATCATTTAAATTTAGGCTGTGAGTCTCTACAAGTTCATGTTTTATTATATACTATTTAGAATAACCTTGTTAAACTGAATTAACTTCATTTTATGTTTATTTAAATATTTTGTTCTAATTCAATATCAAGTTTCATTCTCTGCATCCTACTCGATGAGAATAAGTGAACTTGAATCAATTAAATAAACCACAGATATTCCTGCTTCTGTATGATCCGTTAAAGTAAAGCTGTTATGATTATTTCCTAAAATACATACAAATTTGTGAATTTTATTTATGATTTCAAACACGATACTTGGGTAGTGTTCACAGTGTGGATACACAGCAATATATATATAAATATATATATATATATACATATATATATATATATATATATATATATATATATATATATATATATATATATATATATATATATATATATATATATATATATATAGACAAAGGAAATGGATGTAATCGCGGGAAGAAACACAAGGAAAGGCTTTCTTTCATGGGCAGCCCGCATAGATGTCGATGCAACCGTGGACACGTGTTTCGGACTTATTAGTCCTCATCAGCACGGTATAGCTAAGTTGAAAGGATAGGCACAACTTAGGACAACGAAGGAGAAACAACACAAACAGAAACCACTGACAGGCAGCCAGTCGCACATTTGTGGCTTCAGCTGGAAGACCCTGACTTCCAGGGCAACAACCAACGTCGCCACGGAGGCAACCGGAAGGCTACCTGCATGGATATTTCTGGCCCAAGAACGATAAAGACAAAGGAAATGGATGTAATCGCGGGAAGAAACACAAGGAAAGGCTTTCTTTCATGGGCAGCCCGCATAGATGTCGATGCAACCGTGGACACGTGTTTCGGACTTATTAGTCCTCATCAGCACGGTATAGCTAAGTTGAAAGGATAGGCACAACTTAGGACAACGAAGGAGAAACAACACAAACAGAAACCACTGACAGGCAGCCAGTCGCACATTTGTGGCTTCAGCTGGAAGACCCTGACTTCCAGGGCAACAACCAACGTCGCCACGGAGGCAACCGGAAGGCTACCTGCATGGATATTTCTGGCCCAAGAACGATAAAGACAAAGGAAATGGATGTAATCGCGGGAAGAAACACAAGGAAAGGCTTTCTTTCATGGGCAGCCCGCATAGATGTCGATGCAACCGTGGACACGTGTTTCGGACTTATTAGTCCTCATCAGCACGGTATAGCTAAGTTGAAAGGATAGGCACAACTTAGGACAACGAAGGAGAAACAACACAAACAGAAACCACTGACAGGCAGCCAGTCGCACATTTGTGGCTTCAGCTGGAAGACCCTGACTTCCAGGGCAACAACCAACGTCGCCACGGAGGCAACCGGAAGGCTACCTGCATGGATATTTCTGGCCCAAGAACGATAAAGACAAAGGAAATGGATGTAATCGCGGGAAGAAACACAAGGAAAGGCTTTCTTTCATGGGCAGCCCGCATAGATGTCGATGCAACCGTGGACACGTGTTTCGGACTTATTAGTCCTCATCAGCACGGTATAGCTAAGTTGAAAGGATAGGCACAACTTAGGACAACGAAGGAGAAACAACACAAACAGAAACCACTGACAGGCAGCCAGTCGCACATTTGTGGCTTCAGCTGGAAGACCCTGACTTCCAGGGCAACAACCAACGTCGCCACGGAGGCAACCGGAAGGCTACCTGCATGGATATTTCTGGCCCAAGAACGATAAAGACAAAGGAAATGGATGTAATCGCGGGAAGAAACACAAGGAAAGGCTTTCTTTCATGGGCAGCCCGCATAGATGTCGATGCAACCGTGGACACGTGTTTCGGACTAATAAGTATCGACATCTATGCGGGCTGCCCATGAAAGAAAGCCTTTCCTTGTGTTTCTTCCCGCGATTACATCCATTTCCTTTGTCTTTATCGTTCTTGGGCCAGAAATATCCATGCAGGTAGCCTTCCGGTTGCCTCCGTGGCGACGTTGGTTGTTGCCCTGGAAGTCAGGGTCTTCCAGCTGAAGCCACAAATGTGCGACTGGCTGCCTGTCAGTGGTTTCTGTTTGTGTTGTTTCTCCTTCGTTGTCCTAAGTTGTGCCTATCCTTTCAACTTAGCTATACCGTGCTGATGAGGACTAATAAGTCCGAAACACGTGTCCACGGTTGCATCGACATCTATGCGGGCTGCCCATGAAAGAAAGCCTTTCCTTATATATATATATATATATATATATATATATATATATATATAAATTCTAAGGATGGTCGAAGCCCTACGATCCTTAGAATTTATCTTTTAACTGTCGGACGTGACAACCTCTCATTATATATATATATATACAGACTGTCTATTTTACGAGGGCCACACCAAATATCTCGCTTAATATCTATTGTAGAAGAATAAAGTTTTAGAGTCAGTTATCCCATTTTTTGTGAGCTATATTTCAGTAAAAAGAAATTTGAAATCCATAGCCTACTTTATGAGATATATTACAAAAACCTGAAAAATAGGAAAACCACAAACGGTTATAGCTTCCTTATTTGAGGAGATACGAAAAAAGTTAAAGGAATGAAAGTTGACGGCAAAGACAATAAGAATAATAACGTGTAACAAAAAAATCGAAAAATGCAGTTGGCTTTGATATACGCTATTGTGCAAAAATGAAAAATACATATCTCAAAGTAGGCCATGACGCCATTAATTCCGTTATTTTTTTCTCATTCCAACGAAATAAAACATGTCACAGAAATTTTAACCGATAGTGTCAATATTTAATATTTTACGAATACCACAATTCATATAATTGAATCGTAACAATCAGCTGTGCCATAATAGTAAAAATTCACTTTATAATAATTATAATTCCGTAATTATTTATTACAATTTAATACAAACCAATAAATATCTCATAAATAAAAATAAAAAGTACAAAACGAACATCCAAAGAAAAAAAACGAAAAACTATGTATAACAGTACTACCTACTACTATATTGAAAAGAAATTGTGTGTATTTATTTTTCTAACTACAAATGCTCAAATTGTGCACCATGCATTCTGACACATAAACGTGCTCTACGAGACACGTCACGCATTACATTTTGGAGCATTTCAGGAGTAATTGCCTCACATGCGTTTCGAATTCTGGTTTTGATGTCCTCAATATTTTCAGGGGCAGTTTGAAATACCTTGTCTTTAATGTAACCCCAGACGAAAAAATCCAAGGGAGTAATATCTGGTGATCGAGCTGGCCATAAAATGGGTCCATAGGTGCCTATCCAGCTATCTGGCATAACTTGATTTAAATAATTTGTACATATTACAGCAGTGTGAGGTGGAGCCCCATCTTGTTGAAAATATGAATAATTTAATCTTTCTGCCACTGTTAATTCATAAAGAAAATCTTGACATTCGTTTTGCAGGAAATTAAGGTATCTACGAGCGGTTAATTTGCCATCATAAAAATAAGGTCCAATTACTTTAGTCCCTAAAAGACCCAACCAAACATTCGTAGACAATCTTTCTTGGAAAGCAGTCTCTCTGCACCAATGTGTATTTTCTCGTGTTCACTTATAATGCATATTTCTATTGAAAAATCCATTATTAGAAAAATTTGATTCGTCCGACCAAAGAATTTTGCTACATATCAGCGCGTCATTCCTTTTCTTATTTAATAACAATCTACAAAATCTTACTCTCCTTGGCTTATCTCCCTCATTTAACTGTTGAACTTTCCTCATTTTGTAGCATCGAAATCCGTTTTTTTTCAATATTTTTCTTGCACTGTCTTTTTTTATGCGACAGTTTCTCTGAATTTGTCTCAAAGAGGTTTCCTCATTTTGGTTAACATAATTCATTACTCTATTCACTTTTCTTACATTATCCGCAACATGCGCTCGCTTTACTATTTTTTTTGAAAATGAACCGTGCGTTTTTAGATTTTGAACTAACTTCCTAAACATAGTTCGATTTGGCTGCGGAGCAACTGGAAATCTATCTCCGTAAACCGTGACTGCCATCTCAGCGTCAAAATTGCACTGACAATAAATGCTAATCATATCGAATTTGTTATTATTGGTGTACACCATAATTACTGATATAAAATTTGTCTTAGAACTCGACAACGCAACATACAACATACAACAGTGACAATCTGTCAAATTTATTAATAACTGTATACATTGTTTTTCACTAATTATGGCACAGCTGATTGTTACGATTCAATTATATGAATTGTGGTATTCGTAAAATATTAAATATTGACACTATCGGTTAAAATTTCTGTGACATGTTTTATATCGTTGGAATGAGAAAAAAATAACGGAATTAATGGCGTCATGGCCTACTTTGAGATATGTATTTTTCATTTTTGCACAATAGCGTATGTCAAAGCCAACTGCATTTTTCGATTTTTTTGTTACGCGTTATTATTCTTATTGTCTTTGCCGTCAACTTTCATTCCTTTAACTTTTTTCGGATCTCCTCAAATAAGAAAGCTATAACCGTTTGTGGTTTTCCTATTTTTCAGGTTTTTGTAATATATCTCATAAAGTAGGCTATGGATTTCAAATTTCTTTTTACTGAAATATAGCTCACAAAAAATGGGATAACTGTTTCTAAAACTTTATTCCTCTACAATAGATATTAAGCGAGATATTTGGTGTGGCCCTCGTAAAATAGACAGTCTGTATATATATATATATATATATATATATATATATATATATATATATATATATATATGTATATATATATATATGAAGTGTTGACGTGCTTCCGGGTGTTTTCCCGTGTAGTTGGTAGGCTCCTGTTGGAACCATGGTTGTCTGAACGACGTCTCGGCGGAATCTCATCTGCCATCTTCAGGTTCTAGCTGAAAGCTGCCTGCTGCTGCTGCTGCTGTTGTTGCTACTGCTGCTCCTCGTTGCTCGAACTGAACTGTTCAGTTCAGTTCGAGCAACGAGGAGCAGAACAGTTCAGTTCGAACAACGAGGAGCAGCAGTAGCAGCAGCAGCAGCAGCAGCAGCAACAGCAGCAGCAGGCAGCTTTCAGCTAGAACCTGAAGATGGCAGATGAGATTCCGCCGAAACGTCGTTCAGAAAACCATGGTTCCAACAGGAGCCTACCAACTACACGGGAAAACACCCGGAAGCACGTCAACACTTCATTTAATACCCGTGAAAACCTAAGAAACAACATATATATATATATATATATATATATATATATATATATATATGAAGTGTTGGTGTTCTTCCGGGTGTTTTCCCGTGTAGTTGGTAGGCTCCTGTGGGAGCCACGCTTGTCTGAACGGCGTTTCGGCGGAATCTCATCTGCCATCCTCAGGTTCTAGCTGGAAGCTGCCTATTGCTGCTGCTGCTGCCGCCGCTACTGCTGCCGCTACTGCTGCTGCTGCTGCCGCTACTGCTGCTGCTGCTGCTGCCGGTGCTACTGCTGCTCCTCGTTGCTCGAACTGAACTGAACTGAACGAGGAGCAGCAGTAGCACCGGCAGCAGCAGCAGCAGTAGCGGCGGCAGCAGCAGCAACAATAGGCAGCTTCCAGCTAGAACCTGAGGATGGCAGATGAGATTCCGCCGAAACGTCGTTCAGACAAGCGTGGCTCCCACAGTTTTACCTTCACAGAGCATGCAGAAGCAGGAATGTTTGTAGTTTGTTTAATTCATTCAAGCTCACTTGTTCTGAACAAGTAAGATGCAGAGAATAAAACTTGGTATTGAATTTGAAAAAAATATTTAAATAAACATAAGAAGGAGTTAATTTAATTTTAACAAGATTATTCGAAATAGTGTATTATAAAACATGAACTTGTAGAGACTTTCAGTCTCATTTAAAGTGACATAGAATGAACTTGAAAAACAATAAAGTAAAATTTCTAAAATCGGACATTCATGTCCAAAACCTAGGGCTGAAAGTCTTAAATTGTGTAAAAACATTTTAAAGCTACACAAAATGAATCTTAAATCAAAGAAAATTACCAGTAGTTGCATTGCAGCGTGATTACTTCAGAAATAGTAAGTCCATAGGTTACAAAACACTGAATGACATTTTAAGTTTTTAGATATTTTCAAATATCATTGCATAAAGGTGTTTTGTGAATGATATTTTACATCATGCTGAAAGAAAGGACTAATAGTATGATATTAAATGTTTATTAGCGTATCAATTTCTTGTCTTTAGTTTATTATACCAATATTCATGAATCTGTCAGTGTGAAACACTACAGTATATTTTTAGCGACTAGCAATTTTTGTTTATGATTGCTATTCATCTAGATGTATTAAATAGTATTTATTTGAGTTTGGAATTGTTAATTGTAGTTATAAGTAGATTTTAAGGAGTACATGTAGTATGTCAATATATTTCGAGTAATTACAATTATTCACTTAATAATGAAAAGTAGAATAAGAAATTTATCAGGAATTGGATTCACTTGCAGTACCGATTTCTTCCTTTGTTGCATTATCTGTTAAATAAACTTTCGCATACTCTTCTGATTTAGTGAAATTTTTTATAAAAAAACTTACGAATTTTTTTTCCAACTTTAGAAAATGAAGATGTGGTATCACAACCACTAAATGCGTGTATGAAGCCAATGATATTGTGATACTGTGGATATTGAAAGCTGCTCTAGCTATACAATTTTGCATGCACTTACCCAATACTCGATTTCAATAAAAGCACATTGTTGTATTTATCGGGTAATGATGGTAGTATAATCAGAAGATCCACATCTTGGTCAACTACAGCCACATTGACTGACTGTGTTGCCTTGTCTTTAGCAGTATTAATAATAAGTATATCGGCATCTTCATTAGCCTGCTTTGAGTCAAAATTAATTTTTCCATTAAATAAGCAATAATTTTCTATTTATTATTTTTGTTGGCAAACAATTTGTCTGGCTTTGACAGAGGTTTCAAATCATTTATAACTTGCATTCCGGGATAGAATTGTTTCGTTTGGCGTAATCTCTCTGCACTTTTAGTGCCGATATTGCCAACTCCGTCAGAATATCCATCTAAAACCACGATACACTTCTCATATGAAGACTTTAAGTAATTTATGTATTTTATACTAAAATCTACTTTGCAGCCACAGCCATAGATAATAATAATAATAATAATAATAATAATAATAATAATAATAATAATAATAATAATAATAATAAGAAGAGAAGAGAGAACTGTCCAGCATCGCTAACGCGAAAAAAAAAAAATAATAATAATAATAATAATAATGCAATATGCAGACTGAGAACGTAGAGCACATAATCTCTGGATGTGGAAAACTCGCACCAACTCGATACCTAGCACGCCATAATGCCGCAGCCATGATAGTATACCTTGAAATTTTAAAGATCTGCGAAATACATCATGATCCAACGACTCCCTATTACAGATACAACCCCAATCCCGTCGAAGAAAATCAGCGCTATAAGGTCTACTGGGACAGAGCCATAATCACAGACGTCACAATCACTCACAATCGCCCAGATATAACCGTCATAGACAAAGAGCGAATGGAAACACTAATTATCGACATCTCGATTCCGAGCACAAGAAATATGATGGAGAAATATGAAGAAAAAATAACACACTACACT